>JAINUT010002406.1:0-346722 GCA_020205555.1 Panax stipuleanatus | reverse complement strand
GATCATATGTTAACATATTGACCCGCATTTCAAGGTCACATAACATGCTTGAAAAGTCAGAATGTATACATGGTCTTCACATGTCAATATCAACCTTCAAAACTTGTATTTTGTTAGAAAGGTGCACTAGTTGGGTTCACATGTTCATATTATATCACGATACATATATACTTAAGTCAATATGCATTCCATGTGTTTCTAGGTCATACAAACGTGTCTCAAAAGTCAGAATACTATTATGGTATTTATATATCCAAGTTCCTCTTTTCATAACTTTAAGTTTTCTTTGAAATATTCAACTAAAACAACTAGCATAGATTGCTATAACCTAGTAACCTTATTCCATATGTTAATGTGAGTTATATGCATATCCTAACAGTACATCATGCTCAATACATCAGAAGATATAAAAGAAATCATCAACAAATTCTGCAGTGGCGCGCGGCCGCGCCCAAATTGTACTAGGGAGACGCGCGGCTCCTGTTCCAGTCCAGAGAGCAGCCTGCAACGGCACATAACAAATCCAACTCACGAAATTACTTCACAAAAACTTTTCTAAGCAGCCACATTATGGTTTAAACATGTTTATAAGTCTATATAACAACTAAGAACATGTTCTAATCCAATCTAGCATGAATTGTAATCAAAATCAAGAATTGGAAACTTTGACAGTAAACAAAATGATGAACCAAGAATGAAGGATTTATACCTCTGTAATGCAAAGTAAGCTTATTGAAATCTCTCTCTCTGTGATTATCTTGCTATTAAACGCACAACACTCTCAATTCAATACTTAGACAAAATCTCAGCAAATGAAAAGAGAAGGGAGGGAGCCATATTTATAGAGCAATTCTTACACAGACAATACATATATACATCAAATTAAACCAATGAGAATGTTAGATTACATGATGGTTAAAAGAGAGTTGGTAAATGGTTGTTGAAGATCATCATGATAACCACTCCCCCCATAATCATGAGCTAGAAGGAGCTTGGGAGAAGGAGTAGCTCCTTAGCCTTTTTGTTCTTCACGTGAATGAGAATGAGACTAGCATTTAGGGACAAGGCACAATACTAACTCAGCATTTGCAACATACTACACTTAAATCATTATACACATATGTATTAAATACTTAGGCTATCTACACATATATATATTTTATACATATGTCTTTTATTGAAATGTCACACTATAATTCACATAATGTAGTAAGTGTGACTTGTACACATATAATCCATGTACATTTTTATCATACTGGTATAATCTTTTCAGATATTATCACACTATATTGTCTCCTTTATTATTAAATTGTATTAATCAACAAGTGATTACAATATATTCATAATATATCATTTTAATGTATACTTACATACACATTGTCACATAGGTATTAATCATGTAGCTCACATAGTTTAATTAATCTTAATACATGGTCCATATGTGTAATATATTCACATTGCATTATATAGCATAGTTATGTATACTTGTATGGTCACACCTAAGTGTTTCTCTACACTATATATATAGTCGTATTATATATTATTGCATGCTTGTACATAACAATCAATATAATCTTATTATATTAATAACTTACTTATTGTTTTATTATTCATAATGTCAAATAAATAAATTATTTATCTTATCAATTAATTAACAATAATATTAATTAATCCATTCCTCATCGATTATTAATAACACCTAATTAATAATCATAGGATTCATTATCACATTAACAAGTATAAATCTCAGCACAATTATAAACAAGTGGTTATTATTATATATTTCTTGCAATAATAATAATCACGTATTATTAATCAATCACAGTTAATATTCCATAACCATCAACTATATTTTACAATAGCAATTAACAATTAATATAGATTAATTATTTACTTAATAATTCATCCGTTAATTAATATAATCATTAATAATTCTCAACAATTAATTAATATTCTACAATAACAATTAATATAGATTAATTGTTCGCTTAAATTAATATAATCATTCTTATATTACGTCACTGTGCCACACAAGGCATTTCATCGAGTTTATCGTAAACTCCATCAATTTCTCAATTATTATAATTATTCAATTTAATATAATTGAATTTAATCATTCTCATAACACAAAATCATTTATATTCAATAAATTCTCATTTCCATTAATATATTTATTTAATAATATATGGAAATTCTCGGGTATTACATCCTCCCCCCTTATAAAAATTCCGTCCCGGAATTGCTACAAGGTTACACAATAGATGGGGATAGTCCCTCATCATCCTATCTTCTAACTCCCACGTTGCCTCCTCGACATCGTGGTTACGCCAAAGTACTTTTACAGATGAAATAACTTTATTTCTCAAAGTTTGTTCTTTCCTATCTAATATCTGGACAGGAATTTCTCCATACGCCAAGTTCTTCTCCACTTGAATGGGCTCGTAAGAAATCACATGCTTGTAGTCGGCCTTGTACGGTCGCAATACGGAAATGTGAAACACGTTGTGGATGTGCTCCAGTTCGGGTGGCAATGCAACTTTGCATGCCACTTCGCCCACTCGCTTCAGTATCTCGAACGGTCCTATGAATCTTGGACTCAATTTTCCTTCTTGCCGAAACGGATTTTTCCCTTCCATGGAGATACCTTCAAGAATACGAAACTGCCGACTTTGAAGTCTCGGTCCTGCCGATGCAAATCTGCGTATTTCTTCTGGCGATCTTGAGCTGCTACAAGTCTGGCTCTTATCACTGTCACCACGTCTGCGGTTTGTTGAACTAACTCTGGTCCGAGTATTCGTCTTCTCGACTTCGTCCCAACATAACGGCGTTCTGCACTTTCTCCCGTAAAGAGCTTCGTACGGTGGCATGCCGATACTCGCATGGTAGCTATTATATGCGAATTCTACTAAGGGTAGGTGGTCGTCCCAATTTCCCTTAAAATCCATCACGCAAGTCCTAAGCATGTCTTCTAGCGTTTGTATTGTTCGTTCACTTTGTCCGTCTGTTTGAGGATGATAAGCTGTACTCAACCTCAACTGCGTTCCCATTCTTTTTTGCAAACTCTTCCAAAAATTGGACGTGAAGCGCGGATCTCGATCAGAGACAATTGACACCGGCACTCCATGTCGTGAAACAATTTCTTTTACATATAGGCTTGCTAATTGGTTCAAACTGTAGCGGATCTTGATTGGTAGAAAGTGTGCGGTCTTCGTTAGTCGATCCACGATAACCCAAATAGCATCATAACCTTTCTGTGTAACTGGAAGTCCTACCACGAAGTCCATGGTAATATGCTCCCATTTCCACTCTGGTATTTCTAACGGTTGTAGTAAACCACTCGGCCGCTGATGCTCTGCTTTAACGCGTTGGCAAGTCAAGCATCTACTGACGCACTCCGCGACTTCCCGTTTCAAATTGGGCCACCAAAAATGTTGCCTTAGATCTTGGTACATCTTTGTGCCTCCCGGATGAACGGAATATGTCGTATTGTGTGCCTCGTGCAAAATCTCTTCCCTCAACTCGGTTATCGCTGGTACCCACACTCTCCCTTCAAATCTCAAAATACCGTCTTTATCCATTCGAAATTTTTCTTCCTCATTTTCTGTGATCCTTTTCGGATTTTCTCACACTCTTCATCCTTTTCCTGAGCTTCCTTTACTCTATCCAACAACGTCGGACAAGCTTCCATTACAATTAACTTCTCACCAGACTTTTCTGGTTCTTTCACTTCTATCTCCAATTTCTCCATCTCTCTTATCAACTCTTCCTGAGTCGTCAAATTAAACAACTTCTCCCTTCCTTTCCTGCTCAGAGCGTCGGCAACCACATTTGCCTTTCCCGGGTGATAAAGAATATCGCAGTCATAGTCTTTGATTAATTCTAACCACCTTCTCTGCCGCATGTTTAACTCCTTCTGTGTGAAGATATATTTCAGACTTTTGTGGTCCGTGTATATCTCACATTTTTCTCCGTATAGATAATGTCTCCATATCTTTAACGCAAAAACTACTGCCGCTAACTCTAAGTCGTGAGTGGGATATCGTTTTCGTAATCCTTTAATTGTCGTGATGCATATGCAATGACCTTGCCATGCTGCATAAGCACACAGCCAAGTCCCTTGTGCGATGCATCACTATACACCACAAAATTTCCTGCATCATCTGGTAATGATAATACAGGTGCTTCGCTCAATCTCTTCTTCAACTCCTGAAAACTCTCTTCACATTTGTCGGTCCATATAAATTTCACCGTCTTTCTAGTCAAATTGGTCAACGGGGTTGCTATCTTAGAAAAATCTTGGATAAATCTCCGATAGTACCCAGCTAACCCTAAAAAGCTTCTTACCTCCGTCGGTGTTTTTGGTTGTTCCCAATTACTTACTGCATCAACCTTCGCAGGGTCTACAGCAATCCCATTCTTATCCACCACGTGACCTAAGAATTGAACCTTCTCCATCCAAAATTCGCACTTTGAAAATTTGCATACATCTTCTCCTTCCTTAGTGCTTCCAAAACAATCTTCAGATGTTCGGCGGTGTTCTTCCTCTGTCTTCGAGTAGATCAAAATGTCGTCGATAAAAACCACTACAAATTTATCCAAGTATAGCTTGAAAACTCTGTTCATCAAGTCCATAAATGCTGCCGGAGCATTAGTCAATCCGAATGACATTACCAAAAACTCGTAGTGTCCATAACGGGTTCGAAACGCAGTCTTTGGTATGTCCTCATCCCTCACTTTCAGTTGATGATATCCTGTTCGTAGGTCGATCTTTGAGAAACACTTTGCTCCCTTCAGTTGATCAAATAAGTCGTCTATCCTCGGTAGCGGATACCGGTTCTTGATCGTTACTCTGTTCAATTCTCGATAATCGATACAGAGCCTCATCGATCCGTCCTTCTTCTTAACGAATAGTACTGGTGCTCCCCAAGGAGAAACACTCGGTCGAATGTAACCCTTATCCAACAATTCTTGTAATTTTCAATTCCTTCATTTCTACTGGCGCCATACGATATGGAGCTTTCGAAATCGGTGCCGTTCCCGGTGCTAAGTCTATTACGAATTCGATTTCTCTGTCTGGCGGAAGACCAGGCAGATCGTCCGGAAACACATCTTGGAATTCATTAACTACGTATATATCCTTAATTTCTACTCCCTTTTTCCGAGTATCAACGATGTAAGCTAAATATCCTACACATCCTTTCCTTAACAATTTCTTGGCCTGCATCATCGTAACGCAACACGATTGCTTAAGCGATGAGCTACCATAAAACACTACCTTAGACTTACTCGGAGTCTGAAGGTTCACACATTTGTTCTGACAGTCAATTATCGCAGCATGGTTATACAACCAATCCATTCCCAGTATTACGTCAAATTCTCCCAGTCTAATAGGAATCAAGTCTACGCTCAGTTCATGTTTACTAATACTTGCGCGACAATTTCGATAAACGTATTCTACAGGGATCACTTCCTTATTAGCAACTTCTATGATCAAAGGATTTTCTAAAAGTTCTCGGGGTGTACTAAGTCTACTAGCAAATTCTTCAGATACAAAAGAACAGGTGGCACCCGAATCAAATAATACATAAGCATTTATATCATTGATTGGGATTATACCTGACACCACATCCTTCGCAGCCACTGCGTCTTGGACGGTCATGTTAAAGGTTCTGGCGGTTGGGCGGTTGGATTGTGCCGGTCCACCGATCATCAGCTTGTTGCCTCCTTGCTGATTATACCCCCGCCACTTCCCTTCTTTGGGCAGTCCTTAATTCGGTGCTCCGTCGAGCCACACGCAAAGCATCCTTGTATCTTTTTCGGTTTCAAACAGTTGGGCGAGATGTGCCCTTCCTGTCCGCAGTTGTAGCAAGTGCCACGTCCCTTCCAGCACTCGCCCTGGTGATTCTTCCCACACTTCGGGCATCCTTCAGCCCTCTTCTTGAAACCTCCACGAAAATTCCCTGATTGATTATTGTTGTTTTTGTTGTTGTTGTTATTCTCCCACTTTCTCTTTCCCAAGTTGCTTCCTCCGCTACTGCTTCCTCCCGTACGATTCTCTCCTCCAGTATTCTTTCCTTTCTTTTCTTTGTTATACAGACTTAAGGCCTCACTGCCTCCTTCCGCAATGATTGCCTTCTCCAGTAATGTTGCAAAAGAATCAATTTGAAGAACTGATACCTTATTGAACAGCCATGGCTTCAACCCTTGTTCAAAGCGTCTAGCCTTCCTCTCTTCATCACCAACTTGGTGCTCCGCAAATCGCGCTAGTTCGTTAAACCTAGCCGCGTATTGCGCCACCGTCATCTCACCTTGTTTTAACTCTAGGAATTTCACCTCCATCCTATTCTTCATACTCTTCGGAAAGTAATTCTCGAAGAACAGTGTCTTAAACTTATCCCAAGCTATTATCCCTTCTCCAGCTCTTTGTTGATTAGCCTCCCACCAGTAGTTCGCTTCTCCCCTCATCATGTACGTGGCAAACACCGTCTTCTGATCTTCGCCTACGCTAGCTATAGTGAAAGCTTTTTCGATCTCTTTGATCCACGTTTGTGCGACGATTGGGTCGGTAGTTCCCTCGAACTCCGGGGGTCCTACACTCTTAAAGTCTTTAAAGGTTGTTACTGGCACAGTTTGAGGGTTCGGGCGAACGGGTTCATTGTTCCTTCCCCTTAAGGCTTCTCCTAACAAGTCTACCAGTTTCTGGATCGGGTCTACTTGTTCTCTCTCATTGTTAACGGATTCTTCGGGTGCAGTCAATCTACGTCTGGGCGGCATTATCTGCATCACAATTTTTCATTTTATTATTATTCAAGTATATCACTTAAGTATTTCTTTTAATACTAAAAGAATAAATTTATAACACGTTTCTAAAAGCAACTCCATTTATATTCATATGCCATTTCATTTCATTACATGATTTTCCTAGCATACTGCTATAAATGTTATCACATATATCCCCTAATATCACAAAAGACGGGGAATATACCAACCTACTACCATACTACCCCTCTAACAAAAGCTAACTCGGGGTTTACATCATCATCCCACATCTTACACAAAAGATCGGGATTACAACATAGTATATACAATACATAAAGACACAACTAGTACTACCACTAGACTGACTAAGGAAATCTCATCCCATCATCCCGCGCTCCACTGCGCTCTTGTACTCCAACTGTGCTATATACGCAACCAGCTCTCGGCTCAAGGTATGTAGAGTCTGTCCCTGTTCTGCCGGGTAGTGGTACACACCATCAATCACCCTTTCAAAAGCTGAACGGAACACATACCCCATCTTGTTCATCTTTCTCTTCTTGCACCTGACCTCGTCCTCAAGGTCGTCAGCTCTCTCATTGGACGCTTCCCACTTCTCCTCGAAGTGTAACCTATCCATCACCTCCAACTCTAGCTGAGTACGGAGTGCCTCTTTCTCAGTCTTCTCACTCAGCTCCCTCTGCTCAACCTCTTCTAGCTTCTCTGCCAAATCTACATTCCTAGCCACTGACCTGTGAAATAGAGTCCCCATCTGGATCCCTGCCTCCCTACGGTAGGCAATCTCCACCTCTAACTCTTGCATAGTCAGCTTCCTCTGGTGGTCCTCGTCCCTCAGCTTCTGGAACTCGGACTCTCTCTTGGGCCTCTGCCTCCAGCTCTTGGACCCTGCAGTCTAACTCTAGGATCCGCTCCTCGTATTCTCCTAACATCTGCTCCTCTATAGTAGCCTCATCAGAGTCCTCTACTGGCTCATCCTCCATCGGCTCCTCCTCTGGATCAGTCTCTATCTCAATCTCGATCTCATCCTCGTCATCAAACTCGGATGGTGCAACTGCCTGCACTGGCACAGCCTCTAGAGGTGCCTCGTATACTACATGTATATCTGGGCTCCTCCTCTGCTACTCTACTAGTTACACCTGTGTCTGTCATCCTACAATCACAAAACAAGGCAAACAAACAGCAACTCCATTAGAATGTTAAATAAAACATAAGTTCATTGTATAGAATGAAGTTACATTTCATAACAGACTAAGTCTCTCAAGGAAAACTCTACATGAGTTTTATCTCCTTCCTAACTTCTAAGTTCACCTAAGCTATAGTAAGGACACTCGTTCCTAAGGTTTATAACTACAGCTTTGATACCAACCTGTGACGCCCCCAAATTCCAGGACCGCCACTTGGTCTCTCGAATTCGGTTCATCACGTGCTCATGGTAATACATCGCAATAATGATAACTAAATATCACACAACCACAGCGGAAAATCTATTCTAGAATAATTTACAATGATTTATTATAATTATTCCCCCAAGTCTCGCAACCTACAGTACTTAATAGATTACATAGCAATATCAATTAACGACTTGTTATATAATCTAACTTAAGCTTAAACATAAACAAATCCAGTCTTACTACATCATCTTAATACAACATTAAAATATTTAAAACATATAAGAGACAAGCTAATTGGTAGCCTTGCCCTTGCCCTTATCAACGCCCGAAGGTTCGCCATGCTCTGCCTTAACTGAAATGTTTTAGGGAAAGCAAGAATGAGCACAAATTGCCCAGCAAGTAATAATAATAAGGGTGAGTAATAAGATTCCCAATTCTCGAAAAGGTATAACAAGGTTTGATAGTTCAAGGATAACAAGAATATCAACAGTTCTCAATAACAGTCGCTAAGGACAGAATAATATCAATATGATTCAATAATACGTCAATTCAAGATTTTAAATAATTGAATACTGAGCAGTCACTAAGGACTATGAACTTCTACTAGAATTGACAGTAATAAACTGAAAATCCAATAAAAACAGATACAGCAGGTGATCAGCCTAAAGTACCCTCGTTATGCATAACAATCAATCATACTCAAGTGTGCACGTCGGTTCTCCGACAATTATATATTCCCTTCAAAGAAGGTTGTTCTTCTCAGTCAAATACAAGATCCCGCACCAATCAATTAGTTTGGGTCATTTTTCAATAACATAAGTCTAGCCGAATCAAATGGCATAGACACTTTCACAATATTCAAGAACAATACTAAGTTCAACATGAATAATAGCTTTAATGAAATAAGAGTTCAAGTATGCTAATTCAATTCAAACAATTAAGTAGGAAACTAGTTCGCAATATACAAAGATAGAATACTTGTATCCAAAGAGATAAGTTTTAGATACTCGCTTACGATATCCGTTGAATAAAGTAATGCAAGGGTTTAGGATACTTGCCTTATGCGTAGTTTACTCACGTAAAGCTAGTCAACACTTTGAATTCCTATCGTAATGATAGTCATTAGTCATATCTTCGAATATACGATCAACACACAAGCTAAGTTTTACCCTAGCTACACAATTATTTAGTATCTAATTTCTATTCTTAACTTTCTCTTTTCTCAAGTTGATCATATTCATACATCGTTACTATCATGTGAGACTACCACAATTAGCAAACATATTCGCATATTATTAATATCACATAAGACTACAATCAATACTAAATATATTTCATTTTAGCAAGTTATGGCATTCTCATAAGTTAACCGTCAAAATCGGGTTCAAGTGACATCATATAATATCACGTAGCATGTATACATTTTTAAAGGATACTTTTATGTTTGTATACAATCTTTCCTCGTTCTAATCATTTATGATTTTTTTTAATTCACGATCCCTAACGACTTAGGGTTATACAATGCCATGAATTCACATAAATTGTCATGCTTATCATTTAGACATATAAAGTAGTCATATATTTTATTGATACGCATGTTCATATGTTTCTTATGTCATGGATATGTGATTCTAGCACTATTACTAGTTCGTGACTTAATCAAACTCATGCTTGATTAACTTGCATTACATCTAACAAGTACGTACATATATGATGCCTTCAAACTACATTCAATCATGTTGAAAATATCAGAATGTAGAGTCCTAATATAACATGTCAAAGTCCACATTTAAAGCTTATGTTGTCATTAGTAAAGCTTGCTAATAAGGCCTAACATGCTCATGCTATCTAGATTCATATGTTAACATATTTGACCCGCATTTCAAGGTCACATAACATGCTTGAAAAGTCAGAATGTATACATGGTCTTCACATGTCAATATCAACCTTCAAAACTTGTATTTTGTTAGAAAGGTGCACTAGTTGGGTTCACATGTTCATATTATATCACGATACATATATACTTAAGTCAATATGCATTCCATGTGTTTCTAGGTCATACAAACGTGTCTCAAAAGTCAGAATACTATTATGGTATTTATATATCCAAGTTCCTCTTTCATAACTTTAAGTTTTCTTTGAAATATTCAACTAAAACAACTAGCATAGATTGCTATAACCTAGTAACCTTATTCCATATGTTAATGTGAGTTATATGCATATCCTAACAGTACATCATGCTCAATACATCAGAAGATATAAAAAAATCATCAACAAATTCTGCAGTGGCGCGCGGCCGCGCCCAAATTGTACTAGGGAGACGCGCGGCTCCTGTTCCAGTCCAGAGAGCAGCCTGCAACGGCACATAACAAATCCAACTCACGAAATTACTTCACAAAAACTTTTCTAAGCAGCCACATTATGGTTTAAACATGTTTATAAGTCTATATAACAACTAAGAACATGTTCTAATCCAATCTAGCATGAATTGTAATCAAAATCAAGAATTGGAAACTTTGACAGTAAACAAAATGATGAACCAAGAATGAAGGATTTATACCTCTGTAATGCAAAGTAAGCTTATTGAAATCTCTCTCTGTGATTATCTTGCTATTAAACGCACAACACTCTCAATTCAATACTTAGACAAAATCTCAGCAAATGAAAAGAGAAGGGAGGGAGCCATATTTATAGAGCAATTCTTACACAGACAATACATATATACATCAAATTAAACCAATGAGAATGTTAGATTACATGATGGTTAAAAGAGAGTTGGTAAATGGTTGTTGAAGATCATCATGATAACCACTCCCCCCATAATCATGAGCTAGAAGGAGCTTGGGAGAAGGAGTAGCTCCTTAGCCTTTTTGTTCTTCACGTGAATGAGAATGAGACTAGCATTTAGGGACAAGGCACAATACTAACTCAGCATTTGCAACATACTACACTTAAATCATTATACACATATGTATTAAATACTTAGGCTATCTACATATATATATATATTTATACATATGTCTTTTATTGAAATGTCACACTATTCACATAATGTAGTAAGTGTGACTTGTACACATATAATCCATGTACATTTTTATCATACTGGTATAATCTTTTCAGATATTATCACACTATTATCTCCTTTATTATTAAATTGTATTAATCAACAAGTGATTACAATATTCATAATATATCATTTTAATGTATACTTACATACACATTGTCACATAGGTATTAATCATGTAGCTCACATAGTTTAATTAATCTTAATACATGGTCCATATGTGTAATATATTCACATTGCATTATATAGCATAGTTATGTATACTTGTATGGTCACACCTAAGTGTTTCTCTACACTATAATATAGTCGTATTATATATATTGCATGCTTGTACATAACAATCAATATAATCTTATTATATTAATAACTTACTTATTTGTTTTATTATTCATAATGTCAAATAAATAAATTATTTATCTTATCAATTAATTAACAATAATATTAATTAATCCATTCCTCATCGATTATTAATAACACCTAATTAATAATCATAGGATTCATTATCACATTAACAAGTATAAATCTCAGCACAATTATAAACAAGTGGTTTATTATTATTATATTTCTTGCAATAATAATAATCACGTATTATTAATCAATCACAGTTAATATTCCATAACCATCAACTAATATTTTACAATAGCAATTAACAATTAATATAGATTAATTATTTACTTAATAATTCATCCGTTAATTAATATAATCATTAATAATTCTCAACAATTAATTAATATTCTACAATAACAATTAATATAGATTAATTGTTCGCTTAAATTAATATAATCATTCTTATATTACGTCACTGTGCCACACAAGGCATTTCATCGAGTTTATCGTAAACTCCATCAATTTCTCAATTATTATAATTATTCAATTTAATATAATTGAATTAATCATTCTCATAACACAAAAATTTATATTCAAATAAATTCTCATTTCCATTAATATATTTATTTAATAATATATGGAAATTCTCGGGTATTACATCCTCCCCCCCTTATAAAAATTCCGTCCCGGAATTGCTACAAGGTTACACAAATAGATGGGGATAGTCCCTCATCATCCTATCTTCTAACTCCCACGTTGCCTCCTCGACATCGTGGTTACGCCAAAGTACTTTTACAGATGAAATAACTTTATTTCTCAAAGTTTGTTCTTTCCTATCTAATATCTGGACAGGAATTTCTCCATACGCCAAGTTCTTCTCCACTTGAATGGGCTCGTAAGAAATCACATACTTGTAGTCGGCCTTGTACGGTCGCAATACGAAATGTGAAACACGTTGTGGATGTGCTCCAGTTCGGGTGGCAATGCAACTTTGCATGCCACTTCGCCCACTCGCTTCAGTATCTCGAACGGTCCTATGAATCTTGGACTCAATTTTCCTTTCTTGCCGAAACGGATTTTTCCCTTCCATGGAGATACCTTCAAGAATACGAAACTGCCGACTTTGAAGTCTCGGTCCTGCCGATGCAAATCTGCGTATTTCTTCTGGCGATCTTGAGCTGCTACAAGTCTGGCTCTTATCACTGTCACCACGTCTGCGGTTTGTTGAACTAACTCTGGTCCGAGTATTCGTCGTTCTCCGACTTCGTCCCAACATAACGGCGTTCTGCACTTTCTCCCGTAAAGAGCTTCGTACGGTGGCATGCCGATACTCGCATGGTAACTATTATTATATGCGAATTCTACTAAGGGTAGGTGGTCGTCCCAATTTCCCTTAAAATCCATCACGCAAGTCCTAAGCATGTCTTCTAGCGTTTGTATTGTTCGTTCACTTTGTCCGTCTGTTTGAGGATGATAAGCTGTACTCAACCTCAACTGCGTTCCCATTCTTTTTTGCTAACTCTTCCAAAAATTGGACGTGAAACGCGGATCTCGATCAGAGACAATTGACACCGGCACTCCATGTCGTGAAACAATTTCTTTTACATATAGGCTTGCTAATTGGTTCAAACTGTAGCGGATCTTGATTGGTAGAAAGTGTGCGGTCTTCGTTAGTCGATCCACGATAACCCAAATAGCATCATAACCTTTCTGTGTAACTGGAAGTCCTACCACGAAGTCCATGGTAATATGCTCCCATTTCCACTCTGGTATTTCTAACGGTTGTAGTAAACCACTCGGCCGCTGATGCTCTGCTTTAACGCGTTGGCAAGTCAAGCATCTACTGACGCACTCCGCGACTTCCCGTTTCAAATTGGGCCACCAAAAATGTTGCCTTAGATTGGTACATCTTTGTGCCTCCCGGATGAACGGAATATGTCGTATTGTGTGCCTCGTGCAAAATCTCTTCCCTCAACTCGGTTATCGCTGGTACCACACTCTCCCTTCAAATCTCAAAATACCGTCTTTATCCATTCGAAATTTTTCTTCCTCATTTTCTGTGATCCTCTTTCGGATTTTCTCACACTCTTCATCCTTTTCCTGAGCTTCCTTTACTCTATCCAACAACGTCGGACAAGCTTCCATTACAATTAACTCTCACCAGACTTTTTGGTTCTTTCACTTCTATCTCCAATTTCTCCATCTCTCTTATCAACTCTTCCTGAGTCGTCAAATTAAACAACTTCTCCTTCCTTTCCTGCTCAGAGCGTCGGCAACCACATTTGCCTTTCCGGGTGATAAAGAATATCGCAGTCATAGTCTTTGATTAATTCTAACCACCTTCTCTGCCGCATGTTTAACTCCTTCTGTGTGAAGATATATTTCAGACTTTTGTGGTCCGTGTATATCTCACATTTTTCTCCGTATAGATAATGTCTCCATATCTTTAACACAAAAACTACTGCCGCTAACTCTAAGTCATGAGTGGGATATCGTTTTTCGTAATCCTTTAATTGTCGTGATGCATATGCAATGACCTTGCCATGCTGCATAAGCACAGCCAAGTCCCTTGTGCGATGCATCACTATACACCACAAAATTTCCTGCATCATCTGGTAATGATAATACAGGTGCTTCGCTCAATCTCTTCTTCAACTCCTGAAAACTCTCTTCACATTTGTCGGTCCATATAAATTTCACCGTCTTTCTAGTCAAATTGGTCAACGGGGTTGCTATCTTAGAAAAATCTTGGATAAATCCCGATAGTACCCAGCTAACCCTAAAAAGCTTCTTACCTCCGTCGGTGTTTTTGGTTGTTCCCAATTACTTACTGCATCAACCTTCGCACACAATCCCATTCTTATCCACACGTGACCTAAGAATTGAACCTTCTCCATCCAAAATTCGCACTTTGAAAATTTTGCATACATCTTCTCCTTCCTTAGTGCTTCCAAAACAATCTTCAGATGTTCGGCTGTTCTTCCTCTGTCTTCGAGTAGATCAAAATGTCGTCGATAAAAACCACTACAAATTATCCAAGTATAGCTTGAAAACTCTGTTCATCAAGTCCATAAATGCTGCCGGAGCATTAGTCAATCCGAATGACATTACCAAAAACTCGTAGTGTCCATAACGGGTTCGAAACGCAGCCTTTGGTATGTCCTCATCCCTCACTTTCAGTTGATGATATCCTGTTCGTAGGTCGATCTTTGAGAAACACTTTGCTCCCTTCAGTTGATCAAATAAGTCGTCTATCCTCGGTAGCGGATACGGTTCTTGATCGTTACTCTGTTCAATTCTCGATAATCGATATAGAGCCTCATCGATCCGTCCTTCTTTTAACGAATAGTACTGGTGCTCCCCAAGGAGAAACACTCGGTCGAATGTAACCTTTATCCAACAATTCTTGTAATTAATTTTCAATTCCTTTATTTCTACTGGCGCCATACGATATGGAGCTTTCGAAATCGGTGCCGTTCCGGTGCTAAGTCTATTACGAATTCGATTTCTCTGTCTGGCGGAAGACCAGGCAGATCGTCCGGAAACACATCTTGGAATTCATTAATACGTATATATCCTTAATTCTACTCCCTTTTTCCGAGTATCAACGATGTAAGCTAAATATCCTACACATCCTTGCCTTAACAATTTCTTGGCCTGCATCATCGTAACGCAACACGATGCTTAAGCGATGAGCTACCATAAAACACTACCTTAGACTTACTCGGAGTCTGAAGGTTCACATTGTTCTGACAGTCAATTATCGCAGCATGGTTATACAACCAATCCATTCCCAGTATTACGTCAAATTCTCCCAGTCTAATAGGAATCAAGTCTACGCTCAGTCATGTTTACTAATACTTGCGCGACAATTTCGATAAACGTATTCTACAGGGATCACTTATTAGCAACTTCTATGATCAAAGGATTTTCTAAAAGTTCTCGGGGTGTACTAAGTCTACTAGCAAATTCTTCAGATACAAAAGAACAGGTGGCACCCGAATCAAATACATAAGCATTTATATCATTGATTGGGATTATACCTGACACCACATCCTTCGCAGCCACTGTGTCTTGGACGGTCATGTTAAAGGTTCTGGCGGTTGGGCGGGTGGATTGTGCCGGTCCACCGATCATCAGCTTGTTGCCTCCTTGCTGATTACTACCCCCGCCACTTCCCTTCTTTGGGCAGTCCTTAATTCGGTGCTCCGTCGAGCCACACGCAAAGCATCCTTGTATCTTTTTGGTTTCAAACAGTTGGGCGAGATGTGCCCTTCCTGTCCGCAGTTGTAGCAAGTGCCACGTCCCTTCAGCACTCGCCCTGGTGATTCTTCCCACACTTCGGGCATCCTTCAGCCCTCTTCTTGAAACCTCCACGAAAATTCCCTGATGATTATTGTTGTTTTGTTGTTGTTGTTATTCTCCCACTTTCTCTTTCCCAAGTTGCTTCCTCCGCTACTGCTTCCTCCCGTACGATTCTCTCCTCCAGTATTCTTTCCTTTCTTTCTTTGTTATACAGATTAAGGCCTCACTGCCTCCTTCCGCAATGATTGCCTTCTCCAGTAATGTTGCAAAAGAATCAATTTGAAGAACTGATACCTTATTGAACATGGCTTCAACCTTGTTCAAAGCGTCTAGCCTTCCCTCTTCATCACCAACTTGGTGCTCCGCAAATCGCTCTAGTTCGTTAAACCTAGCCGCGTATTGCGCCACCGTCATCTCACCTTGTTTTAACTCTAGGAATTTCACCTCCATCTATTCTTCATACTCTTCGGAAAGAATTCTCGAAGAACAGTGTCTTAAACTTATCCCAAGCTATTATCCCTTCTCCAGATCTTTGTTGATTAGCCTCCCACCAGTAGTTCGCTTCTCCCTCATCATGTACGTGGCAAACACCGTCTTCTGATCTTCGCCTACGCTAGCTATAGTGAAAGCTTTTCGATCTCTTTGATCCACGTTTGTGCGACGATTGGGTCGGTAGTTCCCTCGAACTCCGGGGGTCCTACACTCTTAAAGTCTTTAAAGGTTGTTACTGGCACAGTTTGAGGGTTCGGGGCGAACGGGTTCATTTTCCTTCCCCTTAAGGCTTCTCCTAACAAGTCTACCAGTTTCTGGATCGGGTCTACTTGTTCTCTCTCATGTTAACGGATTCTTCGGGTGCAGTCAATCTACGTCTGGGCGGCATTATCTGCATCACAATTTTTCATTTATTATTATTCAAGTATACACTTAAGTATTTCTTTAATACTAAAAGAATAAATTTATAACACGTTTCTAAAAGCAACTCCATTTATATTCATATGCCATTTCATTTCATTACATGATTTTCCTAGCATACTGCTATAAATGTTATCACATACATCCCCTAATATCACAAAGACGGGGAATATACCAACCTACTACCATACTACCCCTCTAACAAAAGCTAACTCGGGGTTTACATCATCATCCCACATCTTACACAAAAGATCGGGATTACAACATAGTATATACAATACATAAAGACACAACTAGTACTACCACTAGACTGACTAAGGAAATCTCATCCCATCATCCCGCGCTCCACTGCGCTCTTGTACTCCAACTGTGCTATATACGCAACCAGCTCTCGGCTCAAGGTATGTAGAGTCTGTCCCTGTTCTGCGGGTAGTGGTACACACCATTAATCACCCTTTCAAAAGCTGAACGGAACACATACCCCATCTTGTTCATCTTTCTTCTTGCACCTGACCTCCTCAACGTCGTCAGCTCTCTCATTGGACGCTTCCCACTTCTCCTCGAAGTGTAACCTATCCATCATCCAACTCTAGCTGAGTACGGAGTGCCTCTTTCTCAGTCTTCTCACTCAGCTCCCTCTGCTCAACCTCTTCTAGCTTCTCTGCCAAATCTACATTCCTAGCCACTGACCTGACATAGAGTCCCCATCTGGATCCCTGCCTCCCTACGGTAGGCAATCTCCACCTCTAACTCTTGCATAGTCAGCTTCCTCTGGTGGTCCTCGTCCCTCAGCTTCTGGAACTCGGACTCTCTCTTGGGCCTCTGCCTCCAGCTCTTGGACCCTGCAGTCTAACTCTAGGATCCGCTCCTCGTATTCTCCTAACATCTGCTCCTATATAGTAGCCTCATCAGAGTCCTCTACTGGCTCATCCTCCATCGGCTCCTCCTCTGGATCAGTCTCTATCTCAATCTCGATCTCATCCTCGTCATCAAACTCGGATGGTGCAACTGTGACACCCCCAAATCCGGGTACTTTCAATTTCCACGGACTTGGTGTTCACTGTACAATATCATCTATCTATCTACCCATAGTAAATGCAAACCATGAAATAAATAGAAATAATCCTCCCCTTATGGGGTTACACATCTGAAAAGAAATACATCAATCCCAGGTCGTACTTAACCTTAAATATCAAATGCGGAATATAAATATTAAATAATTTTACACAACTTTAACATAAGTCTGAAACATAAACACATAAATAAAACAAGTCTTCATCACTTGTTGACTTTGCCCTTGCCTTGCTAGTAGAAGGCTCGTCAGACCTTTCGTTTTCTTAACTGCAATGTATTATTACGCAAGAGTGAGCACGGTTGCCCACAAGTATAATAATATGACAACAATATAATAACATGCGAGTGAATCAAGGACATCTGAATAAAGAAACTCAACTTTTGACTCGAGGATAAATAACAGGAATCAAAATATCATCTGAGGGTCATAAGACCTTGAACTATGTCCTAGGTTGTAAAGTGTTTATACTTAAAACCTTTAACAGTCATAAGACTATGGACTCTACTTCTCGTACTTAGGGGGATCAGCCCTTAGTACCATATTGTGCACAATATCTCAACGCTAAAGCGTAAATAATCCCCTTTTACAGGGTTGTTCATCTCAGTTTTGACATCAGAGTCCGCACCAAAGGAAGTTTGGTTTGGATAAGCTCAATAAGTATTTTGGAATTTAGAACGTTCATCAACTATGGACTAGTCGAATCAATAAGGGTTCACTAGTCCTATAAGGTTCAACAATAACATCGATATTCAACTTGAATAATAAATCTCAAGAGTATACAATCGAATAAGTATTGTATCACTGAATCATGCTTTTAAAAGAGTTACAATATGTAATATGAATTTCGAACTTGAACAATTAAAAACACGAGCTTACTCGATATAGAAACACAAGTCTAAGGCTTAATAAATGAATAAATTAGAATTTAGGGAACTTGCTAAATCAATAAGTTAGGGATAGGATACTTGCCTCTTGCACAAGCTACAATTATAATTCACGTTCTTTATTAAACCCTACACATCAATACGTTCACAATACAAATTAATCAATAACTCGATATACGTATCGAATCACACACATCGGTCTTGAGCACGTTATTGGACTATACAATTAACGATTCAAGTCATGTAATTAACTTATTAATTACTCACGTAATATAAGTTATTAACCTCTTATTATATGTTTAATCATGTCTTTATGTTCATTACATTAGGTTTTAAACCACCTCTTAGAACACACGAACACTTAGCAAAAAAAAATTTCAAATTTCTGCAAGGGGCGCGGCCGCGCGCCAGTTACCCTTGGGACCAGCGCGGTCGCGCGGCAACGCAGACCCAGATTTCCAGTTCGCGAATGACACACAGAGCAACCCAAATAAATCCAAATTAAACTAACGTAATGAATTTAAGGCTACCCATAAGATATAGAATTTACAGAAACATCATACCATGTTCTAAGCATGCTTTTAACACTTTAAATCACGGAATTACACAAATCACAACATTTAATTTCACTATTTTCAACATTTTATAAAGTTTTGAAAGAAAACAAGAATTCAACGTTACGGATTCGTTATAACACCGAATCCATTCGTTTAACTTCTATTTTGTTCGTTTAAATGTACACAATCACATTCAAGTGTTAATTTAAGTTAAATAAACGCATAAGGTGTGTAAATTTTGTACGTAAGGGCCATATGGGCCATATGTACAATTTTTACACTCTGTAACTTTTGAAAAATCAAATTAAGCATAACTACATGGATTTAATCGCACTAAATCATGCATACATGATATACAACATGTTATGATCATACAATAACACATATAAAATCATATCATACATTAATTATCAAATTAGTTATTCACAGAGAATCTAACATACGTTAATGGAAAACTTTAAGAACTTGAATTTAAAAACTTAGGAGAAGGAATTACCCTTGCTAGTTTGTGAAGATGATTCAAGGATGATGATATAAACTTTTCAAATTCTTCTTCTTCAATCTTTTCTCTCAAAATTCTCTCTGATTCTTTAAGTTTTATTTCCTCTGATATGATATATAAATTGATATAGTATATATGTATATAAGTATAATACGTATAATATATAATGGGTGAGTGGTTGTCAGTTGGTCCCTTAGTGGGTTAACTGACCAACTCCCCTTAAGGCCTTGTTTGGCTAGCTTAAGGAATCCCTTCTCATTTATTTTAATTAATTTATTATAATATAGTTAATTAATGTCACACCCAATTAAATCAAATAATGCTATTTAAATCAATTAAATAAAATAGCATAAATCTACATTAAATCACATAGTCACATAATTAAAATTCTTATTTATTAATTATGTCTAATCATAAATCTCTAATTAATTAATAAATTAATTAGAATAACATTATGCTTATTAATTAATATATTAATCAAATAAGCTCAATTAAATACATACTTTGAATATAAAAATTCACCACATTAATTTAACTAATGTGACACATATAATTAAATTAATCTACCACAAATTCATCAATTAATTATTTAACTCAATAATTAAATCATCAAAAAATATTTATTTAATTCAATAAATATTCAAAATAAATTACAAAAATCTTGTTTGTCACATCTTTCCCCCCTTAAAAGGATTCTGTCCCCAGAATCACGGTTCAATTAAATTTCGTCCCGTTACATTCTCCCCCCCTTACAAAGATTCTGTCCCCAGAATCGCATAAACAAAAAAATTAAGTAAATAAATCTGGGTAATTCTTCATCATATGCTCTTCGAGTTCCCACGTAGCTTCTTCAGCATTGTGGTTCCTCCAAATTACCTTAACAGAAGGTATAATTTTATTTCTGAGGACTTGCTCTTTCCTGTCAACAATCTGAACAGGAATTTCTTCATAGGATAAGTCTTTCTCAAAATGTAGGGGTTCATATTCAATCACATGTTTGTAATCGGGTTTGTAGGGGCGTAAAACTGACACATGAAAGACGTTGTGGACATTCTCAAGCGCCGGAGGTAAGGCTACCTCATACGCAACTTCTCCAATCCTTCGCAGTACTTCAAAGGGTCCAATGAACCTTGGGCTCAATTTTCCCTTCTTACCGAATCTGATCTTCCCCTTCCAGGGAGAGACTTTCAAGAACACATAGCTACCCGATTCAAACTCAATCGTTCTTACGGTGTGGATCGGCGTATTTCTTCTGCCTATCCTGAGCTGCTACCAGTCTTGTTCTGATCACTTTGACTATCTCTGCTGTCTGCTGTACCAGTTCTGGACCTAATAGTTGTCTCTCGCCAACTTCATCCCAGTATAGCGGGGTTCTGCATTTTCTTCCGTACAACGCTTCGTAAGGCGGCATGCCAATACTAGCGTGGTAACTGTTGTTGTAACCGAATTCCACAAGCGGTAGGTGATCATCCCAATTTCCTTTAAAATCCATGATGCATGCTCTCAACATATCTTCCAATGTCTGGATCGTTCTTTCACTCTGCCCATCTGTCTGAGGGTGATAAGCCGTACTCATTCTCAACTGTGTCCCCATGCATTCTTGTAGTCGCTTCCAGAAGTTCGATGTGAAACGCGGATCTCTGTCGGAAACAATTGACACCGGAACTCCGTGCCTCGAAACAATCTCTTTCACATATAGCCTTGCCAACTGGTCTAAGTTGAATCTGATTTTAATCGGAAGGAAGTGTGCGGATTTCGTCAGTCGGTCAACGATAACCCATACTGCGTCGTAGCCTTTCTGAGTCGTCGGAAGGCCAACCACGAAATCCATCGTAATGTGTTCCCATTTCCATTCTGGGATTTCCAGGGGTTGTAGCAAACCACTTGGTCTCTGATGTTCTGCTTTCACTTTCTGACAGGTTAGACACTTTGCAACACACTCAGCAACATCTCGTTTCAAATTCGGCCACCAGAAGTGCTGTCGAAGATCCTGGTACATCTTGGTACTACCGGGGTGAATTGAATACCGTGAGCTATGAGCCTCTCTCAAAATGTCATCCTTAATTCTCTGGCACTGACGGTACCCGAACTCTATTCTCAAATCTCAGTAGTCCCTCACTGTCTATCTTGAATCTCGGTTCGGTTCCTTCAGATATCTTTTTCTTAACCTTCTCACATTCTTCGTCCTGAAGTTGAGCTTCCTTAACTTTATCCAATAGGGTTGTACCAGCTTGAATCTGAAACAACTTCTCGTCAATCTCCATCGAATACTTCACTTCCAATTTCAGCTTTTCCATTGCTGAAATTAGTTCCTCCTGAGTAGTCAACATCATCAATTTCTCCCGACCCTTTCTGCTTAAGGCGTCGGCAACCACATTAGCCTTACCCGGATGGTATAAGATTTCACAGTCATAAGTCCTTAATTAACTCCAGCCACCTTCTCTGGCGCATATTCAAGTCCTTCTGTGTAAAGATATATTTCAGACTCTTGTGGTCTGTATATATTTCACACTTCTCCCCATAGAGATAGTGTCTCCAAATTTTTAAAGCAAATACCACGGCAGCTAACTCCAAGTCATGGGTCGGATACCCCTTCTCATAGTCTTTCAATTGTCGTGACGCATACGCAATGACCCTGCCGTTTTGCATAAGCACACAGCCAAGTCCTTTATGCGACGCATCACTATAAACCACAAAATTGCCTGTGTCGTCCGGAAGGGATAACACAGGTGCTGAACTCAACCTCCTCTTGAGCTCTTGGAAACTTTCCTCACACTTCTCTGTCCAAACGAATTTCACCGATTTTCTAGTCAAATTTGTCAGCGGAGTTGCGATCTTGGAAAAGTCCTGAATAAATCTTCTATAATAACCCGCCAATCCAAGAAAACTCCTCACTTCCGACGGTGTTTTCGGCAGATCCCAGTTCATCACAGCTTCGACTTTAGAGGGATCTACCGAAATTCCGTCCTTGTCGATCACATGTCCAAGAAATTGCACTCTTTCAATCCAGAATTCACATTTAGAAAATTTGGCGTACAACTTCTCTCTTCTCAACGCCTCTAATGTTAACTTCAGATGTTCTACATGTTCTTCCTTGGTCTTCGAGTATACCAAAATATCGTCGATAAAGACCACCACGAATTTGTCCAAAAACGGCTTGAACACTCCATTCATTAAGCCCATGAATGCTGCAGGAGCATTCGTTAGACCAAATGACATTACCAAAAATTCGTAGTGACCATATCGAGTCCTAAATGCTGTCTTTGGAACATCCTCTGGCCTCACCTTCAGCTGATGATAGCCACTCCTCAAGTCTATCTTTGAAAAGTACCTTGCACCCTTCAATTGGTCGAACAGATCGTCGATCCTCGGTAATGGATATCTATTCTTAATTGTGACCTTATTCAGTTCTCTGTAGTCGATGCAAAGCCGCATCGTCCCGTCCTTCTTCTTCACAAATAACACCGGCGCTCCCCACGGCGATACGCTCGGTTGGATGTACTTCTTGTCCAGTAACTCTTGTAGTTGTACCATTAACTCTTTCATCTCTACCGGAGGCATCCGGTATGGTGCCTTCGATATTGGGGCCGTCCCTGGCGCCAAATCGATCACAAACTCAACCTCTCTGTCTGGCGGAAGTCCTGGCAGATCATCCGGAAATACGTCTAAGAAGTCCCTCACGACTGGTATATCTTCTAATTTCGAATTTTCTTTACGACTATCGACTATGTAGGCTAAATATCCTACACAGCCTTGTCTTAACAACTTCCTGGCCTGCATCATCGTCAGACAACTCGCTTGTCTAGGCGATTTACTGCCATAAAACACAACCTTTGACGGGGTCATAAGGTTGATACACTTCCTCTGGCAATCAATTACAGCCCCATAATTGACTAGCCAATCCATTCCCAGAATAACATCGAATTCCCCAAGTCTAATCGGGATAAGATTTACGTTCATAATGTTACCCTTAATATCTACTCTACAGTTCTTGTGTACATACTTAACAGGGATTACTTCTTTATTCGCAATCTCTATATTCATGGGGTATTCTAACTCGTCCATAGGAAGTTCTAAGTTCTTAGCAAAGTCATCGGATATAAATGAACAAGTAGCACCCGAATCAAATAGTACATAAGCATTAACTTTATTGATCGGAATGATACCTGACACCACATCGCGAGACTGCACAGCATCCTGCACGGTCATGTTGAAGGTCCTGGCGGTTGGTCGGTTGGTTGCGGTTGGTCCCGTGATAGTTAAAGCACTTCCACCGCTGTTTCCCCTGTTTCCACCTGATCCTTCCCTTCCAGATCCCTTCTTGGGACAGTCCCTTGCCAGATGGTCCTTTGAGCCGCAAGTGAAGCAAGCGCCCTTCTTTGGGTTCGGACAGTTAGGTGCTATGTGGCCTTCCTGACCACAATTATAACATACTCGTTTTCCCTTCATACAGACCCCCAGGTGAGCTTTCCCGCAGGTCGAACAAGCTTCGATCCTCTTTTTCTGACCACCTTGCTGATTCCCAGTCGATGAGTTATCATTCCACCTCCTCTTCTGATTATTACTCCCTCCCGTGTTGCTACCACTAGCCTTGTTAATTCCTTCACCTTCACTCTTCTTCTTTTCTGATCTTGGTTATACTTTGTAACTGCATCACTCCCGCCTTCAGCGAGAATGGCCTTCTCCAACACCCCAGCAAAAGTGTTCAATTGGAACATTGACACTTTGCTATACAACCAGGGCTTCAGGCCCTGTTCAAACCTCCTTGCCTTCCTCTGATCGGTGTGCACTTGATACGTGGCAAACCTAGCCAACTCATTGAATTTCGCCGCATATTCTGGTACGGACATATTTCCCTGTTTCAGTTCCAAGAACTGGACCTCCATTTGATTCTGCGAGCTGGTCGGAAAGTACATCTCGAAGAACATCTCCTTGAACCTCTCCCAGGTAATCACACCTTCACCTCCCCGGACCTTATTCGCTTGCCACCAATAGCTGGCCTCAGATTTCAGCATGAACGTTGCATAGGCGGTTTTCTGGTCCTCTCTGACTCTGGCGACGTCAAAAACTTTTTCCATCTCCATGACCCAGGTTTGAGCTTCTATCGGGTTCATGGTGCCTTTAAACTCTGGCGGTCCCACCGCCTTGAAGTCCTTGAACGTTGTGGTCGGTGGAGCTTGAGGTTGGTTGTTAAGCGCTCCAGCAAGTAAGTTCGCCAACTGCTGAACGGGGTTAGCATTGGCGTCGTTGTTGTTGTTAGTTGACCCTTCTTGGGCCTGTTGACGGTTAGATCGTCTCCTTGGCGGCATTTTACTCTTAAGAAATACGCGTATTAGAACTTTATTCAATCTTTTAAATATCTAAGGCTTAACTTAAACATTTAGACACAATCAGTCAACACATTATCTCAAATAAACTCTGATATATTACTAAATCAAAAGTTTTAACATAATACGATAGCATCACTGCTATTTACATCAACTATCCTGAGATAAAGAATCTACAGGATTTAAAACATAAAATATTCCTCTGTTTATAAACACATTGGAATTTACATTATTAACTACCAGATAGGTTTCACAAAATCAAATGTTCCTATCACTGCCCATTAAGGCGACGAACAGCTTTGCCACGCTCTTCTTCCATAATCCGAGACATCGTCCTGCGATCTAGCATGTACGACGGTAGTCCTTCAAACTGAATTGGGTACCTCATAACCCGATCCTGGGCCTCGTCAATTGTATACTGAAGTATAGAGTACGTCTCTTCAAGCTTGGCCTTCTTCGCCCGACAATTATCTTCTGCGAGATCTGCTCGTCGTGATTCCCTTACCCAAGCCTCCTCTGCTATGGCCAGCCTTGCTGATTTCTCTTTTAGTTCATTCTTCAATTCCTCAATTTCCTCTGACTTCTGCTCGGTTTGGCCCTTCTCGTGAGCCAAATTCCACTCTACATTTCCCAAACGTGTGTGAAGAGCCTCAACCTCTCCATCCCTCAGCTCGATGGTAGACTGTTGAGTAACCGACCGCTCCCTCAGCTCCTGAACAGTCTCCCTCAGCTCCTGAACAGTATCACGTAACTCTATGTTACGGTCATACAGCTCGTCATACATCTCAGCACTGATAGAGCTCGGCGGGAACTCTTCAGGGTCTTCCTCCTCCTCTTCAGCTGCCTCAGCCTGAACTTCAATCTCCTCAGGGTCTTCCTCAGAGTCCTCCTCTGAATTAGACACCGGCACAAT
This sequence comes from Panax stipuleanatus, assembly GCA_020205555.1. Classification (NCBI taxonomy): domain Eukaryota; kingdom Viridiplantae; phylum Streptophyta; class Magnoliopsida; order Apiales; family Araliaceae; genus Panax; species Panax stipuleanatus. Next base: position 320,688 of record JAINUT010002406.1, on the reverse strand, counting down.
CTCCTGACCAATGACTGTGATCAAGGGTGATGGCTCTCGTCGGACTAACTGCTCCCAAACTACGTGGATATCTCGGGGCTCCTCCTCTCTAGCCTCTAGGGGTACAAGGTCCCTGGACTGACTAGGTTCTCCAGCATTCGTCATCCTGACAAATAAAATTTTAAGTTTTAGTAATTACGTGATGCTAATCGAGACTCGAATATATAAGTATAAACACGTAGCACATAAGGTAAGTTATTATCTTTCTTAGAACTCGATAAGAGTTATCATTACTATGTTCTCGATCTCTAAAAAGGCTACTATCCTAAGGTTTTTCCCCACCTAAGGTTCATAACCTACAGCTTTGATACCAACCTGTGACACCCCCAAATCCGGGTACTTCAATTTCCACGGGACTTGGTGTTCACTGTACAAATATCATCTATCTATCTACCCATAGTAAATGCAAACCATGAAATAAATAGAAATAATCCTCCCCTTATGGGGTTACAACATCTGAAAAGAAATACATCAATCCCAGGTCGTACTTAACCTTAAATCTCAAGTGCGGAAATATAAATAATTAAATAAGTCTTACACAACTTTAACATAAGTCTGAAACATAAACACATAAAATAAACAACAAGTCTTCATCACTTGTTGACTTTGCCCTTGCCTTTGCTAGTAGAAGGCTCGTCAGACCTTTCGTTCTTAACTGCAATGTTATTATTACGCAAGAGTGAGCACGGTTGCCCACAAGTATAATAATATGACAACAATATAATAACATGCGAGTGAATCAAGGACATCTGAATAAAGAAACTCAACTTTTGACTCGAGGATAAATAACAGGAATCAAAATATCATCTGAGGGTCATAAGACCTTGAACTATGTCCTAGGTTGTAAAGTGTTTATACTTAAAACCTTTAACAGTCATAAGACTATGGACTCTACTTCTCGTACTTAGGGGGATCAGCCCTTAGTACCATATTGTGCACAATATCTCAACGCTAAAGCGTAAATAATCCCCTTTTACAGGGTTGTTCATCTCAGTTTTGACATCAGAGTCCGCACCAAAGGAAGTTTGGTTTGGATAAGCTCAATAAGTATTTTGGAATTTAGAACGTTCATCAACTATGGACTAGTCGAATCAATAAGGGTTCACTAGTCCTATAAGGTTCAACAATAACATCGATATTCAACTTGAATAATAAATCTCAAGAGTATACAATCGAATAAGTATTGTATCACTGAATCATGCTTTTAAAAGAGTTACAATATGTAATATGAATTTCGAACTTGAACAATTAAAAACACGAGCTTACTCGATATAGAAACACAAGTCTAAGGCTTAATAAATGAATAAATTAGAATTTAGGGAACTTGCTAAATCAATAAATTAGGGATAGGATACTTGCCTCTTGCACAAGCTACAATTATAATTCACGTTCTTTATTACATCCTACATATCAATACGTTCACAATACAAATTAATCAATAACTCGATATACGTATCGAATCACACACATCGGTCTTGAGCACGTTATTGGACTATACAATTAACGATTCAAGTCATGTAATTAACTTATTAATTACTCACGTAATATAAGTTATTAACCTCTTATTATATGTTTAGCATATCTTTATGTTCATTACATTAGGTTTTAAACCACCTCTTAGAACACACGAACACTTAGCAAAAAAATTTCAAATTTCTGCAAGGGGCGCGGCCGCGCGCCAGTTACCCTTGGGACCAGCGCGGCCGCGCGTCAACGCAGACCCAGATTTCCAGTTCGCGAATGACACACAGAGCAACCCAAATAAATCCAAATTAAACTAACGAAATGAATTTAAGGCTACCCATGAGATATAGAATTTACAGAAACATCATACCATGTTCTAAGCATGCTTTTAACACTTTAAATCACGGAATTACACAAATCACAACATTTAATTTCACTATTTTCAATATTTTATAAAGTTTTGAAAGAAAACAAGAATTCAACGTTACGGATTCGTTATAACACCGAATCCGTTCGTTTAACTTCCATTTTGTTCGTTTAAATGTACACAATCACATTCAAGTGTTAATTTAAGTTAAATAAACGCATAAGGTGTGTAAATTTTGTACGTAAGGGCCATATGGGCCATATGTACAATTTCTACACTCTGTAACTTTTGAAAAATCAAATTAAGCATAACTACATGGATTTAATCGCACTAAATCATGCATACATGATATACAACATGTTATGATCATACAATAACACATATAAAATCATATCATACATTAATTATCAAATTAGTTATTCACAGAGAATCTAACATACGTTAATGGAAAACTTTAAGAACTTGAATTTAAAAACTTAGGAGAAGGAATTACCCTTGCTAGTTTGTGAAGATGATTCAAGGATGATGATATAAACTTTTCAAATTCTTCTTCCTCAATCTTTTCTCTCAAAATTCTCTCTGATATGAATATATGAATTGATATAGTATATATGTATATAAGTATAATACGTATAATATATAATGGGTGAGTGGTTGTCAGTTGGTCCCTTAGTGGGTTAACTGACCAACTCCCCTTAAGGCCTTGTTTGGCTAGCTTAAGGAATCCCTTCTCATTTATTTTAATTAATTTATTATAATATAGTTAATTAATGTCACACCCAATTAAATCAAATAATGCTATTTAAATCAATTAAATAAAATAGCATAAATCTACATTAAATCACATAGTCACATAATTAAAATTCTTATTTATTAATTATGTCTAATCATAAATCTCTAATTAATTATTAAATTAATTAGAATAACATTATGCTTATTAATTAATATATTAATCAAATAAGCTCAATTAAATACATACTTTGAATATAAAAATTCACCACATTAATTTAACTAATGTGACACATATAATTAAATTAATCTACCACAAATTCATCAATTAATTATTTAACTCAATAATTAAATCATCAAAAAATATTTATTTAATTCAATAAATATTCAAAATAAATTACAAAAATCTTGTTTGTCACATCTATCTCTATAGATCTTTATCCCCAAAATATAGGATGCTTCTCCCAAGTCCTTCATGGAGAAGTGTTTAGATAACCAGATTTTAATTGATTGTAGCATAGGAATGTCATTCCCTATCAGTAATATATCATCAACATATAATACAAGGAATGAAACTGCGCTCCCACTAACCTTCTTGTACACACATGGTTCATCGTCATTTTTGATAAAATCAAACTCTTTGATTGTCTCATCAAAACGAATGTTCCATCTACGAGAAGCTTGCTTCAATCCATAAATGGATCGTTGCAGCTTACAGACTTGATTTATTCCAACCTTTGAAACAAATCCCTCTGGCTGTGTCATATACACATCCTCCTCAAGTTTTCCATTGAGGAAGGCCGTTTTCACGTCCATCTGCCAGATCTCATAGTCGTTATAAGCTGCAATTGCAAGCAAAATCCGAATGGACTTGAGCATAGCTACTGGTGAAAAGGTTTCATCATAGTCAACTCCTTGTCTTTGTTTGAAACCTTTTGCAACCAGTCAGGCCTTATAGGTCTCTACCTTGCCGTCCGCTCCAGTATTTCTTTTAAAGACCCATTTACACCCAATAGGCTTAATGCCTTCAGGTGGTGAAACCAAAGTCCATACTTTGTTTTCATACATGGAGTCCATTTCGAATTTCATGGCTTCAAGCCATTTCCCTGAGTCTTTATTACTCATAGCTTGTTCGTAATTCAATGGATCATCATCATTCATGATGCGTACCTCATCGTCATCCTCTACAACGAATCCATACCTCTCAGGTATCTTCGGTACTCTTCCAGATTTACGAACAGGGTGTGGTATAGTAGGTTCTTCTACTTGGTCAGGTACCTGACTTTGATCCGTGGTAATTTGTGGTTCTTGAGCTTCTTCAAGATATATCTTACTCCCACTTACCTCTTCATGGATAAACTCCTTTTCCAAGAAGGCAGCATGTTTCGCAACAAACACCTTTTGATCAGTTGGATGATAGAAATAATACCCTACAGTTTCTTTAGGGTATCCCACAAATCTACACTTTTCGGATTTAGTTTGTAGCTTATCATGTTCAAACTTTTTGACATAAGCTGGACAACCCCAAGTCTTAACATGCTTAAGATTTGGTTTCCTCCCCATCCACATCTCATATGGAGTCTTTGGGGCGGATTTGGTAGGTACCTTGTTAAGTAGGTATGCAGCCGTTTCTAGGGCATATCCCCAAAAGGAAATTGGAAGGTCGGTAAAACTCATCATGGATCGAACCATGTCTAACAGTGTTCGATTTCTCCTTTCAGATACTCCATTTAACTGTGGTGTACCTGGAGGAGTCCATTGTGAGATATACCATTTTCTTTGAGACAATTGAGAAACTCACCGCTTAAGTATTCTCCACCTCGATCTGATCGAAGTATCTTTATACTCTTGCCCGTTTGTTTCTCTACTTCACTTCTGAACTCTTTGAACTTTTCAAATGATTCTGACTTGTATTTCATTAAATACACATATCCAAATCTTGAGTGATCATCAGTGAAAGTAATAAAATAAGAATACCCACCCCGTGCACTTGTTGTCATAGGTCCACAAACGTCTGTATGAATCAATGCCAACAACTCTGTAACTCTTTCTCCTTTTCCACTAAAAGGAGATTTAGTCATTTTACCCATGAGACAAGATTCACAAGTTGGATATGATTCATAATCGGATAGCTCGAGGAGCCCATCTTTATGCAACTTGGATAATCTTGTTTCATTGATATGACCGAGTCTACAGTGCCACATGTAGGTATAATTAATATCATCTCTTTTCCTTTTCTTAGTTTGTTCAAATTGAAAAATATTTTCTTGTAAGTCAAGTGTATAAAGTCCATTTCGCAAATTTCCAACACCATATAAAACATCGTCTTTATAAATAGAACAACTATTGTTATTTATAACAACGTTAAATCCTTCCATATCCAATACAGAAATTGAAATAATGTTTTTAATAATATTCGGAACATAATAACAATTATTAAGATAAATGGACTTGCCCGAAGGCATTACTAAACAATAAGTCCCTACAGCTAATGCAGCAACCTTTGCTCCATTCCCCACTCGTAGGATGACCTCATCATTGCTCAGCTTTCTATTTCTGACCATTCCCTTCACATTATTACATATGTGAGAATCACAGTTGGTATCCAATACCCAAGTAGAATTTTGACTTTCTGAAAAATTAATTTCAATCATGAACAAACCTTGATTGGAAGTCGAAGCTTCTCCAAGCTTCTTCTTTGCCAGAAACTTCTTGCAGTTCCTCTTCCAATGACCCGGCTCGTTGCAATGGATGCACATTTCTTTGCTAGCTGGATCAGATTTCTTTTGTTCCTTTATGTTCACTTTGCCCTTGGTCATCCGAGATCGGAAGAGCTCCTTAGATATCTCATATCTAACAGTCCTACTTTGTTCACCATACAACTCCTTGAGGTGAATCAACATAGTAGGAGCATCCATGTTTTCGTGCTGACGCTGAAGCTCGTTATTCATGGATGCGAGCATGATGCATTGAGTCACAGATGCATCATCTTGCCACTTTACAATGGTGGCAATCTCTTCCTCAGAGGCTGTTTCTGGAACAGTTCCAAGGACAGGTGAGTTTAGGACATAAGAAATCTTTTCAGCAGTGAGAACTATTCTCAGATTTCTTAGCCAGTCCGTATAATTCGGCCCGGTAAGCTTATTAGCATCAAGTATGCTTCGCAGTGAAATTAGTGATTTTGATATTTTTAAAATTCTGCATGTGAAAAACAACATTTTAGCAAACATTCATTTTATTAATTTTGCATACCAAAATAAATTTAGGTCTTTATTTTAAATTGGTATCTCCCACTATTTTTATCAAACTATATTACCCTCACTTATATAGTTCGGCAACATCTAATTAAATATTTGCTAGTGAGAATAAGGATCTCATTTCAAATGTATATAACCTTGTGGATAGCACAACAAGCGATATACAAATAAATAGGTAGACAACTCTTGTCAATTACATCACTATATAACTCCTTTTATTTTGCCTCTTAAATCATAATGGTCAAGTGTGTGCACATCCGAACTAAAACAATTTAAGTTAAGTCCAGCCTAGCACTTCTATAAATTCAAAAAAGAAAAATGTTCGTCCTTGTGGATAGCACAACAAGACTAGATCGTTCAATTTTCTTGATAAGCATCAAATGTGATTAATTAACATCTTAAATATGCAATACTCGCCTTGTGGATAGCACAACAAGCTCATATTAAATATTTAATACTCTATTAATTTATCATGCTAGAAGGCGACGTTCGATATTCCAAATATCATTTGAACGCTTCAGACTTAATATTATTTCTTTGAGGGATTTGTTATTATTTGTCTCATCTTGTTTAGCGTGCATGCACATATATATATAAAATACGCGTCATTTTATTAAACATGCGAAGCATGTTTGCATAAAATATAATATATATAATATTTAGCATGCAATATAGAATACTATATTCTACCCAGATTGATTATGGACTTTTATTCTAGTTTGGTTCACTAGAGCCACCAAGTGAACCAAAAGGTCAAACCTAGGAGTGCAAGAATTTAAATTTAAATATAACTATTACATTTAAACCCGGGCTCCATACAAACGGGTCTTCACGCGCTCCTTACTCCTTGGTCTCCAATTTTTTCAAGATAATTCTAACTATTTCTATTACATTAAACTATTTAATTTAAATAGAAACCTTGATCAGCAGTCAAGGGGAAGTACATAGGAGGGAGATAGAATTTTATATCACGAAAAAAAAAATTTAGAGAAGACGAGGTACATAGACCCCATTTAATAAAACCCATTCATTCAAGCATTCAACTAAAATAAAATCCAATCACATTGGTCAAATAGTCCATAATCAATCCTCATTTATTATCATACATATCACCATATATATCAATAAATAAATATTCATCTCATGAATTAAAACATTCCATATATATATGAGTATCATTTAATGGGCAATTTTAAATTGCATGAAATCCAATTTCAAGATTAAAATAAACTCTTTATTTTAATTATAAAATTATTTAGAATATAATATATAAATATATCATTTTTTTTTTAAAAAGAAGTCACCTTCTTTTATTAAAAGAGTCCTGCAGGTTTATTAAAAGAGTCATTTCCTGATGGGTCACATTCTTTTTGGAGTAAGAAAGAGACAACACATTTTCTTTGCAGAATTCAAGATTAGCACAAAAAAAATAAAAAAATAAAAAATTGTGATTCGTCCCAAAAAAAAAAAAAAAAAAACGTCATTTTTTTTCTTAAAAAATAATAATTTTATACAATAAAATTATGCCCAATAAATTATTTTAAATATATACCCATATGTATATGAAATCAAAAATAAATTAATAATTGCATAAATGTTTGGCTCTGATGCCACTGTTGGGTTTGTACGAAATCGTGATGCAATCAAATTGCAAAAATTAGCGGAAGCATGGTATATCAGAGTTTAAAAAAATTTCTACAAAACCATTACCCGGATCATCTTTTATGCAAATTATTAATGTAAAACGATAAATAAGAAGTTATGGAATCATACCCTTGTAGAACGAAGCTTCCACAGGTACTAGTTCAACTCCTTGTTCTTCGTGATCTCCTTGAATTTTCGGGTTAGATTCCTTCCTTTGATCAACGTTAGCCACCCAAGTGTTTGGCCTCTAGAGGTGATCCACCAAAGAAGAGAAATTATCAAGAAGGAGGGTGTTTGGCTAAACCTTAGTTTTCTATCCTCTATAGAAAAGGAGTACTCTCCAACAATTGGAATTTCATCAATCGATATCTATTATAAGACTCCTCTTATATAGATATTGGTCAACCCTTCTAATCCTATTAGACATGGGATTTCTTTTAATTAATTAAACTCCTTTAATTAATTTAGGCTTCCCACCACATTGGGAATAATTAATTAAATTCATTTAATTAATTTGTCTCCTAATCTTATTAGGAATAAATGAGAGTACTAATATTAAATTAATTACTAAACTCTTTTAGAAATTAAAATAATAATAATTGTAATAATATTAATAAGACATCTCTTATTAATTTATATTTAATATTTCCAAAATATTAAATATTAAACATTAAATTATTTAATTTATTCTATCGCCATAGATTAAATTAATTATACTTAATGCATTATTAAGATTATGTCATTACCTTCTTAAATAATTATTCTTCCTTTTATGGTGTGACCCTTTAGGTTCTCCATATTAAACCGGTTGTGAATAAATCAATTAGAACAATTCTAATCTTATTTAAATAAATAAATTAAACTAATAATCTATTTAAATAAATAATATTTATTCTACAATAGGGATAAGCCTCCCTAGCGTTCAACGACTTTCCAGATAATATAGATTTCAACATTAATCATAAAAGAACCTGTGAGTTAATAGTTACCATACAATTCAATCCTTCCACCATACAATGTCCCAATTAAATATAAGACATGGATTTACTGTCAAGTCTTATTTTATTTAATTATATGTATTTCGATTAAAAAATGCACAACTCCAAATAATGCAAATTAAAAACTCCTTTCTAATTTCATTTCACCTTGGCCAAGGATTCCTGGGTTGTCATTTAACGAATCACATAGGACATATCTCCTCTTTTACTAGAGGTGGTAGATTCTTTATTGATCATTCATTATCTCCATATGTAACTCATTATACCCAAGCATACCCTATATATGCCTTAAAAGGTCTTAAGGAATAAGTCAAAGTATAATTTGTTACATACAAGATACTATGATGATCTCAAGTCCAAGGATCACTTGTACTACTATCACATTAGGAATTCCTATTGACAGGCGAGTAAAACTCCATTAGGTATTCCATAGCGAATCACGTTCAGTGAACTTATTCTCCAATAAGCACCTACATACTTGCTTTAGTGTCTCCACACAAATGATCATGAGATCAATCATCCTCATCCAATGAGCAAGCAACATATGTACCAATCTATCCGGATTTACTAATCCCCTTTTTAGTAATCCCACGATTGGGAACTATTTAAGTTTTAAAACTTTCTAAGAATTTAGATCTCATTAGCATGATCATCATCATGATTCTAAAAGCATTGCTTAAAACTATGGGTTATTTACATATTATAAAAACAGCAATCATGTAGATAATTAAATGCCTTTAATAAATGAATATTTCATTAATAAATAAATAAGATTGTTTACAAAGTACGTGCTTTATCATCATACATGATTGGCTTGTATGCACACTACTATCAGTAATCCCATGACTATCGCGTTAAAAACGATGCGTACATCTCACACAAGTCTTGATTTAGGGAGACTTTCTTATTATTTCATTGGTTCTCTCAAATTGTCAAAGAAAGAGGTGATTATGTGTCCTATGACTTCGTTCTAGTTTGATTAGCATCAAAAGGATCAATCCTATAACTATAGCCTTCAAAACGATTCATACATCTCACACAAGTCTTCATTTAAGGATACATTCTTATTGTTTCATTAGTTCTCAAAATTGTCAAATTATAGATGATTATGAGTCCTATTACTTCGTTCTAGTTGAAATTAGCATCAAAAGGAGCAAACCCATCACTATCGCGTCCAAAACGATTCGTAGATCAAACACAAGTCTTCATTTAGGGAGACCTTCATATTGTTTCATTGATTGTTTCAAATTCACAAAGAAAGAGGTGATTAGAATTTGTATTACTTCGTTCTAGTTTGATTAGCGTCAAAACGAGAAACTCATGACTATCTCGTTCAAAACCATGCATACATCTCGCACAAGTCTTCATTTAGGAAGACCTTTTTATTGTTTCATTAGTGCTTTAAAATTGTCAAACAAAGAGGTGATTAGAAGTCCTTAACTTCGTTCTAGTTTGATTAGCATCAAAAGGAGCAATCCCATGACTATCGCGTTAAAAACGATGCGTACATCTCACACAAGTCTTCATTTAAGGAGACCTTCTTATTGTTTCTTTGGTTCTCTAAAATTGTGAAAGAAAGAGGTGATTAGGAGTCTTATTACTTCGTTCTAAATTGATTAGCATCAAAAGAAGCAATCCCATGACTATCGCATTAAAAAAGATGCGTACGTCTCACACAAGTCTTGATTTAGGGAGACCTTCTTATTTTTTCATTGGGTCAATCAAATTGTCAAAGAAAGAGGTAATTACGAGTCCTATGAATTCGTTCTAGTTTGATTAGCATCAAAAAGAGCAATCCTATCACAAGTGCCTTCAAAACGATCCGGACATCACACACAAGTTTTTATTTCGGGAGACTTCTTAATGTTTCATTAGTTCTCTCAAATTATCAAAATATAGGTGATTATGAGTCCTATTACTTCGTTCTAGTTGAAATTAGCATCAAAAAGAGCAATCCCATCACTATCGTGTCCAAAACGATGCATAGATCTCACACAAGTCTTCATTTAGGGAGACCTTTATATTGTTTCATTCGTTGTTTCAAATTTACAAAGAAAGAGGTGAGTAAGAGTTGTATTACTTCGTTCTAATTTGATTAGCGTCAAAACGAGAAACTCATGACTATCGCGTTCAAAACTATGCGTATATCTCGCACAAGTCTTCATTTAGGGAGACCTTCTTATTGTATCATTGGTGCTTTAAAATTGTCAAAGAAATAGGTGATTAGGAGTCCTATAACTTGTTTCTAGTTTGATTAGAATCAAAAGGAGCAATCCCATGACTATCGCGTTAAAAACGATGCGTACATCTGCCACAAGTCTTCATTTATGGAAACCTTCTTATTGTTTTATTGGTTTCCTAAAATTGTGAAAGAAAGAGGTGATTAAGAGCTCTATTACTTCGTTCTAATTTGATTACCATTAAAAGAAGTAATCCCATGACTATCGCGTTAAAAACAATGCGTACATCTCACGCAAGTCTTGATTTAGGTAGAATTTCTTATTATTTCATTGGTTCTCTCAAATTGTTAAAGAAAGAGGTGATTATGAGTCCTATGACTTCGTTCTAGTTTGATTAGCATCAAAAGGATCAATCCTATCACTATAGCCTTCAAAACGATTCGTACATCTCACACAAGTCTTCATTTAAGGATACCTTCTTATTGTTTCATTAGTTCTCTGAATTGTCAAAATATAGATGATTATGAGTCCTATTACTTCGTCTAGTTGAAATTAGCATCAAAAGGAGCAAACCCATCACTATCGCGTCCAAAACGATTCGTAGATCTCACACAAGTCTTCATTTAGGGAGCCCTTCATATTGTTTCATTGGTTGTTTTAAATTTACCAAGAAAAAGGTGATTAGAAGTTGTATTACTTCGTTCTAGTTTGATTAGCGTCAAAACGAAAAACCCATGACTATCTCTTTCAAAACAATGCGTACATCTCGCACAAGTCTTCATTTAGGGAGACCTTCTTATTGTTTCATTGGTGCTTTAAAATTGTCAAAGAAAGAGGTGATTAGAAGTCCTATAACTTCGTTCTAGTTTGATTAGCTTCAAAAGGAGAAATCCCATGACTATCGCGTTAAAAACGATGCGTACATTTCACAGAAGTCTTCATTTAAGCAGACCTTCTTATTGTTTCTTTGGTTCTCTAAAATTGTGAAAGAAAGAGGAGATTAGGAGTCTTATTACTTCGTTCTAATTTGATTAGCATCAAAAGGAGCAATCCCATGACTATCGCGTTAAAAACTATGCGTACGTCTCACACAAGTCTTGATTTAGGGAGACCTTCTTATTGTTTCATTGGGTCTCTCAAATTGTCAAAGAAAGAGGTAATTATGAGTCCTATGAATTCGTTCTAGTTTGATTAGCATCAAAAAGAGCAATCCTATCACTAGTGCCTTCAAAACGATCCGGACATCACACACAAGTTTTTATTTTAGGAGACTTCTTAATGTTTCATTAATTCTCTCAAATTATCAAAATATAGGTGATTACGAGTCCTATTACATCGTTCTAGTTGAAATTAGCATCAAAAGGAGCAATCCCATCACTATCGTGTCCAAAACGATGCATAGATCTCACACAAGTCTTCATTTAGGGAGACCTTTATATTGTTTCATTGGTTGTTTAAAATTTACAAAGAAAAAGGTGATTAAGAGTTGTATTACTTCGTTCTAATTTGATTAGCATCAAAACGAGAAACCCATGACTATCGCGTTCAAAACCATGCGTATGTCTCGAACAAGTCTTCATTTAGGGAGACCTTCTTATTGTATCATTGGTGCTTTAAAATTGTCAAAGAAATAGGTCATTAGGAGTCCTATAACTTCGTTCTAGTTTGATTAGCATCAAAAGGAGCAATCCTATGACTATCGCGTTAAAAACGTTGCATACATCTCACACAAGTCTTCATTTAGGGAGAACTTCTTATTGTTTCATTGGTTTTCTAAAATTGTGAAAGAAAGAGGTGATTAAGTGTGACAAACAAGATTTTTGTAATTTATTTTGAATATTTATTGAATTAAATAAATATTTTTTGATGATTTAATTATTGAGTTAAATAATTAATTGATGAATTTGTGGTAGATTAATTTAATTATATGTGTCACATTAGTTAAATTAATGTGGTGAATTTTTATATTCAAAGTATGTATTTAATTGAGCTTATTTGATTAATATATTAATTAATAAGCATAATGTTATTCTAATTAATTTATTAATTAATTAGAGATTTATGATTAGACATAATTAATAAATAAGAATTTTAATTATGTGACTATGTGATTTAATGTAGATTTATGCTATTTTATTTAATTGATTTAAATAGCATTATTTGATTTAATTGGGTGTGACATTAATTAACTATATTATAATAAATTAATTAAAATAAATGAGAAGGGATTCCTTAAGCTAGCCAAACAAGGCCTTAAGGGGAGTTGGTCAGTTAACCCACTAAGGGACCAACTGACAACCACTCACCCATTATATATTATACGTATTATACTTATATACATATATACTATATCAATTTATATATTCATATCAGAGGAAATAAAACTTAAAGAATCAGAGAGAATTTTGAGAGAAAAGATTGAAGAAGAAGAATTTGAAAAGTTTATATCATCATCCTTGAATCATCTTCACAAACTAGCAAGGGTAATTCCTTCTCCTAAGTTTTTAAATTCAAGTTCTTAAAGTTTTCCATTAACGTATGTTAGATTCTCTGTGAATAACTAATTTGATAATTAATGTATGATATGATTTTATATGTGTTATTGTATGATCATAACATGTTGTATATCATGTATGCATGATTTAGTGCGATTAAATCCATGTAGTTATGCTTAATTTGATTTTTCAAAAGTTACAGAGTGTAAAAATTGTACATATGGCCCATATGGCCCTTACGTACAAAATTTACACACCTTATGCGTTTATTTAACTTAAATTAACACTTGAATGTGATTGTGTACATTTAAACGAACAAAATAGAAGTTAAACGAATGGATTCGGTGTTATAACGAATCCGTAACGTTGAATTCTTGTTTTCTTTCAAAACTTTATAAAATGTTGAAAATAGTGAAATTAAATGTTGTGATTTGTGTAATTCCGTGATTTAAAGTGTTAAAAGCATGCTTAGAACATGGTATGATGTTTCTGTAAATTCTATATCTTATGGGTAGCCTTAAATTCATTACGTTAGTTTAATTTGGATTTATTTGGGTTGCTCTGTGTGTCATTCGCGAACTGGAAATCTGGGTCTGCGTTGCCGCGCGACCGCGCTGGTCCCAAGGGTAACTGGCGCGCGGCCGCGCCCCTTGCAGAAATTTGAAATTTTTTTTTTGCTAAGTGTTCGTGTGTTCTAAGAGGTGGTTTAAAACCTAATGTAATGAACATAAAGACATGATTAAACATATAATAAGAGGTTAATAACTTATATTACGTGAGTAATTAATAAGTTAATTACATGACTTGAATCGTTAATTGTATAGTCCAATAACGTGCTCAAGACCGATGTGTGTGATTCGATACGTATATCGAGTTATTGATTAATTTGTATTGTGAACGTATTGATGTGTAGGGTTTAATAAAGAACGTGAATTATAATTGTAGCTTGTGCAAGAGGCAAGTATCCTATCCCTAACTTATTGATTTAGCAAGTTCCCTAAATTCTAATTTATTCATTTATTAAGCCTTAGACTTGTGTTTCTATATCGAGTAAGCTCGTGTTTTTAATTGTTCAAGTTCGAAATTCATATTACATATTGTAACTCTTTTAAAAGCATGATTCAGTGATACAATACTTATTCGATTGTATACTCTTGAGATTTATTATTCAAGTTGAATATCGATGTTATTGTTGAACCTTATAGGACTAGTGAACCCTTATTGATTCGACTAGTCCATAGTTGATGAACGTTCTAAATTCCAAAATACTTATTGAGCTTATCCAAACCAAACTTCCTTTGGTGCGGACTCTGATGTCAAAACTGAGATGAACAACCCTGTAAAAGGGGATTATTTACGCTTTAGCGTTGAGATATTGTGCACAATATGGTACTAAGGGCTGATCCCCCTAAGTACGAGAAGTAGAGTCCATAGTCTTATGACTGTTAAAGGTTTTAAGTATAAACACTTTACAACCTAGGACATAGTTCAAGGTCTTATGACCCTCAGATGATATTTTGATTCCTGTTATTTATCCTCGAGTCAAAAGTTGAGTTTCTTTATTCAGATGTCCTTGATTCACTCGCATGTTATTATATTGTTGTCATATTATTATACTTGTGGGCAACCGTGCTCACTCTTGCGTAATAATAACATTGCAGTTAAGAACGAAAGGTCTGACGAGCCTTCTACTAGCAAAGGCAAGGGCAAAGTCAACAAGTGATGAAGACTTGTTGTTTATTTTATGTGTTTATGTTTCAGACTTATGTTAAAGTTGTGTAAAACTTATTTAATTATTTATATTTCCGCATTTGATATTTAAGGTTAAGTACGACCTGGGATTGATGTATTTCTTTTCAGATGTTGTAACCCCATAAGGGGAGGATTATTTCTATTTATTTCATGGTTTGCATTTACTATGGGTAGATAGATAGATGATATTTGTACAGTGAACACCAAGTCCCGTGGAAATTGAAGTACCCGGATTTGGGGGTGTCACAGGTTGGTATCAAAGCTGTAGGTTATGAACCTTAGGTGGGGAAAAACCTTAGGATAGTAGCCTTTTTAGAGATCGAGAACATAGTAATGATAACTCTTATCGAGTTCTAAGAAAGATAATAACTTACCTTATGTGCTACGTGCTTATACTTATATATTCGAGTCTCGATTAGCATCACGTAATTACTAAAACTTAAAATTTTATTTGTCAGGATGACGAATGCTGGAGAACCTAGTCAGTCCAGGGACCTTGTACCCCTAGAGGCTAGAGAGGAGGAGCCCCGAGATATCCACGTAGTTTGGGAGCAGTTAGTCCGACGAGAGCCATCACCCTTGATCACAGTCATTGGTCAGGAGATTGTGCCGGTGTCTAATTCAGAGGAGGACTCTGAGGAAGACCCTGAGGAGATTGAAGTTCAGGCTGAGGCAGCTGAAGAGGAGGAGGAAGACCCTGAAGAGTTCCCGCCGAGCTCTATCAGTGCTGAGATGTATGACGAGCTGTATGACCGTAACATAGAGTTACGTGATACTGTTCAGGAGCTGAGGGAGACTGTTCAGGAGCTGAGGGAGCGGTCGGTTACTCAACAGTCTACCATCGAGCTGAGGGATGGAGAGGTTGAGGCTCTTCACACACGTTTGGGAAATGTAGAGTGGAATTTGGCTCACGAGAAGGGCCAAACCGAGCAGAAGTCAGAGGAAATTGAGGAATTGAAGAATGAACTAAAAGAGAAATCAGCAAGGCTGGCCATAGCAGAGGAGGCTTGGGTAAGGGAATCACGACGAGCAGATCTCGCAGAAGATAATTGTCGGGCGAAGAAGGCCAAGCTTGAAGAGACGTACTCTATACTTCAGTATGCAATTGACGAGGCCCAGGATCGGGTTATGAGGTACCCAATTCAGTTTGAAGGACTACCGTCGTACATGCTAGATCGCAGGACGATGTCTCGGATTATGGAAGAAGAGCGTGGCAAAGCTGTTCGTCGCCTTAATGGGCAGTGATAGGAACATTTGATTTTGTGAAACCTATCTGGTAGTTAATAATGTAAATTCCAATGTGTTTATAAACAGAGGAATATTTTATGTTTTAAATCCTGTAGATTCTTTATCTCAGGATAGTTGATGTAAATAGCAGTGATGCTATCGTATTATGTTAAAACTTTTGATTTAGTAATATATCAGAGTTTATTTGAGATAATGTGTTGACTGATTGTGTCTAAATGTTTAAGTTAAGCCTTAGATATTTAAAAGATTGAATAAAGTTCTAATACGCGTATTTCTTAACAGTAAAATGCCGCCAAGGAGACGATCTAACCGTCAACAGGCCCAAGAAGGGTCAACTAACAACAACAACGACGCCAATGCTAACCCCGTTCAGCAGTTGGCGAACTTACTTGCTGGAGCGCTTAACAACCAACCTCAAGCTCCACCGACCACAACGTTCAAGGACTTCAAGGCGGTGGGACCGCCAGAGTTTAAAGGCACCATGAACCCGATAGAAGCTCAAACCTGGGTCATGGAGATGGAAAAAGTTTTTGACGTCGCCAGAGTCAGAGAGGACCAGAAAACCGCCTATGCAACGTTCATGCTGAAATCTGAGGCCAGCTATTGGTGGCAAGCGAATAAGGTCCGGGGAGGTGAAGGTGTGATTACCTGGGAGAGGTTCAAGGAGATGTTCTTCGAGATGTACTTTCCGACCAGCTCGCAGAATCAAATGGAGGTCCAGTTCTTGGAACTGAAACAGGGAAATATGTCCGTACCAGAATATGCGGCGAAATTCAATGAGTTGGCTAGGTTTGCCACGTATCAAGTGCACACCGATCAGAGGAAGGCAAGGAGGTTTGAACAGGGCCTGAAGCCCTGGTTGTATAGCAAAGTGTCAATGTTCCAATTGAACACTTTTGCTGGGGTGTTGGAGAAGGCCATTCTCGCTGAAGGCGGGAGTGATGCAGTTACAAAGTATAACCAAGATCAGAAAAAGAAGAAGAGTGAAGGTGAAGGAATTAACAAGGCTAGTGGTAGCAACACGGGAGGGAGTAATAATCAGAAGAGGAGGTGGAATGATAACTCATCGACTGGGAATCAGCAAGGTGGTCAGAAAAAGAGGATCGAAGCTTGTTCGACCTGCGGGAAAGCTCACCTGGGGGTCTGTATGAAGGGAAAACGAGTATGTTATAATTGTGGTCAGGAAGGCAACATAGCACCTAACTGTCCGAACCCAAAGAAGGGCGCTTGCTTCACTTGCGGCTCAAAGGACCATCTGGCAAGGGACTGTCCCAAGAAGGGATCTGGAAGGGAAGGATCAGGTGGAAACAGGGGAAACAGCGGTGGAAGTGCTTTAACTATCACGGGACCAACCGCAACCAACCGACCAACCGCCAGGACCTTCAACATGACCGTGCAGGATGCTGTGCAGTCTCGCGATGTGGTGTCAGGTATCATTCCGATCAATAAAGTTAATGCTTATGTACTATTTGATTCGGGTGCTACTTGTTCATTTATATCCGATGACTTTGCTAAGAACTTAGAACTTCCTATGGACGAGTTAGAATACCCCATGAATATAGAGATTGCGAATAGAGAAGTAATCCCTGTTAAGTATGTACACAAGAACTGTAGAGTAGATATTAAGGGTAACATTATGAACGTAAATCTTATCCCGATTAGACTTGGGGAATTCGATGTTATTCTGGGAATGGATTGGCTAGTCAATTATGGGGCTGTAATTGATTGCCAGAGGAAGTGTATCAACCTTATGACCCCGTCAAAGGTTGTGTTTTATGGCAGTAAATCGCCTAGACAAGCGAGTTGTCTGACGATGATGCAGGCCAGGAAGTTGTTAAGACAAGGCTGTGTAGGATATTTAGCCTACATAGTCGATAGTCGTAAAGAAAATTCGAAATTAGAAGATATACCAGTCGTGAGGGACTTCTTAGACGTATTTCCGGATGATCTGCCAGGACTTCCGCCAGACAGAGAGGTTGAGTTTGTGATCGATTTGGCGCCAGGGACGGCCCCAATATCGAAGGCACCATACCGGATGGCTCCGGTAGAGATGAAAGAGTTAATGGTACAACTACAAGAGTTACTGGACAAGAAGTACATCCAACCGAGCGTATCGCCGTGGGGAGCGCCGGTGTTATTTGTGAAGAAGAAGGACGGGACGATGCGGCTTTGCATCGACTACAGAGAACTGAATAAGGTCACAATTAAGAATAGATATCCATTACCGAGGATCGACGATCTGTTCGACCAATTGAAGGGTGCAAGGTACTTTTCAAAGATAGACTTGAGGAGTGGCTATCATCAGCTGAAGGTGAGGCCAAAGGATGTTCCAAAGACAGCATTTAGGACTCGATATGGTCACTACGAATTTTTGGTAATGTCATTTGGTCTAACGAATGCTCCTGCAGCATTCATGGGCTTAATGAATGGAGTGTTCAAGCCGTTTTTGGACAAATTCGTGGTGGTCTTTATCGACGATATTTTGGTATACTCGAAGACCAAGGAAGAACATGTAGAACATCTGAAGTTAACATTAGAGGCGTTGAGAAGAGAGAAGTTGTACGCCAAATTTTCTAAATGTGAATTCTGGATTGAAAGAGTGCAATTTCTTGGACATGTGATCGACAAGGACGGAATTTCGGTAGATCCCTCTAAAGTCGAAGCTGTGATGAACTGGGATCTGCCGAAAACACCGTCGGAAGTGAGGAGTTTTCTTGGATTGGCGGGTTATTATAGAAGATTTATTCAGGACTTTTCCAAGATCGCAACTCCGCTGACAAATTTGACTAGAAAATCGGTGAAATTCGTTTGGACAGAGAAGTGTGAGGAAAGTTTCCAAGAGCTCAAGAGGAGGTTGAGTTCAGCACCTGTGTTATCCCTTCCGGACGACACAGGCAATTTTGTGGTTTATAGTGATGCGTCGCATAAAGGACTTGGCTGTGTGCTTATGCAAAACGGCAGGGTCATTGCGTATGCGTCACGACAATTGAAAGACTATGAGAAGGGGTATCCGACCCATGACTTGGAGTTAGCTGCCGTGGTATTTGCTTTAAAAATTTGGAGACACTATCTCTATGGGGAGAAGTGTGAAATATATACAGACCACAAGAGTCTGAAATATATCTTTACACAGAAGGACTTGAATATGCGCCAGAGAAGGTGGCTGGAGTTAATTAAGGACTATGACTGTGAAATCTTATACCATCCGGGTAAGGCTAATGTGGTTGCCGACGCCTTAAGCAGAAAGGGTCGGGAGAAATTGATGATGTTGACTACTCAGGAGGAACTAATTTCAGCAATGGAAAAGCTGAAATTGGAAGTGAAGTATTCGATGGAGATTGACGAGAAGTTGTTTCAGATTCAAGCTGGTACAACCCTATTGGATAAAGTTAAGGAAGCTCAACTTCAGGACGAAGAATGTGAGAAGGTTAAGAAAAAGATATCTGAAGGAACCGAACCGAGATTCAAGATAGACAGTGAGGGACTACTGAGATTTGAGAATAGAGTTCGGGTACCGTCAGTGCCAGAGATTAAGGATGACATTTTGAGAGAGGCTCATAGCTCACGGTATTCAATTCACCCCGGTAGTACCAAGATGTACCAGGATCTTCGACAGCACTTCTGGTGGCCGAATTTGAAACGAGATGTTGCTGAGTGTGTTGCAAAGTGTCTAACCTGTCAGAAAGTGAAAGCAGAACATCAGAGACCAAGTGGTTTGCTACAACCCCTGGAAATCCCAGAATGGAAATGGGAACACATTACGATGGATTTCGTGGTTGGCCTTCCGACGACTCAGAAAGGCTACGACGCAGTATGGGTTATCGTTGACCGACTGACGAAATCCGCACACTTCCTTCCGATTAAAATCAGATTCAACTTAGACCAGTTGGCAAGGCTATATGTGAAAGAGATTGTTTCGAGGCACGGAGTTCCGGTGTCAATTGTTTCCGACAGAGATCCGCGTTTCACATCGAACTTCTGGAAGCGACTACAAGAATGCATGGGGACACAGTTGAGAATGAGTACGGCTTATCACCCTCAGACAGATGGGCAGAGTGAAAGAACGATCCAGACATTGGAAGATATGTTGAGAGCATGCATCATGGATTTTAAAGGAAATTGGGATGATCACCTACCGCTTGTGGAATTCGGTTACAACAACAGTTACCACGCTAGTATTGGCATGCCGCCTTACGAAGCGTTGTACGGAAGAAAATGCAGAACCCCGCTATACTGGGATGAAGTTGGCGAGAGACAACTATTAGGTCCAGAACTGGTACAGCAGACAGCAGAGATAGTCAAAGTGATCAGAACAAGACTGGTAGCAGCTCAGGATAGGCAGAAGAAATACGCCGATCCACACCGTAAGAACGTTGAGTTTGAATCGGGTAGCTATGTGTTCTTGAAAGTCTCTCCCTGGAAGGGGAAGATCAGATTCGGTAAGAAGGGAAAATTGAGCCCAAGGTTCATTGGACCCTTTGAAGTACTGCGAAGGATTGGAGAAGTTGCGTATGAGGTAGCCTTACCTCCGGCGCTTGAGAATGTCCACAACGTCTTTCATGTGTCAGTTTTACGCCCCTACAAACCCGATTACAAACATGTGATTGAATATGAACCCCTACATTTTGAGAAAGACTTATCCTATGAAGAAATTCCTGTTCAGATTGTTGACAGGAAAGAGCAAGTCCTCAGAAATAAAATTATACCTTCTGTTAAGGTAATTTGGAGGAACCACAATGCTGAAGAAGCTACGTGGGAACTCGAAGAGCATATGATGAAGAATTACCCAGATTTATTTACTTAATTTTTTTGTTTATGCGATTCTGGGGACAGAATCTTTGTAAGGGGGGAGAATGTAACGGGACGAAATTTAATTGAACCGTGATTCTGGGGACAGAATCCTTTTAAGGGGGGAAAGATGTGAAAAACAAGATTTTTGTAATTTATTTTGAATATTTATTGAATTAAATAAATATTTTTTGATGATTTAATTATTGAGTTAAATAATTAATTGATGAATTTGTGGTAGATTAATTTAATTATATGTGTCACATTAGTTAAATTAATGTGGTGAATTTTTATATTCAAAGTATGTATTTAATTGAGCTTATTTGATTAATATATTAATTAATAAGCATAATGTTATTCTAATTAATTTATTAATTAATTAGAGATTTATGATTAGACATAATTAATAAATAAGAATTTTAATTATGTGACTATGTGATTTAATGTAGATTTATGCTATTTTATTTAATTGATTTAAATAGCATTATTTGATTTAATTGGGTGTGACATTAATTAACTATATTATAATAAATTAATTAAAATAAATGAGAAGGGATTCCTTAAGCTAGCCAAACAAGGCCTTAAGGGGAGTTGGTCAGTTAACCCACTAAGGGACCAACTGACAACCACTCACCCATTATATATTATACGTATTATACTTATATACATATATACTATATCAATTTATATATTCATATCAGAGGAAATAAAACTTAAAGAATCAGAGAGAATTTTGAGAGAAAAGATTGAAGAAGAAGAATTTGAAAAGTTTATATCATCATCCTTGAATCATCTTCACAAACTAGCAAGGGTAATTCCTTCTCCTAAGTTTTTAAATTCAAGTTCTTAAAGTTTTCCATTAACGTATGTTAGATTCTCTGTGAATAACTAATTTGATAATTAATGTATGATATGATTTTATATGTGTTATTGTATGATCATAACATGTTGTATATCATGTATGCATGATTTAGTGCGATTAAATCCATGTAGTTATGCTTAATTTGATTTTTCAAAAGTTACAGAGTGTAAAAATTGTACATATGGCCCATATGGCCCTTACGTACAAAATTTACACACCTTATGCGTTTATTTAACTTAAATTAACACTTGAATGTGATTGTGTACATTTAAACGAACAAAATAGAAGTTAAACGAATGGATTCGGTGTTATAACGAATCCGTAACGTTGAATTCTTGTTTTCTTTCAAAACTTTATAAAATGTTGAAAATAGTGAAATTAAATGTTGTGATTTGTGTAATTCCGTGATTTAAAGTGTTAAAAGCATGCTTAGAACATGGTATGATGTTTCTGTAAATTCTATATCTTATGGGTAGCCTTAAATTCATTACGTTAGTTTAATTTGGATTTATTTGGGTTGCTCTGTGTGTCATTCGCGAACTGGAAATCTGGGTCTGCGTTGCCGCGCGACCGCGCTGGTCCCAAGGGTAACTGGCGCGCGGCCGCGCCCCTTGCAGAAATTTGAAATTTTTTTTTTGCTAAGTGTTCGTGTGTTCTAAGAGGTGGTTTAAAACCTAATGTAATGAACATAAAGACATGATTAAACATATAATAAGAGGTTAATAACTTATATTACGTGAGTAATTAATAAGTTAATTACATGACTTGAATCGTTAATTGTATAGTCCAATAACGTGCTCAAGACCGATGTGTGTGATTCGATACGTATATCGAGTTATTGATTAATTTGTATTGTGAACGTATTGATGTGTAGGGTTTAATAAAGAACGTGAATTATAATTGTAGCTTGTGCAAGAGGCAAGTATCCTATCCCTAACTTATTGATTTAGCAAGTTCCCTAAATTCTAATTTATTCATTTATTAAGCCTTAGACTTGTGTTTCTATATCGAGTAAGCTCGTGTTTTTAATTGTTCAAGTTCGAAATTCATATTACATATTGTAACTCTTTTAAAAGCATGATTCAGTGATACAATACTTATTCGATTGTATACTCTTGAGATTTATTATTCAAGTTGAATATCGATGTTATTGTTGAACCTTATAGGACTAGTGAACCCTTATTGATTCGACTAGTCCATAGTTGATGAACGTTCTAAATTCCAAAATACTTATTGAGCTTATCCAAACCAAACTTCCTTTGGTGCGGACTCTGATGTCAAAACTGAGATGAACAACCCTGTAAAAGGGGATTATTTACGCTTTAGCGTTGAGATATTGTGCACAATATGGTACTAAGGGCTGATCCCCCTAAGTACGAGAAGTAGAGTCCATAGTCTTATGACTGTTAAAGGTTTTAAGTATAAACACTTTACAACCTAGGACATAGTTCAAGGTCTTATGACCCTCAGATGATATTTTGATTCCTGTTATTTATCCTCGAGTCAAAAGTTGAGTTTCTTTATTCAGATGTCCTTGATTCACTCGCATGTTATTATATTGTTGTCATATTATTATACTTGTGGGCAACCGTGCTCACTCTTGCGTAATAATAACATTGCAGTTAAGAACGAAAGGTCTGACGAGCCTTCTACTAGCAAAGGCAAGGGCAAAGTCAACAAGTGATGAAGACTTGTTGTTTATTTTATGTGTTTATGTTTCAGACTTATGTTAAAGTTGTGTAAAACTTATTTAATTATTTATATTTCCGCATTTGATATTTAAGGTTAAGTACGACCTGGGATTGATGTATTTCTTTTCAGATGTTGTAACCCCATAAGGGGAGGATTATTTCTATTTATTTCATGGTTTGCATTTACTATGGGTAGATAGATAGATGATATTTGTACAGTGAACACCAAGTCCCGTGGAAATTGAAGTACCCGGATTTGGGGGTGTCACATTAAGAGTCCTATTACTTCGTTCTAATTTGATTACCATCAAAAGGAGTAATCTCATGACTATCGTGTTAAAAACGATGCGTACATCTCACACAAGTCTTGATTTAGGGAGACCTTCTTACTGTTTCATTGGATCTCTCAAATTGTCAAAGAAAGAGGTGATTATGAGTCCTATGACTTCGTTCTAGTTTGATTAGCATCAAAAGGATCAATCCTATAACTATAGCCTTCAAAACGATTCGTACATCTCACTCAAGTCTTCATTTAAGGACCTTCTTATTGTTTCATTAGTTCTCTAAATTGTCAAATTATAGATGATTATGAGTCCTATTACTTCGTTCTAGTTGAGATTAACATCAAAAGGAGCAAACCCATCACTATCGCGTCCAAAACGATTCGTAGATCAAACACAAGTCTTCATTTAGGAAGACCTTCATATTGTTTCATTGGTTGTTTCAAATTTACAAAGAAAGAGGTGATTAGAAGTTGTATTACTTCGTTCTAGTTTGATTAGCGTCAAAACGAGAAACCCATGACTATCTCGTTCAAAACCATGCGTACATCTCGCACAAGTCTTCATTTAGGGAGACCTTCTTATTGTTTCATTGGTGCTTTAAAATTGTCAAAGAAAGAGGTGATTAGAAGTCCTATAACTTCGTTCTAGTTTGATTAGCATCAAAAGGAGCAATCCCATGACTATCGCGTTAAAAACGATGCGTACATCTCACACAAGTCTTTGTTTAAGGAGACCTTCTTATTGTTTTTTTGGTTCTCTAAAATTGTGAAAGAAAGAGGTGATTAGGAGTCTTATTACTTCGTTCTAATTTGATTGGCATTAAAAGGATCAATCCTATGACTATCGCGTTAAAAACGATGCGTACATCTCACACAAGTCTTGATTTAGGGATACCTTCTTACTATTTCATTGGATCTCTCAAATTGTGAAAGAAAGAGGTGGTTATAAGTTCTATGAATTCGTTCTAGTTTGATTAGAATCAAAAGATGCAATCCTATCACTAGTGCCTTCAAAGCAATCCGTACATCTCACACAAGTCTTCATTTAGGGAGACCTTCTTAATGTTTCATTAGTTCTCTTAAATTGTCAAAATATAGGTGATTATGAATTCTATTACTTCGTTCTAGTTGAAATTAGCATCAAAAGGAGCAATCACATCACTATCACGTCCAAAACGATGCGTAGATCTCACACAAGTCTTCATTTATGGAGACATTCTTATTGTTTCATTGGTTTCCTAAAATTATGAAAGAAAGAGGTGATTAAGAGTCCTATTACTTCGTTCTAATTTGATTAGCATCAAAAGGAGTAATCCCATGACTATCGCGTTAAAAACGATGCGTACATCTCACACCAAGTGTTGATTTAGGGACAACTTCTTATTATTTCGTTGGTTTTCTCAAATTGTCAAAGAAAGAGGTGATTATGTGTCCTATGACTTCGTTCTAGTTTGATTAGCATCAAAAGGATCAATCTTATCATTATAGCCTTCAAAACGATTCGTACATCTCACACAAGTCTTCATTTAAGGATATCTTCTTATTATTTCATTATTTCTCTAAATTGTCAAAATATATTATTAGTCCTATTATTTCGTTGTAGTTGAAATTTGCATCAAAAGGTGCAAACCCATCACTATCGTGTACAAAACGATTCGTAGATCTTACACAAGTCTTCATTTGGTGAGACCTTCATATTGTTTTTTTTTTGCTAAATTTTTGTTTGTATAAAAAGTAAAAAAAATATTACAATGAAGTTCGAAAGTATAACCCTTTTCTCTCGAAAGGGCTAAAGCACCTAGAAAACTAGGAAATCAAAAGCCTAGCCTAATAATTTTTCCTCACAACCCGAGGCTAGGCAGATAGAAATAAGAACCAATGCACCAAAACATAAACAGCCCAAAAGGCCCAACATAAAATAAACCAAAACGAAAACCACCGCCCAAGAGCAATCATAAGAAATCAGCAGCTGCCCAATTTAGAAATATAAGCGGATGACCAATGCTGAGCAGCCAACAAGGCCCACGTGCCAACCAAGGAAATCAGCACTCTGGCCCATCAGCAGCCTACGAGCTGTCCATAAAATTAAAACCATTTAGCAAACCCGTGGGCCCCGAAACAGCTGTGTAACACCCAAGGAAACAAATTCAAAATTTTAATTTCAAACAGCCCGTGGGTCCCAGCACTCTGCCCAAGATTCGGCAAACAACAGCATTAACCCAGAAAACCCATGCCAGCCGAAAATCAGCGAAACCACCGTCAAGCCAAGAGACCGGAATGAGACCGGAACAAAGAGGAACAACTAGAAACCACCAGACCGGCAAGCTAGAGACCGACCAGATTCCGACGAGAAAACCCAACATCGGCAAGACTGGAACACAAGCCGAGAAACCACCATCCCCAACCGAGATGACCCAAGACCCAAACTTTCAGCAACCCAAATGGAAGCACAGACATCAATCCTAGTGCAAACACCAATCAGTTAAAATTTAATCAATTAAAATCCCCAACCGAACTGATGGAACCAGAGACAAGGAAGATTGCAAATCACAAAATCCAGCCAAAACCAGCAAGGTTCAGCATAACAAATTCCAGTCAAACAGATTGGTGAACAAGAAACCCCACATTGAGCTAAAAATAAACTAAAGCCCTCTGCACCATGGATGCTGGCGAGCAGAGCAGTAGGTAACAACATAAGAAAATGAAAGCAACCCAAGAATCAAATCAGACCCAATTCAGGGGAAGAACAAATCCAAACGAATCCAAATCCAAAACCAAACAGGAACCTAGAATCAATCCGGTGGCACAACCTTGTGCAAAACTCAGTTTATCCAACAAGAGTTCGGTTGTACCAAAGTGAACTCTCTTTCCCACACTAGATCCCGGAGAAACGTTGTGCTTCTTAAAAGCAGCCATGGGATCCACAAGGGGACTATAGTAGTAACCAAGAGCAATAATATTGACAAGTATTAGCAGCACGAATGAAGGATTTGGAAGTAGACAGTCGGGCTTTAATTAGCTGGATAACATCAGCAACTAGGATGTGAGCAGGGATAGAAGTATTTGCATGAAGTTTAGAATTCCGGGCTTCCCATAACTTATTAAAGCAGATAGCAACAGAAAGGTAAAGTATGTTCAAAGTTAATTTTGAGCCTTGGAAGGAAATAAGGTAATCAAGGAGGTCCTCCCACTGGAGTGGAGGATTGAAATTCCCCAAACTAAGTTGGGTTGGAGGACTGCAGCAGAGAACACACAATTGAAGAAAAGATGATGGAAAGTTTCTGCATGCTGCTGGCATAAAGGGCAGTCCTATGTTCTCCCCGAATAGTGCCTAGTGCGATCATTGGTTAGAAGGCGCTTAAGAATCCCAAGCCACATGATAAAAGAATACCTAGGGGCATGCAAGCTATTCCAGAGAATTTTGTGCCAAGCAACAATTGGGGCTCTAAACCTGATGCTTTCCCAAAGGGTTTTTGGTTTAATTCTAGTGGAATCCCAAGTTCCCCACAGAATAGAGTCAGTGCCAGCGCTAGGGGGGGAAAGAGAAGTAAGAATCCTCCTAAGCATGATGACATCATGATGATTACTTTGAGGAAGAACCCAAGAAGAGGCCACAATGATAGTGCTAACCTTTGCCGAAAGAGGGATACCAGAGTTGGAAATGAGGCTGGGACTAGGAATGATAGCAGCGCCATTCAGCCAGGGGTCATGCCAGAAAAAAACATTATGCCCGGATCCAATAACGTACCTCAAGTGCTGTATAGCAAGTGGCCTTAGTTTTAACACCTGTTTCCATATCCAGGAGCAGTCAGTGGGAATAGGGAGCTGCTAGAAAGATTTGTCTCTCAGAATAGTAGCTTTAACCCAAGTAGCCCAAAGAGAAATAGGAGAAAATTGGATTACATGCAGTAAGTGCAGCAAAATAAGCGATCTATTCCAGCCTAATAAACATTTTAGCCCAAGTCTCCTTCTGAAGTGGGAAGAGAGATGGTAGACCAGGAAACTTTGGCACCAGATTTGGCAAGGGAGGAACCCTTCCATAGAAATCGGTATAGAATTGATTGCTTTAATTACTGCTTTAGGCAACATAAAATGTCTGCTCCAGTAGGTTTCTTTAATATTGTTTCATTGGTTGTTTCAAATTTACAAAGAAAGAGGTGATTAGAAGTTGTATTACTTCGTTCTAGTTTGATTAGCGTCAAAACGAGAAACCCATGACTATCTCGTTCAAAACTATGCGTACATCTCGCACAAGTCATCGTTGAGGGAGACCTTCTTATTGTTTCATTGGTGCTTTACAATTGTCAAAGAAAAAGGTGATTAGAAGTCCTATAATCGTTTTAGTTTGATTAGCATCAAAAGGAGCAATTCCATGACTATCGCGTTCAAAACGATGCGTACATCTCACACAAGTCTTCATTTAGGGAGACCTTCTTATTGTTTCATTGGTTTCCTAAAATTGTGAAAGAAAGAGGTGATTAAGAGTCCTATTACTTCGTTCTAATTTGATTACCATCAAAAGGAGTAATCCCATGACTATCGCGTTAAAAACGATGCGTACATCTCACACAAGTCTTGATTTAGGGAGACTTTCTTATTATTTCATTGGTTCTCTCAAATTGTCCATGAAAGAGGTGATTATGAGTCCTATGACTTCGTTCTAGTTTGATTAGCATCAAAAGGATCAATCCTATAACTATAGCCTTCAAAACAATTCATACATCTCACACAAGTCTTTATTTAAGGATACATTCTTATTGTTTCATTAGTTCTCGAAATTGTCAAATTATAGATGATTATGAGTCCTGTTACTTCGTTCTAGTTGAAATTAGCATCAAAAGGAGCAAACCCATCACTATCGCGTCCAAAACGATTCGTAGATCAAACACAAGTCTTCATTTAGGGAGACCTTCATATTGTTTCATTGGTTATTTCAGATTTACAAAGAAATAGGTGATTATAAGTTGTATTACTTCGTTCTAGTTTGATTAGGGTCAAAACGAGAAATCCATGACTATCTAGTTCAAAACCATGCGTACATCTCGCACAAGTCTTCATTTAGGGAGACCTTCTTATTGTTTCATTGGTGCTTTAAAATTGTCAAAAAAAGAGGTGATTAGAAGTCCTATAACTTCGTTCTAGTTTGATTAGCATCAAAAGGAGCAATCCCGTGACTATCGCGTTAAAAACGATGCGTAAATCTCACACAAGTCTTCATTTAAGGAGACCTTCTTATTGTTTCATTGGTTCTCTAAAATTGTGAAAGAAAGAGGTGATTAGGATTCTTATTACTTCGTTCTAATTTGATTAGCATCAAAAGGATCAATCCTATGACTATCGCATTAAAAACGATGCGTACGTCTCACACAAGTCTTGATTTAGGGAGACCTTCTTATTGTTTCATTGGGTCTCTCAAATTGTCAAAGAAAGAGGTAATTATGAGTCCTATGAATTCGTTCTAGTTTGATTAGCATCAAAAAGAGCAATCCTATCACTAGTGCCTTTAAAATGATCCGGACATCACACACAAGTTTTTATTTTGGGAGACTTCTTAATGTTTCATTAGTTCTCTCAAATTATCAAAATATAGGTGATTATGAGTCCTATTACTTCGTTCTAGTTGAAATTAGCATCAAAAGGAGCAATCCCATCACTATCGTGTCCAAAACGATGCATAGATCTCACACAAGTCTTTATTTAGGGAGACCTTTATATTGTTTCATTGGTTGTTTCAAATTTACAAAGAAAGAGGTGAGTAAGAGTTGTATTACTTCGTTCTAATTTGATTAGCGTCAAAACGAGAAACTCATGACTATCGCGTTCAAAACCATGCGTATATTTCGCACAAGTCTTCAGTTAGGGAGACCTTCTTATTATATCATTGGTGCTTTAAAATTGTCAAAGAAATAGGTGATTAGGAGTCCTATAACTTCGTTCTAGTTTGATTAGCATCAAAAGGAGCAATCCCATGGCTATCGCGTTAAAAATGATGCGTACATCTCACACAAGTCTTCATTTATGGAAACCTTCTTATTGTTTTATTGGTTTCCTAAAATTGTGAAAGAAAGAGGTGATTAAGAGCCCTATTACTTCGTTCTAATTTGATTACCATTAAAAGGAGTAATCCCATGACTATCGCGTTAAAAACAATGCGTACATCTCACGCAAGTCTTGATTTAGGTAGACTTTCTTATTATTTCATTGGTTCTCTCAAATTGTTAAAGAAAGAGGTGATTATGAGTCCTATGACTTCGTTCTAGTTTGCTTAGCATCAAAAGGATCAATCCTATCACTATAGCCTTCAAAACGATTCGTACATCTCACACAAGTCTTCATTTAAGGATACCTTCTTATTGTTTCATTAGTTCTCTGAATTGTCAAAATATAGATGATTATGAGTCCTATTACTTCGTCTAGTTGAAATTAGCATCAAAAGGAGCAAACCCATCACTATCGCGTCCAAAACGATTCGTAGATCTCACACAAGTCTTCATTTAGGGAGGCCTTCATATTGTTTCATTGGTTGTTTTAAATTTACCAAGAAAAAGGTGATTAGAAGTTGTATTACTTCGTTCTAGTTTGATTAGCGTCAAAACGAGAAACCCATAACTATCTCGTTTAAAACTATGGGTACATCTCGCACAAGTATTCATTTAGGGAGAACTTCTTATTGTTTCATTAGTTCTCTCAAATTATCAAATTATAGATGATTATGAGTCCTGTTACTTCGTTCTAGTTGAAATTAGCATCAAAAGGAGCAAACCCATCACTATCGCGTCCAAAACGATTCGTAGATCAAACACAAGTCTTCATTTAGGGATACCTTCATATTGTTTCATTGGTTGTTTCAGATTTACAAAGAAATAGGTGATTATAAGTTGTATTACTTCGTTCTAGTTTGATTAGGGTCAAAACGAGAAATCCATGACTATCTAGTTCAAAACCATGCGTACATCTCGCACAAGTCTTCATTTAGGGAGACCTTCTTATTGTTTCATTGGTGCTTTAAAATTGTCAAAAAAAGAGGTGATTAGAAGTCCTATAACTTCGGTCTAGTTTGATTAGCATCAAAAGGAGCAATCCCGTGACTATCGCGTTAAAAACGATGCGTACATCTCACACAAGTCTTCATTTAAGGAAACCTTCTTATTGTTTCATTGGTTCTCTAAAATTGTGAAAGAAAGAGGTGATTAGGATTCTTATTACTTCGTTCTAATTTGATTAGCATCAAAAGGATCAATCCTATGACTATCGCATTAAAAACGATGCGTACGTCTCACACAAGTCTTGATTTAGGAAGACCTTCTTATTGTTTCATTGGGTCTCTCAAATTGTCAAAGAAAGAGGTAATTATGAGTCCTATGAATTCGTTCTAGTTTGATTAGCATCAAAAAGAGCAATCCTATCACTAGTGCCTTCAAAATGATCCGGACATCACACACAAGTTTTTATTTTGGGAGACTTCTTAATGTTTCATTAGTTCTCTCAAATTATCAAAATATAGGTGATTATGAGTCCTATTACTTCGTTCTAGTTGAAATTAGCATCAAAAGGAGCAATTCCCATCACTATCGTGTCCAAAACGATGCATAGATCTCACACAAGTCTTATTTAGGGAGACCTTTATATTGTTTCATTGGTTGTTTCAAATTTACAAAGAAAGAGGTGAGTAAGAGTTGTATTACTTCGTTCTAATTTGATTAGCGTCAAAACGAGAAACTCATGACTATCGCGTTCAAAATCATGCGTATATTTCGCACAAGTCTTCATTTAGGGAGACCTTCTTATTATATCATTGGTGCTTTACAATTGTCAAAGAAATAGGTGATTAGGAGTCCTATAACTTCGTTCTAGTTTGATTAGCATCAAAAGGAGCAATCCCATGACTATCGCGTTAAAAATGATGCGTACATCTCACACAAGTCTTCATTTATAGGAAACCTTCTTATTGTTTTATTGGTTTCCTAAAATTGTGAAAGAAAGAGGTGATTAAGAGCCCTATTACTTCGTTCTAATTTGATTACCATTAAAAGGAGTAATCCCATGACTATCGCGTTAAAAACAATGCGTACATCTCACAGCAAGTCTTGATTTAGGTAGACTTTCTTATTATTTCATTGGTTCTCTCAAATTGTTAAAGAAAGAGGTGATTATGAGTCCTATGACTTCGTTCTAGTTTGATTAGCATCAAAAGGATCAATCCTATCACTATAGCCTTCAAAACGATTCGTACATCTCACACAAGTCTTCATTTAAGGATACCTTCTTATTATTTCATTAGTTCTCTGAATTGTCAAAATATAGATGATTATGAGTCCTATTACTTCGTCTAGTTGAAATTAGCATCAAAAGGAGCAAACCCATCACTATCGCGTCCAAAACGATTCATAGATCTCACACAAGTCTTCATTTAGGGAGGCCTTCATATTGTTTCATTGGTTGTTTTAAATTTACCAAGAAAAAGGTGATTAGAAGTTGTATTACTTCGTTCTAGTTTGATTAGCGTCAAAACGAGAAACCCATAACTATCTCGTTCAAAACTATGCGTACATCTCGCACAAGTATTCATTTAGGGAGAACTTCTTATTGTTTCATTAGTTCTCTCAAATTATCAAATTATAGATGATTATGAGTCCTGTTACTTCGTTCTAGTTGAAATTAGCATCAAAAGGAGCAAACCCATCACTATCGCGTCCAAAACGATTCGTAGATCAAACACAAGTCTTCATTTAGGGAGACCTTCATATTGTTTCATTGGTTATTTCAGATTTACAAAGAAATAGGTGATTATAAGTTGTATTACTTCGTTCTAGTTTGATTAGGGTCAAAACGAGAAATCCATGACTATCTAGTTCAAAACCATGCGTACATCTCGCACAAGTCTTCATTTAGGGAGACCTTCTTATTGTTTCATTGGTGCTTTAAAATTGTCAAAAAAAGAGGTGATTAGAAGTCCTATAACTTCGTTCTAGTTTGATTAGCATCAAAAGGAGCAATCCCGTGACTATCGCGTTAAAAACGATGCGTACATCTCACACAAGTCTTCATTTAAGGAAACCTTCTTATTGTTTCATTGGTTCTCTAAAATTGTGAAAGAAAGAGGTGATTAGGATTCTTATTACTTCGTTCTAATTTGATTAGCATCAAAAGGATCAATCCTATGACTATCGCATTAAAAACGATGCGTACGTCTCACACAAGTCTTGATTTAGGAAGACCTTCTTATTGTTTCATTGGGTCTCTCAAATTGTCAAAGAAAGAGGTAATTATGAGTCCTATGAATTCGTTCTAGTTTGATTAGCATCAAAAAGAGCAATCCTATCACTAGTGCCTTCAAAATGATCCGGACATCACACACAAGTTTTTATTTTGGGAGACTTCTTAATGTTTCATTAGTTCTCTCAAATTATCAAAATATAGGTGATTATGAGTCCTATTACTTCGTTCTAGTTGAAATTAGCATCAAAAGGAGCAATCCCATCACTATCGTGTCCAAAACGATGCATAGATCTCACACAAGTCTTATTTAGGGAGACCTTTATATTGTTTCATTGGTTGTTTCAAATTTACAAAGAAAGAGGTGAGTAAGAGTTGTATTACTTCGTTCTAATTTGATTAGCGTCAAAACGAGAAACTCATGACTATCGCGTTCAAAACCATGCGTATATTTCGCACAAGTCTTCATTTAGGGAGACCTTCTTATTATATCATTGGTGCTTTAAAATTGTCAAAGAAATAGGTGATTAGGAGTCCTATAACTTCGTTCTAGTTTGATTAGCATCAAAAGGAGCAATCCCATGGCTATCGCGTTAAAAATGATGCGTACATCTCACACAAGTCTTCATTTATGGAAACCTTCTTATTGTTTTATTGGTTTCCTAAAATTGTGAAAGAAAGAGGTGATTAAGAGCCCTATTACTTCGTTCTAATTTGATTACCATTAAAAGGAGTAATCCCATGACTATCGCGTTAAAAACAATGCGTACATCTCACGCAAGTCTTGATTTAGGTAGACTTTCTTATTATTTCATTGGTTCTCTCAAATTGTTAAAGAAAGAGGTGATTATGAGTCCTATGACTTCGTTCTAGTTTGCTTAGCATCAAAAGGATCAATCCTATCACTATAGCCTTCAAAACGATTCGTACATCTCACACAAGTCTTCATTTAAGGATACCTTCTTATTGTTTCATTAGTTCTCTGAATTGTCAAAATATAGATGATTATGAGTCCTATTACTTCGTCTAGTTGAAATTAGCATCAAAAGGAGCAAACCCATCACTATCGCGTCCAAAACGATTCGTAGATCTCACACAAGTCTTCATTTAGGGAGGCCTTCATATTGTTTCATTGGTTGTTTTAAATTTACCAAGAAAAAGGTGATTAGAAGTTGTATTACTTCGTTCTAGTTTGATTAGCGTCAAAACGAGAAACCCATAACTATCTCGTTTAAAACTATGGGTACATCTCGCACAAGTATTCATTTAGGGAGAACTTCTTATTGTTTCATTAGTTCTCTCAAATTATCAAATTATAGATGATTATGAGTCCTGTTACTTCGTTCTAGTTGAAATTAGCATCAAAAGGAGCAAACCCATCACTATCGCGTCCAAAACGATTCGTAGATCAAACACAAGTCTTCATTTAGGGATACCTTCATATTGTTTCATTGGTTGTTTCAGATTTACAAAGAAATAGGTGATTATAAGTTGTATTACTTCGTTCTAGTTTGATTAGGGTCAAAACGAGAAATCCATGACTATCTAGTTCAAAACCATGCGTACATCTCGCACAAGTCTTCATTTAGGGAGACCTTCTTATTGTTTCATTGGTGCTTTAAAATTGTCAAAAAAAGAGGTGATTAGAAGTCCTATAACTTCGGTCTAGTTTGATTAGCATCAAAAGGAGCAATCCCGTGACTATCGCGTTAAAAACGATGCGTACATCTCACACAAGTCTTCATTTAAGGAGACCTTCTTATTGTTTCATTGGTTCTCTAAAATTGTGAAAGAAAGAGGTGATTAGGATTCTTATTACTTCGTTCTAACTTGATTAGCATCAAAAGGATCAATCCTATGACTATCGCATTAAAAACGATGCGTACGTCTCACACAAGTCTTGATTTAGGAAGACCTTCTTATTGTTTCATTGGGTCTCTCAAATTGTCAAAGAAAGAGGTAATTATGAGTCCTATGAATTCGTTCTAGTTTGATTAGCATCAAAAAGAGCAATCCTATCACTAGTGCCTTCAAAATGATCCGGACATCACACACAAGTTTTTATTTTGGGAGACTTCTTAAGTTTTCATTAGTTCTCTCAAATTATCAAAATATAGGTGATTATGAGTCCTATTACTTCGTTCTAGTTGAAATTAGCATCAAAAGGAGCAATTCCATCACTATCGTGTCCAAAACGATGCATAGATCTCACACAAGTCTTCATTTAGGGAGACCTTTATATTGTTTCATTGGTTGTTTCAAATTTACAAAGAAAGTGGTGAGTAAGAGTTGTATTACTTCGTTCTAATTTGATTAGCGTCAAAACGAGAAACTCATGACTATCGCGTTCAAAACCATGCGTATATTTCGCACAAGTCTTCATTTAGGGAGACCTTCTTATTGTATCATTGGTGCTTTAAAATTGTCAAAGAAATAGGTGATTAGGAGTCCTATAACTTCGTTCTAGTTTGATTAGCATCAAAAGGAGCAATCCCATGACTATCGCGTTAAAAATGATGCGTACATCTCACACAAGTCTTCATTTATAGAAACCTTCTTATTGTTTATTGGTTTCCTAAAATTGTGAAAGAAAGAGGTGATTAAGAGCCCTATTACTTCGTTCTAATTTGATTACCATTAAAAGGAGTAATCCCATGACTATCGCGTTAAAAACAATGCGTACATCTCACGCAAGTCTTGATTTAGGTAGACTTTCTTATTATTTCATTGGTTCTCTCAAATTGTTAAAGAAAGAGGTGATTATGAGTCCTATGACTTCGTTCTAGTTTGATTAGCATCAAAAGGATCAATCCTATCACTATAGCCTTCAAAACGATTCGTACATCTCACACAAGTCTTCATTTAAGGATACCTTCTTATTATTTCATTAGTTCTCTGAATTGTCAAAATATAGATGATTATGAGTCCTATTACTTCGTCTAGTTGAAATTAGCATCAAAAGGAGCAAACCCATCACTATCGCGTCCAAAACGATTCATAGATCTCACACAAGTCTTCATTTAGGGAGGCCTTCATATTGTTTCATTGGTTGTTTTAAATTTACCAAGAAAAAGGTGATTAGAAGTTGTATTACTTCGTTCTAGTTTGATTAGCGTCAAAACGAGAAACCCATAACTATCTCGTTCAAAACTATGCGTACATCTCGCACAAGTATTCATTTAGGGAGAACTTCTTATTGTTTCATTAGTTCTCTCAAATTATCAAATTATAGATGATTATGAGTCCTGTTACTTCGTTCTAGTTGAAATTAGCATCAAAAGGAGCAAACCCATCACTATCGCGTCCAAAACGATTCGTAGATCAAACACAAGTCTTCATTTAGGGATACCTTCATATTGTTTCATTGGTTATTTCAGATTTACAAAGAAATAGGTGATTATAAGTTGTATTACTTCGTTCTAGTTTGATTAGGGTCAAAACGAGAAATCCATGACTATCTAGTTCAAAACCATGCGTACATCTCGCACAAGTCTTCATTTAGGGAGACCTTCTTATTGTTTCATTGGTGCTTTAAAATTGTCAAAAAAAGAGGTGATTAGAAGTCCTATAACTTCGTTCTAGTTTGATTAGCATCAAAAGGAGCAATCCCGTGACTATCGCGTTAAAAACGATGCGTACATCTCACACAAGCCTTCATTTAAGGAGACCTTCTTATTGTTTCATTGGTTCTCTAAAATTGTGAAAGAAAGAGGTGATTAGGATTCTTATTACTTCGTTCTAATTTGATTAGCATCAAAAGGATCAATCCTATGACTATCGCATTAAAAACGATGCGTACGTCTCACACAAGTCTTGATTTAGGGAGACCTTCTTATTGTTTCATTGGGTCTCTCAAATTGTCAAAGAAAGAGGTAATTATGAGTCCTATGAATTCGTTCTAGTTTGATTAGCATCAAAAAGAGCAATCCTATCACTAGTGCCTTCAAAATGATCCGGACATCACACACAAGTTTTTATTTTGGGAGACTTCTTAATGTTTCATTAGTTCTCTCAAATTATCAAAATATAGGTGATTATGAGTCCTATTACTTCGTTCTAGTTGAAATTAGCATCAAAAGGAGCAATCCCATCACTATCGTGTCCAAAACGATGCATAGATCTCACACAAGTCTTTATTTAGGGAGACCTTTATATTGTTTCATTGGTTGTTTCAAATTTACAAAGAAAGAGGTGAGTAAGAGTTGTATTACTTCGTTCTAATTTGATTAGCGTCAAAACGAGAAACTCATGACTATCGCGTTCAAAACCATGCGTATATTTCGCACAAGTCTTCAGTTAGGGAGACCTTCTTATTATATCATTGGTGCTTTAAAATTGTCAAAGAAATAGGTGATTAGGAGTCCTATAACTTCGTTCTAGTTTGATTAGCATCAAAAGGAGCAATCCCATGGCTATCGCGTTAAAAATGATGCGTACATCTCACACAAGTCTTCATTTATGGAAACCTTCTTATTGTTTTATTGGTTTCCTAAAATTGTGAAAGAAAGAGGTGATTAAGAGCCCTATTACTTCGTTCTAATTTGATTACCATTAAAAGGAGTAATCCCATGACTATCGCGTTAAAAACAATGCGTACATCTCACGCAAGTCTTGATTTAGGTAGACTTTCTTATTATTTCATTGGTTCTCTCAAATTGTTAAAGAAAGAGGTGATTATGAGTCCTATGACTTCGTTCTAGTTTGCTTAGCATCAAAAGGATCAATCCTATCACTATAGCCTTCAAAACGATTCGTACATCTCACACAAGTCTTCATTTAAGGATACCTTCTTATTGTTTCATTAGTTCTCTGAATTGTCAAAATATAGATGATTATGAGTCCTATTACTTCGTCTAGTTGAAATTAGCATCAAAAGGAGCAAACCCATCACTATCGCGTCCAAAACGATTCGTAGATCAAACACAAGTCTTCATTTAGGGATACCTTCATATTGTTTCATTGGTTGTTTCAGATTTACAAAGAAATAGGTGATTATAAGTTGTATTACTTCGTTCTAGTTTGATTAGGGTCAAAACGAGAAATCCATGACTATCTAGTTCAAAACCATGCGTACATCTCGCACAAGTCTTCATTTAGGGAGACCTTCTTATTGTTTCATTGGTGCTTTAAAATTGTCAAAAAAAGAGGTGATTAGAAGTCCTATAACTTCGGTCTAGTTTGATTAGCATCAAAAGGAGCAATCCCGTGACTATCGCGTTAAAAACGATGCGTACATCTCACACAAGCCTTCATTTAAGGAAACCTTCTTATTGTTTCATTGGTTCTCTAAAATTGTGAAAGAAAGAGGTGATTAGGATTCGTATTACTTCGTTCTAACTTGATTAGCATCAAAAGGATCAATCCTATGACTATCGCATTAAAAACGATGCGTACGTCTCACACAAGTCTTGATTTAGGAAGACCTTCTTATTGTTTCATTGGGTCTCTCAAATTGTCAAAGAAAGAGGTAATTATGAGTCCTATGAATTCGTTCTAGTTTGATTAGCATCAAAAAGAGCAATCCTATCACTAGTGCCTTCAAAATGATCCGGACATCACACACAAGTTTTTATTTTGGGAGACTTCTTAATGTTTCATTAGTTCTCTCAAATTATCAAAATATAGGTGATTATGAGTCCTATTACTTCGTTCTAGTTGAAATTAGCATCAAAAGGAGCAATTCCATCACTATCGTGTCCAAAACGATGCATAGATCTCACACAAGTCTTCATTTAGGGAGACCTTTATATTGTTTCATTGGTTGTTTCAAATTTACAAAGAAAGAGGTGAGTAAGAGTTGTATTACTTCGTTCTAATTTGATTAGCGTCAAAACGAGAAACTCATGACTATCGCGTTCAAAATCATGCGTATATTTCGCACAAGTCTTCATTTAGGGAGACCTTCTTATTGTATCATTGGTGCTTTAAAATTGTCAAAGAAATAGGTGATTAGGAGTCCTATAACTTCGTTCTAGTTTGATTAGCATCAAAAGGAGCAATCCCATGACTATCGCGTTAAAAATGATGCGTACATCTCACACAAGTCTTCATTTATAGAAACCTTCTTATTGTTTTATTGGTTTCCTAAAATTGTGAAAGAAAGAGGTGATTAAGAGTCCTATTACTTCGTTCTAATTTGATTACCATTAAAAGGAGTAATCCCATGACTATCGCGTTAAAAACAATGCGTACATCTCACGCAAGTCTTGATTTAGGTAGACTTTCTTATTATTTCATTGGTTCTCTCAAATTGTTAAAGAAAGAGGTGATTATGAGTCCTATGACTTCGTTCTAGTTTGATTAGCATCAAAAGGATCAATCCTATCACTATAGCCTTCAAAACGATTCGTACATCTCACACAAGTCTTCATTTAAGGATACCTTCTTATTATTTCATTAGTTCTCTGAATTGTCAAAATATAGATGATTATGAGTCCTATTACTTCGTCTAGTTGAAATTAGCATCAAAAGGAGCAAACCCATCACTATCGCGTCCAAAACGATTCATAGATCTCACACAAGTCTTCATTTAGGGAGGCCTTCATATTGTTTCATTGGTTGTTTTAAATTTACCAAGAAAAAGGTGATTAGAAGTTGTATTACTTCGTTCTAGTTTGATTAGCGTCAAAACGAGAAACCCATAACTATCTCGTTCAAAACTATGCGTACATCTCGCACAAGTATTCATTTAGGGAGAACTTCTTATTGTTTCATTAGTTCTCTCAAATTATCAAATTATAGATGATTATGAGTCCTGTTACTTCGTTCTAGTTGAAATTAGCATCAAAAGGAGCAAACCCATCACTATCGCGTCCAAAACGATTCGTAGATCAAACACAAGTCTTCATTTAGGGAGACCTTCATATTGTTTCATTGGTTATTTCAGATTTACAAAGAAATAGGTGATTATAAGTTGTATTACTTCGTTCTAGTTTGATTAGGGTCAAAACGAGAAATCCATGACTATCTAGTTCAAAACCATGCGTACATCTCGCACAAGTCTTCATTTAGGGAGACCTTCTTATTGTTTCATTGGTGCTTTAAAATTGTCAAAAAAAGAGGTGATTAGAAGTCCTATAACTTCGTTCTAGTTTGATTAGCATCAAAAGGAGCAATCCCGTGACTATCGCGTTAAAAACGATGCGTAAATCTCACACAAGTCTTCATTTAAGGAGACCTTCTTATTGTTTCATTGGTTCTCTAAAATTGTGAAAGAAAGAGGTGATTAGGATTCTTATTACTTCGTTCTAATTTGATTAGCATCAAAAGGATCAATCCTATGACTATCGCATTAAAAACGATGCGTACGTCTCACACAAGTCTTGATTTAGGGAGACCTTCTTATTGTTTCATTGGGTCTCTCAAATTGTCAAAGAAAGAGGTAATTATGAGTCCTATGAATTCGTTCTAGTTTGATTAGCATCAAAAAGAGCAATCCTATCACTAGTGCCTTCAAAATGATCCGGACATCACACACAAGTTTTTATTTTGGGAGACTTCTTAATGTTTCATTAGTTCTCTCAAATTATCAAAATATAGGTGATTATGAGTCCTATTACTTCGTTCTAGTTGAAATTAGCATCAAAAGGAGCAATCCCATCACTATCGTGTCCAAAACGATGCATAGATCTCACACAAGTCTTTATTTAGGGAGACCTTTATATTGTTTCATTGGTTGTTTCAAATTTACAAAGAAAGAGGTGAGTAAGAGTTGTATTACTTCGTTCTAATTTGATTAGCGTCAAAACGAGAAACTCATGACTATCGCGTTCAAAACCATGCGTATATTTCGCACAAGTCTTCATTTAGGGAGACCTTCTTATTATATCATTGGTGCTTTAAAATTGTCAAAGAAATAGGTGATTAGGAGTCCTATAACTTCGTTCTAGTTTGATTAGCATCAAAAGGAGCAATCCCATGGCTATCGCGTTAAAAATGATGCGTACATCTCACACAAGTCTTCATTTATGGAAACCTTCTTATTGTTTTATTGGTTTCCTAAAATTGTGAAAGAAAGAGGTGATTAAGAGCCCTATTACTTCGTTCTAATTTGATTACCATTAAAAGGAGTAATCCCATGACTATCGCGTTAAAAACAATGCGTACATCTCACGCAAGTCTTGATTTAGGTAGACTTTCTTATTATTTCATTGGTTCTCTCAAATTGTTAAAGAAAGAGGTGATTATGAGTCCTATGACTTCGTTCTAGTTTGCTTAGCATCAAAAGGATCAATCCTATCACTATAGCCTTCAAAACGATTCGTACATCTCACACAAGTCTTCATTTAAGGATACCTTCTTATTGTTTCATTAGTTCTCTGAATTGTCAAAATATAGATGATTATGAGTCCTATTACTTCGTCTAGTTGAAATTAGCATCAAAAGGAGCAAACCCATCACTATCGCGTCCAAAACGATTCGTAGATCTCACACAAGTCTTCATTTAGGGAGGCCTTCATATTGTTTCATTGGTTGTTTTAAATTTACCAAGAAAAAGGTGATTAGAAGTTGTATTACTTCGTTCTAGTTTGATTAGCGTCAAAACGAGAAACCCATAACTATCTCGTTTAAAACTATGGGTACATCTCGCACAAGTATTCATTTAGGGAGAACTTCTTATTGTTTCATTAGTTCTCTCAAATTATCAAATTATAGATGATTATGAGTCCTGTTACTTCGTTCTAGTTGAAATTAGCATCAAAAGGAGCAAACCCATCACTATCGCGTCCAAAACGATTCGTAGATCAAACACAAGTCTTCATTTAGGGATACCTTCATATTGTTTCATTGGTTGTTTCAGATTTACAAAGAAATAGGTGATTATAAGTTGTATTACTTCGTTC
Source organism: Panax stipuleanatus (assembly GCA_020205555.1). Taxonomy (NCBI): domain Eukaryota; kingdom Viridiplantae; phylum Streptophyta; class Magnoliopsida; order Apiales; family Araliaceae; genus Panax; species Panax stipuleanatus. The sequence goes on along the minus strand of JAINUT010002406.1, from coordinate 278,832 downwards.
TAGTTTGATTAGGGTCAAAACGAGAAATCCATGACTATCTAGTTCAAAACCATGCGTACATCTCGCACAAGTCTTCATTTAGGGAGACCTTCTTATTGTTTCATTGGTGCTTTAAAATTGTCAAAAAAAGAGGTGATTAGAAGTCCTATAACTTCGGTCTAGTTTGATTAGCATCAAAAGGAGCAATCCCGTGACTATCGCGTTAAAAACGATGCGTACATCTCACACAAGTCTTCATTTAAGGAGACCTTCTTATTGTTTCATTGGTTCTCTAAAATTGTGAAAGAAAGAGGTGATTAGGATTCTTATTACTTCGTTCTAACTTGATTAGCATCAAAAGGATCAATCCTATGACTATCGCATTAAAAACGATGCGTACGTCTCACACAAGTCTTGATTTAGGAAGACCTTCTTATTGTTTCATTGGGTCTCTCAAATTGTCAAAGAAAGAGGTAATTATGAGTCCTATGAATTCGTTCTAGTTTGATTAGCATCAAAAAGAGCAATCCTATCACTAGTGCCTTCAAAATGATCCGGACATCACACACAAGTTTTTATTTTGGGAGACTTCTTAAGTTTTCATTAGTTCTCTCAAATTATCAAAATATAGGTGATTATGAGTCCTATTACTTCGTTCTAGTTGAAATTAGCATCAAAAGGAGCAATTCCATCACTATCGTGTCCAAAACGATGCATAGATCTCACACAAGTCTTCATTTAGGGAGACCTTTATATTGTTTCATTGGTTGTTTCAAATTTACAAAGAAAGTGGTGAGTAAGAGTTGTATTACTTCGTTCTAATTTGATTAGCGTCAAAACGAGAAACTCATGACTATCGCGTTCAAAACCATGCGTATATTTCGCACAAGTCTTCATTTAGGGAGACCTTCTTATTGTATCATTGGTGCTTTAAAATTGTCAAAGAAATAGGTGATTAGGAGTCCTATAACTTCGTTCTAGTTTGATTAGCATCAAAAGGAGCAATCCCATGACTATCGCGTTAAAAATGATGCGTACATCTCACACAAGTCTTCATTTATAGAAACCTTCTTATTGTTTTATTGGTTTCCTAAAATTGTGAAAGAAAGAGGTGATTAAGAGCCCTATTACTTCGTTCTAATTTGATTACCATTAAAAGGAGTAATCCCATGACTATCGCGTTAAAAACAATGCGTACATCTCACGCAAGTCTTGATTTAGGTAGACTTTCTTATTATTTCATTGGTTCTCTCAAATTGTTAAAGAAAGAGGTGATTATGAGTCCTATGACTTCGTTCTAGTTTGATTAGCATCAAAAGGATCAATCCTATCACTATAGCCTTCAAAACGATTCGTACATCTCACACAAGTCTTCATTTAAGGATACCTTCTTATTATTTCATTAGTTCTCTGAATTGTCAAAATATAGATGATTATGAGTCCTATTACTTCGTCTAGTTGAAATTAGCATCAAAAGGAGCAAACCCATCACTATCGCGTCCAAAACGATTCATAGATCTCACACAAGTCTTCATTTAGGGAGGCCTTCATATTGTTTCATTGGTTGTTTTAAATTTACCAAGAAAAAGGTGATTAGAAGTTGTATTACTTCGTTCTAGTTTGATTAGCGTCAAAACGAGAAACCCATAACTATCTCGTTCAAAACTATGCGTACATCTCGCACAAGTATTCATTTAGGGAGAACTTCTTATTGTTTCATTAGTTCTCTCAAATTATCAAATTATAGATGATTATGAGTCCTGTTACTTCGTTCTAGTTGAAATTAGCATCAAAAGGAGCAAACCCATCACTATCGCGTCCAAAACGATTCGTAGATCAAACACAAGTCTTCATTTAGGGATACCTTCATATTGTTTCATTGGTTATTTCAGATTTACAAAGAAATAGGTGATTATAAGTTGTATTACTTCGTTCTAGTTTGATTAGGGTCAAAACGAGAAATCCATGACTATCTAGTTCAAAACCATGCGTACATCTCGCACAAGTCTTCATTTAGGGAGACCTTCTTATTGTTTCATTGGTGCTTTAAAATTGTCAAAAAAAGAGGTGATTAGAAGTCCTATAACTTCGTTCTAGTTTGATTAGCATCAAAAGGAGCAATCCCGTGACTATCGCGTTAAAAACGATGCGTACATCTCACACAAGCCTTCATTTAAGGAGACCTTCTTATTGTTTCATTGGTTCTCTAAAATTGTGAAAGAAAGAGGTGATTAGGATTCTTATTACTTCGTTCTAATTTGATTAGCATCAAAAGGATCAATCCTATGACTATCGCATTAAAAACGATGCGTACGTCTCACACAAGTCTTGATTTAGGGAGACCTTCTTATTGTTTCATTGGGTCTCTCAAATTGTCAAAGAAAGAGGTAATTATGAGTCCTATGAATTCGTTCTAGTTTGATTAGCATCAAAAAGAGCAATCCTATCACTAGTGCCTTCAAAATGATCCGGACATCACACACAAGTTTTTATTTTGGGAGACTTCTTAATGTTTCATTAGTTCTCTCAAATTATCAAAATATAGGTGATTATGAGTCCTATTACTTCGTTCTAGTTGAAATTAGCATCAAAAGGAGCAATTCCATCACTATCGTGTCCAAAACGATGCATAGATCTCACACAAGTCTTCATTTAGGGAGACCTTTATATTGTTTCATTGGTTGTTTCAAATTTACAAAGAAAGTGGTGAGTAAGAGTTGTATTACTTCGTTCTAATTTGATTAGCGTCAAAACGAGAAACTCATGACTATCGCGTTCAAAATCATGCGTATATTTCGCACAAGTCTTCATTTAGGGAGACCTTCTTATTGTATCATTGGTGCTTTAAAATTGTCAAAGAAATAGGTGATTAGGAGTCCTATAACTTCGTTCTAGTTTGATTAGCATCAAAAGGAGCAATCCCATGACTATCGCGTTAAAAATGATGCGTACATCTCACACAAGTCTTCATTTATAGAAACCTTCTTATTGTTTTATTGGTTTCCTAAAATTGTGAAAGAAAGAGGTGATTAAGAGCCCTATTACTTCGTTCTAATTTGATTACCATTAAAAGGAGTAATCCCATGACTATCGCGTTAAAAACAATGCGTACATCTCACGCAAGTCTTGATCTAGGTAGACTTTCTTATTATTTCATTGGTTCTCTCAAATTGTTAAAGAAAGAGGTGATTATGAGTCCTATGACTTCGTTCTAGTTTGATTAGCATCAAAAGGATCAATCCTATCACTATAGCCTTCAAAACGATTCGTACATCTCACACAAGTCTTCATTTAAGGATACCTTCTTATTATTTCATTAGTTCTCTGAATTGTCAAAATATAGATGATTATGAGTCCTATTACTTCGTCTAGTTGAAATTAGCATCAAAAGGAGCAAACCCATCACTATCGCGTCCAAAACGATTCATAGATCTCACACAAGTCTTCATTTAGGGAGGCCTTCATATTGTTTCATTGGTTGTTTTAAATTTACCAAGAAAAAGGTGATTAGAAGTTGTATTACTTCGTTCTAGTTTGATTAGCGTCAAAACGAGAAACCCATAACTATCTCGTTCAAAACTATGCGTACATCTCGCACAAGTATTCATTTAGGGAGAACTTCTTATTGTTTCATTAGTTCTCTCAAATTATCAAATTATAGATGATTATGAGTCCTGTTACTTCGTTCTAGTTGAAATTAGCATCAAAAGGAGCAAACCCATCACTATCGCGTCCAAAACGATTCGTAGATCAAACACAAGTCTTCATTTAGGGAGACCTTCATATTGTTTCATTGGTTATTTCAGATTTACAAAGAAATAGGTGATTATAAGTTGTATTACTTCGTTCTAGTTTGATTAGGGTCAAAACGAGAAATCCATGACTATCTAGTTCAAAACCATGCGTACATCTCGCACAAGTCTTCATTTAGGGAGACCTTCTTATTGTTTCATTGGTGCTTTAAAATTGTCAAAAAAAGAGGTGATTAGAAGTCCTATAACTTCGTTCTAGTTTGATTAGCATCAAAAGGAGCAATCCCGTGACTATCGCGTTAAAAACGATGCGTAAATCTCACACAAGCCTTCATTTAAGGAGACCTTCTTATTGTTTCATTGGTTCTCTAAAATTGTGAAAGAAAGAGGTGATTAGGATTCTTATTACTTCGTTCTAATTTGATTAGCATCAAAAGGATCAATCCTATGACTATCGCATTAAAAACGATGCGTACGTCTCACACAAGTCTTGATTTAGGGAGACCTTCTTATTGTTTCATTGGGTCTCTCAAATTGTCAAAGAAAGAGGTAATTATGAGTCCTATGAATTCGTTCTAGTTTGATTAGCATCAAAAAGAGCAATCCTATCACTAGTGCCTTCAAAATGATCCGGACATCACACACAAGTTTTTATTTTGGGAGACTTCTTAATGTTTCATTAGTTCTCTCAAATTATCAAAATATAGGTGATTATGAGTCCTATTACTTCGTTCTAGTTGAAATTAGCATCAAAAGGAGCAATTCCATCACTATCGTGTCCAAAACGATGCATAGATCTCACACAAGTCTTCATTTAGGGAGACCTTTATATTGTTTCATTGGTTGTTTCAAATTTACAAAGAAAGAGGTGAGTAAGAGTTGTATTACTTCGTTTTAATTTGATTAGCGTCAAAACGAGAAACTCATGACTATCGCGTTCAAAACCATGCGTATATTTCGCACAAGTCTTCATTTAGGGAGACCTTCTTATTGTATCATTGGTGCTTTAAAATTGTCAAAGAAATAGGTGATTAGGAGTCCTATAACTTCGTTCTAGTTTGATTAGCATCAAAAGGAGCAATCCCATGACTATCGCGTTAAAAATGATGCGTACATCTCACACAAGTCTTCATTTATAGAAACCTTCTTATTGTTTTATTGGTTTCCTAAAATTGTGAAAGAAAGAGGTGATTAAGAGCCCTATTACTTCGTTCTAATTTGATTACCATTAAAAGGAGTAATCCCATGACTATCACGTTAAAAACAATGCGTACATCTCACGCAAGTCTTGATCTAGGTAGACTTTCTTATTATTTCATTGGTTCTCTCAAATTGTTAAAGAAAGAGGTGATTATGAGTCCTATGACTTCGTTCTAGTTTGATTAGCATCAAAAGGATCAATCCTATCACTATAGCCTTCAAAACGATTCGTACATCTCACACAAGTCTTCATTTAAGGATACCTTCTTATTATTTCATTAGTTCTCTGAATTGTCAAAATATAGATGATTATGAGTCCTATTACTTCGTCTAGTTGAAATTAGCATCAAAAGGAGCAAACCCATCACTATCGCGTCCAAAACGATTCATAGATCTCACACAAGTCTTCATTTAGGGAGGCCTTCATATTGTTTCATTGGTTGTTTTAAATTTACCAAGAAAAAGGTGATTAGAAGTTGTATTACTTCGTTCTAGTTTGATTAGCGTCAAAACGAGAAACCCATAACTATTTCGTTCAAAACTATGCGTACATCTCGCACAAGTATTCATTTAGGGAGAACTTCTTATTGTTTCATTAGTTCTCTCAAATTATCAAATTATAGATGATTATGAGTCCTGTTACTTCGTTCTAGTTGAAATTAGCATCAAAAGGAGCAAACCCATCACTATCGCGTCCAAAACGATTCGTAGATCAAACACAAGTCTTCATTTAGGGAGACCTTCATATTGTTTCATTGGTTATTTCAGATTTACAAAGAAATAGGTGATTATAAGTTGTATTACTTCGTTCTAGTTTGATTAGGGTCAAAACGAGAAATCCATGACTATCTAGTTCAAAACCATGCGTACATCTCGCACAAGTCTTCATTTAGGGAGACCTTCTTATTGTTTCATTGGTGCTTTAAAATTGTCAAAAAAAGAGGTGATTAGAAGTCCTATAACTTCGTTCTAGTTTGATTAGCATCAAAAGGAGCAATCCCGTGACTATCGCGTTAAAAACGATGCGTAAATCTCACACAAGTCTTCATTTAAGGAGACCTTCTTATTGTTTCATTGGTTCTCTAAAATTGTGAAAGAAAGAGGTGATTAGGATTCTTATTACTTCGTTCTAATTTGATTAGCATCAAAAGGATCAATCCTATGACTATCGCATTAAAAACGATGCGTACGTCTCACACAAGTCTTGATTTAGGGAGACCTTCTTATTGTTTCATTGGGTCTCTCAAATTGTCAAAGAAAGAGGTAATTATGAGTCCTATGAATTCGTTCTAGTTTGATTAGCATCAAAAAGAGCAATCCTATCACTAGTGCCTTCAAAATGATCCGGACATCACACACAAGTTTTTATTTTGGGAGACTTCTTAATGTTTCATTAGTTCTCTCAAATTATCAAAATATAGGTGATTATGAGTCCTATTACTTCGTTCTAGTTGAAATTAGCATCAAAAAGAGCAATCCCATCACTATCGTGTCCAAAACGATGCATAGATCTCACACAAGTCTTTATTTAGGGAGACATTTATATTGTTTCATTGGTTGTTTCAAATTTACAAAGAAAAAGGTGAGTAAGAGTTGTATTACTTCGTTTTAATTTGATTAGCGTCAAAACGAGAAACTCATGACTATCGCGTTCAAAACCATGCGTATATTTCGCACAAGTCTTCATTTAGGGAGACCTTCTTATTGTATCATTGGTGCTTTAAAATTGTCAAAGAAATAGGTGATTAGGAGTCCTATAACTTCGTTCTAGTTTGATTAGCATCAAAAGGAGCAATCCCATGACTATCGCGTTAAAAATGATGCGTACATCTCACACAAGTCTTCATTTATAGAAACCTTCTTATTGTTTTATTGGTTTCCTAAAATTGTGAAAGAAAGAGGTGATTAAGAGCCCTATTACTTCGTTCTAATTTGATTACCATTAAAAGGAGTAATCCCATGACTATCGCGTTAAAAACAATGCGTACATCTCACGCAAGTCTTGATCTAGGTAGACTTTCTTATTATTTCATTGGTTCTCTCAAATTGTTAAAGAAAGAGGTGATTATGAGTCCTATGACTTCGTTCTAGTTTGATTAGCATCAAAAGGATCAATCCTATCACTATAGCCTTCAAAACGATTCGTACATCTCACACAAGTCTTCATTTAAGGATACCTTCTTATTATTTCATTAGTTCTCTGAATTGTCAAAATATAGATGATTATGAGTCCTATTACTTCGTCTAGTTGAAATTAGCATCAAAAGGAGCAAACCCATCACTATCGCGTCCAAAACGATTCATAGATCTCACACAAGTCTTCATTTAGGGAGGCCTTCATATTGTTTCATTGGTTGTTTTAAATTTACCAAGAAAAAGGTGATTAGAAGTTGTATTACTTCGTTCTAGTTTGATTAGCGTCAAAACGAGAAACCCATAACTATTTCGTTCAAAACTATGCGTACATCTCGCACAAGTATTCATTTAGGGAGAACTTCTTATTGTTTCATTAGTTCTCTCAAATTATCAAATTATAGATGATTATGAGTCCTGTTACTTCGTTCTAGTTGAAATTAGCATCAAAAGGAGCAAACCCATCACTATCGCGTCCAAAACGATTCGTAGATCAAACACAAGTCTTCATTTAGGGAGACCTTCATATTGTTTCATTGGTTATTTCAGATTTACAAAGAAATAGGTGATTATAAGTTGTATTACTTCGTTCTAGTTTGATTAGGGTCAAAACGAGAAATCCATGACTATCTAGTTCAAAACCATGCGTACATCTCGCACAAGTCTTCATTTAGGGAGACCTTCTTATTGTTTCATTGGTGCTTTAAAATTGTCAAAAAAAGAGGTGATTAGAAGTCCTATAACTTCGTTCTAGTTTGATTAGCATCAAAAGGAGCAATCCCGTGACTATCGCGTTAAAAACGATGCGTAAATCTCACACAAGTCTTCATTTAAGGAGACCTTCTTATTGTTTCATTGGTTCTCTAAAATTGTGAAAGAAAGAGGTGATTAGGATTCTTATTACTTCGTTCTAATTTGATTAGCATCAAAAGGATCAATCCTATGACTATCGCATTAAAAACGATGCGTACGTCTCACACAAGTCTTGATTTAGGGAGACCTTCTTATTGTTTCATTGGGTCTCTCAAATTGTCAAAGAAAGAGGTAATTATGAGTACTATGAATTCGTTCTAGTTTGATTAGCATCAAAAAGAGCAATCCTATCACTAGTGCCTTCAAAATGATCCGGACATCACACACAAGTTTTTATTTTGGGAGACTTCTTAATGTTTCATTAGTTCTCTCAAATTATCAAAATATAGGTGATTATGAGTCCTATTACTTCGTTCTAGTTGAAATTAGCATCAAAAAGAGCAATCCCATCACTATCGTGTCCAAAACGATGCATAGATCTCACACAAGTCTTTATTTAGGGAGACATTTATATTGTTTCATTGGTTGTTTCAAATTTACAAAGAAAGAGGTGAGTAAGAGTTGTATTACTTCGTTCTAATTTGATTAGCGTCAAAACGAGAAACTCATGACTATCGCGTTCAAAACCATGCGTATATTTCGCACAAGTCTTCAGTTAGGGAGACCTTCTTATTATATCATTGGTGCTTTACAATTGTCAAAGAAATAGGTGATTAGGAGTCCTATAACTTCGTTCTAGTTTGATTAGCATCAAAAGGAGCAATCCCATGACTATCGCGTTAAAAATGATGCGTACATCTCACACAAGTCTTCATTTATGGAAACCTTCTTATTGTTTTATTGGTTTCCTAAAATTGTGAAAGAAAGAGGTGATTAAGAGCCCTATTACTTCGTTCTAATTTGATTACCATTAAAAGGAGTAATCCCATGACTATCGCGTTAAAAACAATGCGTACATCTCACGCAAGTCTTGATTTAGGTAGACTTTCTTATTATTTCATTGGTTCTCTCAAATTGTTAAAGAAAGAGGTGATTATGAGTCCTATGACTTCGTTCTAGTTTGCTTAGCATCAAAAGGATCAATCCTATCACTATAGCCTTCAAAACGATTCGTACATCTCACACAAGTCTTCATTTAAGGATACCTTCTTATTGTTTCATTAGTTCTCTGAATTGTCAAAATATAGATGATTATGAGTCCTATTACTTCGTCTAGTTGAAATTAGCATCAAAAGGAGCAAACCCATCACTATCGCGTCCAAAACGATTCGTAGATCTCACACAAGTCTTCATTTAGGGAGGCCTTCATATTGTTTCATTGGTTGTTTTAAATTTACCAAGAAAAAGGTGATTAGAAGTTGTATTACTTCGTTCTAGTCTGATTAGCGTCAAAACTAGAAACCCATAACTATCTCGTTCAAAACTATGCGTGCATCTCGCACAAGTATTCATTTAGGGAGAACTTCTTATTGTTTCATTAGTTCTCTCAAATTATCAAATTATAGATGATTATGAGTCCTGTTACTTCGTTCTAGTTGAAATTAGCATCAAAAGGAGCAAACCCATCACTATCGCGTCCAAAACGATTCGTAGATCAAACACAAGTCTTCATTTAGGGATACCTTCATATTGTTTCATTGGTTGTTTCAGATTTACAAAGAAATAGGTGATTATAAGTTGTATTACTTCGTTCTAGTTTGATTAGGGTCAAAACGAGAAATCCATGACTATCTAGTTCAAAAGCATGCGTACATCTCGCACAAGTCTTCATTTAGGGAGACCTTCTTATTGTTTCATTGGTGCTTTAAAATTATCAAAAAAAGAGGTGATTAGAAGTCCTATAACTTCGTTCTAGTTTGATTAGCATCAAAAGGAGCAATCCCGTGACTATCTCGTTAAAAACGATGCTTACATCTCACACAAGTCTTCATTTAAGGAGACCTTCTTATTGTTTCATTGGTTCTCTAAAATTGTGAAAGAAAGAGGTGATTAGGATTCTTATTACTTCGTTCTAATTTGATTAGCATCAAAAGGATCAATCCTATGACTATCGCATTAAAAACGATGCGTACGTCTCACACAAGTCTTGATTTAGGGAGACCTTCTTATTGTTTCATTGGGTCTCTCAAATTGTCAAAGAAAGAGGTAATTATGAGTCCTATGAATTCGTTCTAGTTTGATTAGCATCAAAAAGAGCAATCCTATCACTAGTGCCTTCAAAATGATCCGGACATCACACACAAGTTTTTATTTTGGGAGACTTCTTAATGTTTCATTAGTTCTCTCAAATTATCAAAATATAGGTGATTATGAGTCCTATTACTTCGTTCTAGTTGAAATTAGCATCAAAAGGAGCAATCCCATCACTATCGTGTCCAAAACGATGCATAGATCTCACATAAGTCTTCATTTAGGGAGACCTTTATATTGTTTCATTGGTTGTTTCAAATTTACAAAGAAAGAGGTGAGTAAGAGTTGTATTACTTCGTTCTAATTTGATTAGAGTCAAAATGAGAAACTCATGACTATCGCGTTCAAAACCATGCGTATATTTTGCACAAGTCTTCATTTAGGGAGACCTTCTTATTGTATCATTGGTGCTTTAAAATTATCAAAGAAATAGGTGATTAGGAGTCCTATAATTTCGTTCTAGTTTGATTAGCATCAAAAGGAGCAATCCCATGACTATCGCGTTAAAAACGATGCGTACATCTCACACAAGTCTTCATTTATGGAAACCTTCTTATTGTTTTATTGGTTTCCTAAAATTGTGAAAGAAAGAGGTGATTAAGAGCCCTATTACTTCGTTCTAATTTGATTACCATTAAAAGGAGTAATCCCATGACTATCGCGTTAAAAACAATGCGTACATCTCACGCAAGTCTTGATTTAGGTAGACTTTCTTATTATTTCATTGGTTCTCTCAAATTGTTAAAGAAAGAGGTGATTATGAGTCCTATGACTTCGTTCTAGTTTGATTAGCATCAAAAGGATCAATCCTATCACTATAGCCTTCAAAACGATTCGTACATCTCACACAAGTCTTCATTTAAGGATACCTTCTTATTGTTTCATTAGTTCTCTGAATTGTCAAAATATAGATGATTATGAGTCCTATTACTTCGTCTAGTTGAAATTAGCATCAAAAGGAGCAAACCCATCACTATCGCGTCCAAAACGATTCGTAGATCTCACACAAGTCTTCATTTAGGGAGGCCTTCATATTGTTTCATTGGTTGTTTTAAATTTACCAAGAAAAAGGTGATTAGAAGTTGTATTACTTCGTTCTAGTCTGATTAGCGTCAAAACTAGAAACCCATAACTATCTCGTTCAAAACTATGCGTACATCTCGCACAAGTATTCATTTAGGGAGAACTTCTTATTGTTTCATTAGTTCTCTCAAATTATCAAATTATAGATGATTATGAGTCCTGTTACTTCGTTCTAGTTGAAATTAGCATCAAAAGGAGCAAACCCATCACTATCGCGTCCAAAACGATTCGTAGATCAAACACAAGTCTTCATTTAGGGATACCTACATATTGTTTCATTGGTTGTTTCAGATTTACAAAGAAATAGGTGATTATAAGTTGTATTACTTCGTTCTAGTTTGATTAGGGTCAAAACGAGAAATCCATGACTATCTAGTTCAAAAGCATGCGTACATCTCGCACAAGTCTTCATTTAGGGAGACCTTCTTATTGTTTCATTGGTGCTTTAAAATTATCAAAAAAAGAGGTGATTAGAAGTCCTATAACTTCGTTCTAGTTTGATTAGCATCAAAAGGAGCAATCCCGTGACTATCTCGTTAAAAACGATGCTTACATCTCACACAAGTCTTCATTTAAGGAGACCTTCTTATTGTTTCATTGGTTCTCTAAAATTGTGAAAGAAAGAGGTGATTAGGATTCTTATTACTTCGTTCTAATTTGATTAGCATCAAAAGGATCAATCCTATGACTATCGCATTAAAAACGATGCGTACGTCTCACACAAGTCTTGATTTAGGGAGACCTTCTTATTGTTTCATTGGGTCTCTCAAATTGTCAAAGAAAGAGGTAATTATGAGTCCTATGAATTCGTTCTAGTTTGATTAGCATCAAAAAGAGCAATCCTATCACTAGTGCCTTCAAAATGATCCGGACATCACACACAAGTTTTTATTTTGGGAGACTTCTTAATGTTTCATTAGTTCTCTCAAATTATCAAAATATAGGTGATTATGAGTCCTATTACTTCGTTCTAGTTGAAATTAGCATCAAAAGGAGCAATCCCATCACTATCGTGTCCAAAACGATGCATAGATCTCACATAAGTCTTCATTTAGGGAGACCTTTATATTGTTTCATTGGTTGTTTCAAATTTACAAAGAAAGAGGTGAGTAAGAGTTGTATTACTTCGTTCTAATTTGATTAGAGTCAAAATGAGAAACTCATGACTATCGCGTTCAAAACCATGCGTATATTTTGCACAAGTCTTCATTTAGGGAGACCTTCTTATTGTATCATTGGTGCTTTAAAATTATCAAAGAAATAGGTGATTAGGAGTCCTATAATTTCGTTCTAGTTTGATTAGCATCAAAAGGAGCAATCCCATGACTATCGCGTTAAAAACGATGCGTACATCTCACACAAGTCTTCATTTATGGAAACCTTCTTATTGTTTTATTGGTTTCCTAAAATTGTGAAAGAAAGAGGTGATTAAGAGCCCTATTACTTCGTTCTAATTTGATTACCATTAAAAGGAGTAATCCCATGACTATCGCGTTAAAAACAATGCGTACATCTCACGCAAGTCTTGATTTAGGTAGACTTTCTTATTATTTCATTGGTTCTCTCAAATTGTTAAAGAAAGAGGTGATTATGAGTCCTATGACTTCGTTCTAGTTTGATTAGCATCAAAAGGATCAATCCTATCACTATAGCCTTCAAAACGATTCGTACATCTCACACAAGTCTTCATTTAAGGATACCTTCTTATTGTTTCATTAGTTCTCTGAATTGTCAAAATATAGATGATTATGAGTCCTATTACTTCGTCTAGTTGAAATTAGCATCAAAAGGAGCAAACCCATCACTATCGCGTCCAAAACGATTCGTAGATCTCACACAAGTCTTCATTTAGGGAGGCCTTCATATTGTTTCATTGGTTGTTTTAAATTTACCAAGAAAAAGGTGATTAGAAGTTGTATTACTTCGTTCTAGTCTGATTAGCGTCAAAACTAGAAACCCATAACTATCTCGTTCAAAACTATGCGTACATCTCGCACAAGTATTCATTTAGGGAGAACTTCTTATTGTTTCATTAGTTCTCTCAAATTATCAAATTATAGATGATTATGAGTCCTGTTACTTCGTTCTAGTTGAAATTAGCATCAAAAGGAGCAAACCCATCACTATCGCGTCCAAAACGATTCGTAGATCAAACACAAGTCTTCATTTAGGGATACCTTCATATTGTTTCATTGGTTGTTTCAGATTTACAAAGAAATAGGTGATTATAAGTTGTATTACTTCGTTCTAGTTTGATTAGGGTCAAAACGAGAAATCCATGACTATCTAGTTCAAAAGCATGCGTACATCTCGCACAAGTCTTCATTTAGGGAGACCTTCTTATTGTTTCATTGGTGCTTTAAAATTATCAAAAAAGAGGTGATTAGAAGTCCTATAACTTCGTTCTAGTTTGATTAGCATCAAAAGGAGCAATCCCGTGACTATCTCGTTAAAAACGATGCTTACATCTCACACAAGTCTTCATTTAAGGAGACCTTCTTATTGTTTCATTGGTTCTCTAAAATTGTGAAAGAAAGAGGTGATTAGGATTCTTATTACTTCGTTCTAATTTGATTAGCATCAAAAGGATCAATCCTATGACTATCGCATTAAAAACGATGCGTACGTCTCACACAAGTCTTGATTTAGGGAGACCTTCTTATTGTTTCATTGGGTCTCTCAAATTGTCAAAGAAAGAGGTAATTATGAGTCCTATGAATTCGTTCTAGTTTGATTAGCATCAAAAAGAGCAATCCTATCACTAGTGCCTTCAAAATGATCCGGACATCACACACAAGTTTTTATTTTGGGAGACTTCTTAATGTTTCATTAGTTCTCTCAAATTATCAAAATATAGGTGATTATGAGTCCTATTACTTCGTTCTAGTTGAAATTAGCATCAAAAGGAGCAATCCCATCACTATCGTGTCCAAAACGATGCATAGATCTCACATAAGTCTTCATTTAGGGAGACCTTTATATTGTTTCATTGGTTGTTTCAAATTTACAAAGAAAGAGGTGAGTAAGAGTTGTATTACTTCGTTCTAATTTGATTAGAGTCAAAATGAGAAACTCATGACTATCGCGTTCAAAACCATGCGTATATTTTGCACAAGTCTTCATTTAGGGAGACCTTCTTATTGTATCATTGGTGCTTTAAAATTATCAAAGAAATAGGTGATTAGGAGTCCTATAATTTCGTTCTAGTTTGATTAGCATCAAAAGGAGCAATCCCATGACTATCGCGTTAAAAACGATGCGTACATCTCACACAAGTCTTCATTTATAGAAACCTTCTTATTGTTTTATTGGTTTCCTAAACTTGTGAAAGAAAGAGGTGATTAAGAGCCCTATTACTTCGTTCTAATTTGATTACCATTAAAAGGAGTAATCCCATGACTATCGCGTTAAAAACAATGCGTACATCTCACGCAAGTCTTGATTTAGGTAGACTTTCTTATTATTTCATTGGTTCTCTCAAATTGTTAAAGAAAGAGGTGATTATGAGTCCTATGACTTCGTTCTAGTTTGATTAGCATCAAAAGGATCAATCCTATCACTATAGCCTTCAAAACGATTCGTACATCTCACACAAGTCTTCATTTAAGGATACCTTCTTATTGTTTCATTAGTTCTCTGAATTGTCAAAATATAGATGATTATGAGTCCTATTACTTCGTCTAGTTGAAATTAGCATCAAAAGGAGCAAACCCATCACTATCGCGTCCAAAACGATTCGTAGATCTCACACAAGTCTTCATTTAGGGAGGCCTTCATATTGTTTCATTGGTTGTTTTAAATTTACCAAGAAAAAGGTGATTAGAAGTTGTATTACTTCGTTCTAGTTTGATTAGCGTCAAAACGAGAAACCCATAACTATCTCGTTCAAAACTATGCGTACATCTCGCACAAGTATTCATTTAGGGAGAACTTCTTATTGTTTTATTAGTTCTCTCAAATTATCAAATTATAGATGATTATGAGTCCTGTTACTTCGTTCTAGTTGAAATTAGCATCAAAAGGAGCAAACCCATCACTATCGCGTCCAAAACGATTCGTATATCAAACACAAGTCTTCAATTAGGGAGACCTTCATATTGTTTCATTGGTTGTTTCAGATTTACAAAGAAATAGGTGATTAGAAGTTGTATTACTTCGTTCTAGTTTGATTAGGGTCAAAACGAGAAATCCATGACTATCTAGTTCAAAACCATGCGTACATCTCGCACAAGTCTTCATTTTGGGAGACCTTCTTATTGTTTCATTGGTGCTTTAAAATTGTCAAAAAAAGAGGTGATTAGAAGTCCTATAACTTCGTTCTAGTTTGATTAGCATCAAAAGGAGCAATCCCGTGACTATCGCGTTAAAAACGATGCGTACATCTCACACAAGTCTTCATTTAAGGAGACCTTCTTATTGTTTCATTGGTTCTCTAAAATTGTGAAAGAAAGAGGTGATTAGGATTCTTATTACTTCGTTCTAATTTGATTAGCATCAAAAGGATCAATCCTATGACTATCGCATTAAAAACGATGCGTACGTCTCACACTTCTTATTGTTTCATTGGGTCTCTCAAATTGTCAAAGAAAGAGGTAATTATGAGTCCTATGAATTCGTTCTAGTTTGATTAGCATCAAAAAGAGCAATCCTATCACTAGTGCCTTCAAAATGATCCGGACATCACACACAAGTTTTTATTTTGGGAGACTTCTTAATGTTTCATTAGTTCTCTCAAATTATCAAAATATAGGTGATTATGAGTCCTATTACTTCGTTCTAGTTGAAATTAGCATCAAAAGGAGCAATCCCATCACTATCGTGTCCAAAACGATGTATAGATCTCACACAAGTCTTTATTTAGGGATACCTTTATATTGTTTCATTGGTTGTTCCAAATTAACAAAGAAAGAGGTGATTAAGAGTTGTATTATTTCGTTTTAATTTGATTAGCGTTAAAACGAGAAACCCATGACTATCGTGTTCAAAACCATGCGTATATCTCGCACAAGTCTTCATTTGGGGAGACCTTCTTATTGTTTCATTCGTGCTTTAAAATTGTCAAAGAAATAGTTGATTAGGAGTCCTATAACTTCGTTCTAGTTTGATTAGCATCAAAACGAGCAATCCCATGACTATCGCGTTAAAAACGATGCGTACATCTCGCACAAGTCTTCATTTAGGGAGACCTTCTTATTGTTTCATTGGTTTCCTAAAATTATGAAAGAAAGAGGCAATTAAGAGTCCTATTACTTCGTTTTAATTTGATTACCATCAAACGGAGTAATCCCATGACTATCGCGTTAAAAACGATGCGTACATCTCACACAAGTCTTGATTTAGGGAGACTTTCTTATTATTTCATTGGTTCTCTCAAATTGTCAAAGAAAGAGGTGATTATGAGTCCTATGACTTCGTTCTAGTTTGATTAGCATCAAAAGGATCAATCCTATCACTAAAGCCTTCAAAACGATTCGTACATCTCACACAAGTCTTCATTTAAGGATACCTTTTTATTTTTTCATTAGTTCTCTGAATTGTCAAGATTTAGATGATTATGAGTCCTATTACTTTGTTCTAGTTGAAATTAGCATCAAAAGGAGTAATCCCATCACCATCGTGTCCAAAACGATGCATAGATCTCACACAAGTCTTCATTTAGGGAGACCTTTATATTGTTTCATTGGTTGTTTCAAATTTACAAAGACAGAGGTGATTAAGAGTTGTATTACTTCGTTCTAATTTGATTAGCGTGAAAACGAGAAACCCATGACTATCGCGTTCAAAACCATGCGTACATCTCGTACAATTCTTCATTTAGGGAGACCATCTTATTGTTTCATTGGTGCTTTAAAATTGTCAAAGAAATAGGTGATTAGGAGTCCTATAACTTCGTTCTAGTTTGATTAGCATCAAAAGGAGCAATCCCATGACTATCGCGTTAAAAACGATGCGTACATCTCACACAAGTCTTCATTTAGGGAGACCATCTTATTGTTTCATTGGTTTCCTAAAATTATGAAAGAAAGAGGTGATTAAGAGTCCTATTACTTCGTTCTAATTTGTTTACCATCAAAAGGAGTAATCCCATGACTATCGCGTTAAAAACGATGCGTACATCTCACATAAATCTTAATTTAGGGAGACTTTCTTATTGTTTCATTGGTTCTCTCAAATTGTCAAAGAAAGAGGTGATTATGAGTCCTATAACTTCGTTCTAGTTTGATTAGCATAAAAAGGATCAATCCTATCACTATAGCCTTCAAAACGATTCGTACATCTCACACAAGTCTTCATTTAAGGATGATACCTTCTTATTGTTTTATTAGTTCTCTAAATTGTCAAATTATAGATGATTATGAGTCTTATTACTTCGTTCTAGTTTAAATTAGCGTCAAAAGGAGCAAACCCATCACTATCGCGTCCAAAACGATTCGTAGATCAAACACAAGTCTTCATTTAGGGAGACCTTCATATTGTTTCATTGGTCGTTTCAAATTTACAAAGAAAGAGGTGATTAGAAGTTGTATTACTTCGTTCTAGTTTGATTAGCGTCAAAACGAGAAACCCATGACTATCTCGTTCAAAACCATGCGTATTGTGTCTTTATTTAGGGAGACCTTCTTATTATTTCATTGGTGCTTAAAATTGTAAAAGAAAGAGGTGATTAGAAGTCTTATAACTTCGTTCTAGTTTGATTAGCATCAAAAGGAGCAATCGCATGACTATCGCGTTAAAAATGATGCGTACATCTCACAAAAGTCATCATTTAAGGAGACCTTCTTATTGTTTCTTTGGTTCTCTAAAATTATGAAAGAAAGAGGTGATTAGGAGGCTTATTACTTCGTTCTAATTTGATTAGCATCAAAAGATGCAATCCTATGACTGTGACGCCCCCAAATCCACGTTCCTTCGAAACCTCGGATTCGGTGCAGTCACGATACTACTAACGCCAAACTATTATATCTTTTATTCATTACTAAAAGAATACATCTTTACTTATTACAATTTAGAATATAAATTCTATTTATATCCAAGATCTCATCTTTACATCATGTTCGATGTTACTAAAATGCGGAATAATTTAAACTTTTTCAATCCTCCTTGAATAAAATCTTTTATTGATTTCATAACTTGAATCAATTACAACCCTTGAACCAATTATAAAATATGATTCATTATATTTGAGTTATCGTATAAACATTTACAACTCAACTCGATATCCTCTATGTATTATCTAATACATCTTTATAGTACGACAAGCATTAAACCTCGTAAACAAATATCAAGTACAACTACTAGAACCTAGACATGGTTCGAGTAATAATCTAATCAGTATTCTTCGTTGTGATACTATCTATCTTTATCAATCAAGAAGCACGAAATCTTTACCGTGAATCCTTAACCTGCAAAAGTGGTTATTTGCGAGAGTGAGCTCGACAGCTCAGTAATTCTAACAGTTTTCATGCATCACATAGCATACAACATTATACTCAGTTCATGCATTTATAAACAATTTATATTTACTACGTATGTTACTTTTCACATAACAAGTATATCATCAAAGATCAACTTTCAATCTCATTTATATCTCATATACAGTTCATATATAAGTTCACATTATCACAGCATAATATAATTCAACTAACAGTTATTGAATTCATATATCAAATAGGAACTGAAAGACTTGCCTGATTCGTAGTTTAACAACTACGACTTAACTGCTTAAAGCTATCTGCACTTCGTGTATTCCTACACAGTTATATAATCATGGATTTACATCCATCAGTCATACATTTCATATGCTCTTAATAGAATAACAATTCGTATATCGTTTTCTAATCTTGGTTTCGTTTCACTCTATCTTAGGATAACCGCGATGTTACAACATCATACCTTCATACTTATTCTATAGAAACCATTCTATTTCGGTCCTTAGGGTCCTTAAGGAAAATAACTTAGGACCAGACAGTTAACAAACTGTTCTTGGCAGCTCTGCAACACGGCGCGGCCGCGCGGCAATTAAGCTTGGGAGTGGCGCGGCCGCGCGACTCCCTGCCAGAACCAGAACTTAGATTTCATAAACTTAGTTTGGTCCTAACATATCATGCATTCTGATATATATTATACACACACATTAAGTAGGTTTTCATATTCGAACTATTTAGCTTTGAATAGCGTAGCTCTACGTTGAATTACTTAAATCAATAAAGCTCAACTACTAAAGTCATGTTATCACATAACAAGGCTTAACCACACTAAGTAGGCATGCTCGTGCTTATACTACACATGTATACTTAATCACATAGTCTATGCTTTTGAAATTCATTTTCTCGAATATGCGTGCGTAGGTGAAATCCATGTTTCATCACATGATGCTTATGTCAACATGTCTATAGGCATAATGAATCATAATATACATGCTCGTATGATCATAATATAACTCACTCCGTGTTTGATGCTATCATCTTACACATTCTAAACTTTTCATAAAAATCGCTTTAAGTCAACAAAGGTAACTAAGTATATGCAAAGTACCTTGTAGTCATGATTCTCATGTATTAGAACACATATATAAGTCATCTATACATGCTCAATGATCAGAACGTGGACATCCTATATATATGTCCAAAAACTCTAAGTTTGTCTTTTGAAATCATTTTAAATTTAAACAATGTGTTCTAGTGTATGCTCAATACCTTCGACTCACATATCATGCATATCTAAACCATATAATCATGCTTAAAAAGTCAGAATATAAACATAACTTATATACGCCAAAATTTGTTTATAAAACCTTAAGTTTTCATTAAAAACTCTACTACAACAAGGTATAATTGTTTACTATTAGCCAAGGTAATTGATTAACAACTACCTTCATACCCATTGATACACATAACCAAGACACTTACACATGTCTCAAAAGTCCGACTCAAAGAACGCAAAATTCGTCAAGTCTCATTTTCAAAACTTTACGTTTTCTTTTCGGAAATCATGTTAAACCAACTAATACAACTTACTACGTGCATGACAACCTTAGTACACATGTCAGACCCCTTTCTGAAATTATTAGAGTCTAACTAGTATGCTTAACCAACCAGAAAACACAAAATCACCAAGAGTTTCTGCAGAGGGCGCGGCCGCGCCCCATTTGTACTAGGGAGACGCGCGGCCGCGCGGCCCCGTTTCCAGACCAGAAACTTTACTGCTAAAACAGAGCTTCAGCTAATCCTTTTCTTACTTCATGTAACAAGCTTGAAAGCCATCATATTGTATTTATAACATATACTTAGACTCTACTTAACATGTTAACATCATCTTACATATCAATTGTTCACTAATTCATGAAATCTCTTATGAATTTATAAAATTCAAGACTAAAAATTCAAAGTTAGAGTTATACCTCTTGGAGCCTTGAATTACTAAGCTTGCTTCCCAAATCAGTTTTCTCACATAACTCTCATCACCATATTCTCTATATCAACTTAGCAATTATTTAGCAACTTCAATTTGTGAATATGAAGCTTCAATTTATAGAGAATTTATGGACCAAATTTGGTTCTTGCACATTGAATCAAACCAATGGGTTGATCAAAGACATGGAGGTTAACAAGAGGTTAGTAAGGAGTTGGTGAAATCCATCATCAATCCCACACCCCTCACAATCATCACACTCATTGCTAGCTAGGAAGTTGAGAGATGAAGGAGATAGGCTAGCCTTAGCCATTCACGTGAAAGAGAAAAGGAAGAGAAAGTGTGACGCCCCCAAATTCCAGGACCGCCACTTGGTCTCTCGAATTCGGTTCATCACGTGCTCATGGTAATACATCACAATAATAATAATTAAATATTACACGATCACAGCGGAAAATCTATTCTAGAATAATTTACAATGATTTATTATAATTATTCCCCCAAGTCTCGCAACCTACAGTACTTATAGATTACATAATAATATCAGTTAACGACTTATTACATAATCTAACTTAAGCTTAAACATAATCAAATCCAGTCTTACTACATCATCTTCATACAATATTAATATATTTAAAACATAACAGACATAAGCTAGTTGGTAGCTTTGCCCTTGCCCTTATCAACGCCCGAAGGTTCACCATGCTCTGCCTTAACTGAAATGTTTTAGGGAAAGCAAGAATGAGCACAAATTGCCCAGCAAGTAATATACAATAAGGGTGAGTAATAAGATTCTCAATTCTCAATAGGGTAAAGCAAGATTTGATAGTTCAAGAATATCAACAGTTCTCAATATCAGTCGCTAAGGACAGGATAATATCAATATGATTCAATAATAAGTCAATTCAAGATTTCAAATAATTGAATACTGAGTAGTCACTACGGACTATGAACTTCTACTATAATTGACAGTAATAAACTGAAAATCCAACAAAAACAGCTACAACAGGTGATCAGCCTAAAGTACCCTTGTTATGCATAACAATCAACCATACTCAAGTGTGCACGTCGGTTCTCCGACAATTATATATTCCCTTCAAAGAAGGTTGTTCTTCTCAGTCAAATATAGGATCCCGCACTAATCAATTAGTTTGGGTTGCTTTTCAATAACATAAGTCCAGCCGAATCAAATGGCATAGACACTTTCACAATATTCAAGAACAATACTAAGTTCAACATGAATAATAGCTTTAATGATATAAGAGTTCAAGTGTGCTAATTCGATTCAACCGATTAAATAGGAAACTAGTTCGCAATACACAAGATAGGATACTTGCATAGTAAAAGAGTATAAGTTAGGAAACTTTCACAATCATAGATTTCCTTGCATAAAGTAAATGCGTCGGTTAGGATACTTGCACTTTAAAAGAGTGTAAGTAAGAGAACTTGCCTTTAGCGTAGTTTATCCACGAAAAGCAATCAACACTTTCGAATTCCTATCGTAATACAGTTACGTATATATATGATATTCATTAGTCATATAATTTAACTTCACATTTTCTCTTTGAATATACGATCAACACATAAGCTAAGTTTTACCTAGTTACACAGTTATATAGAATATAATTTCTATCCTTAACGTTCCTTCTTTAGAGTTTAAACGCATTCTCATATTATATAAGATCTCAACAATTAGCAAACATGCTTGCATATTATTAATATCACATAAGACCACAATCAATACTAAATATATTTCATTTTAGCAAGTTACGGCATTTCCTTAAGTTAACCGTCAAAATCGGGTTCAAGTAACATCATATAATATCACGTAGCATGTATTCATATTTAAAGGATACTTTACATGCTTGTATAACTTTTCCAAATCCAATCGTACATGGTATAGGTTCTTAAGTTAATACTTAAAGCCATTCAAGGACACGAACTCATATGGTCTAACATGGTCGCTTTTAAACACATAAGATATTCATATAACTTGTATTAGTCATGCTCATGAGTACTCGTATTGCATATATGTAGCTAGCATTGTTATTATCTTGAAAACATGCTTTGTTTATGCTAAACTTTAATCACGGCAACCAATCATGGTATATATATATTCATGACACATGAATGAGTCTAAGAGTACTATCACATGTGTCCATAAATATCAGAATTTAAATCTCCACGTATCGTGTTAATGCTCATGTGCAAGGCTTGTATTTCTATCAGTGAATCTTACTATTAGAGCCTAACATGTTCATGCTTCCTTACGAACCATATAAACACAAGTTAAGGCTTCATTCATATATTTCAAAGCTATCTAAACATGCTCATAACATCAAAATGACTATATAGCATTTACATGATCATATCCACCTTTAAACTTATATTTTGTTAGGAATGAGCACTAGTTAGGTTCATATGTTCATATTTTATTACAGAACCAATATAGATAAGCTAACATGCACTTCATGTGTCTCTAGGTGGTACTAACGTGCTTGCAAGGTCAGTATGTAAACATGCTTTATAATGTTAATGTTCGTTTATGAAACTTTAAGTTTGTTTCCAAACTATATGTCGTTTGGTTAACCATGCATGCTAATATACTAAAACATGCTTACATTGCCTCATTAGGTTTATATATATGTATTAATCATGCTACCATGCTTGTTTAAACAAAAATCAAACAATTGGTGCATAACAGTTTTGTTGCAGAATGCAGAAAACTGAACACAGAGGCTGGCGCTGCGTGATAGTAGTGTGCATACAAGCCAATCATGTATGATGATAAAGCACGTACTTTGTAAACAATCTTATTTATTTATTAATAAAATATTCATTTATTAAAGGCATTTAATTATCTACATGTTGCTGTTTTTATAATATGTAAATAACCCATAGTTTTAAGCAATGCTTTTAGAATCATGATGATGATCATGCTAATGAGATCTAAATTCTTAGAAAGTTTTAAAACTAAAATAGTTCCCAATCGTGGGATTACTAAAAAGGGGATTAGTAAATCCGGATAGATTGGTACATATGTTGCTTGCTCATTGGATGAGGATGATTGATCTCATGATCATTTGTGTGGAGACACTAAAGCAAGTATGTAGGTGCTTATTGGAGAATAAGTTCACTGAACGTGATTCGCTATGGAATACCTAATGGAGATTTACTCGCCTGTCAATAGGAATTCCTAATGTGATAGTAGTACAAGTAATCCTTGGACTTGAGATCATCATAGTATCTTGTATGTAACAAATTATACTTTGACTTATTCCTTAAGACCTTTTAAGGCATATATAGGGTATGCTTGGGTATAATGAGTTACATATGGAGATAATGAATGATCAATAAAGAATCTACCACCTCTAGTAAAAGAGGAGATATGTCCTATGTGATTCGTTAAATGACAACCCAGGAATCCTTGGCCAAGGTGAAATGAAATTAGAAAGGAGTTTCTAATTTGCATTATTTGGAGTTGTGCATTTTCTAATCGAAATACATATAATTAAATAAAATAAGACTTGACAGTAAATCCATGTCTTATATTTAATTGGGACATTGTATGGTGGAAGGATTGAATTGTACGGTAACTATTTACTCACAGGTTCTTTTTGATTAATGTTGAAATCTATATTATCTGGAAAGTCGTTGATCGCTAGGGAGGCTTATCCCTATTGTAGAATAAATATTATTTATTTAAATAAATTATTAGTTTAATTTATTTATTTAAATAAGATTAAAATTGTTTTAATTGATTTATTCACAACCGGTTTAATATGGAGAACCTAAAGGGTCACACCATAAAAGGAAGAATAATTATTTAAGAAGGTAATGACATAATCGTAATAATGCATTAAGTATAATTAATTTAATCTATGGTGATAGAATAAATTAAATAGCTTAATGTTTATTATTTAATATTTTGGAAATATTAAATATAAATTAATAAGAGGAGTCTTATTAATATTATTACAATTATTATTATTTTAATTTCTAAAGGAGTTTAGTAATTAATTTAATATTTAGTACTCTCATTTATTCCTAATAAGATTAGAAGACAAATTAATTAAATGAATTTAATTAATTATTCCCATGTGGTGGGAAGCCTAAATTAATTAAAGGAGTTTAATTAATTAAAAGAAATCCCATGTCTAATAGGATTAGAAGGGTTGACCAATGTCTATATAAGAGAAGTCTTATAATAGATATTAGATTGATGTAATTCCAATTGTTGGAGAGTACTCCTTTTCTATAGAGGATAGAAAACTAAGGTTAAGCCAAACACCCTCCTTCTTGATAATTCATCTTCCTTGGTGGATCACCTCTAGAGGCCAAACACTTGGGTGGCTAACGTTGATCAAAGAAAGGAATCTAACCTGAAAATTCAAGGAGATCACGAAGAACAAGGAGTTGAACTAGTACCTGTGGAAGCTTCGTTCTACAAGGGTATGATTCCATAACTTCTTATTTATCGTTTTAAATTAATAATTTGCATAAAGGATGATCCGGGTAATAGTTTTGTAGAAATTTTTTTAAACTCTGATATACCATGCTTCCGCTAATTTTTGCAATTTGATTGCGTCACGATTTCGTACAAACCCAACAGTGGCATCAAAGCCAAATCTTTATGCAATTATTAATTTATTTTTGATTTCATATACATATGGGTATGTATTTAAAATAATTTATTGGGCATAATTTTATTGTATAAAATTATATATTTTTTTTTTTTAAAAAAAAAGACTTTTTTTGGGACGAATCACAATTTTTTTGGGTGCTAATCTTGAATTCTGCAAAGAAAAGGTGTTGTCTCTTTCCTACTCCAAAAAGAAGGTGACCCATCATGAAAGGACTTTTTTTAATAAACCTGCAGGACTCTTTTAATAAAAGAAGGTGACTTCTTTTTAAAAAATAAATATGATATATTTATATATTATATTCTAAATAATTTTATAATTAAAATAGAGAGTTTATTTTAATCTTGAAATTGGATTTCATGCAATTTAAAATTACCTATTAAATGATACTCATATATATATATGGAATGTTTTAATTCATGAGATGAATATTTATTTATTGATATATATGGTGATATGTATGAAAATAAATGGGGATTGATTATGGACTATTTGACCAATGTGATTGGATTTTATTTTAGTTGAATGCTTGAATGAATGGGTTTTATTAAATGGGGTCTGCGTACCTCGTCTTCTCTAATTTTTTTTTCTTGATGTAAAATTCTATCTCCTTCCTATGTACTTCCCCTTGACTGTTGATCAAGGTTTCTATTTAAATTAAATAGTTTAATGTAATAAGAATAGTTAGAATTATCTTGAAGAAATTGGAGACCAAGGAGCAAGGAGCGCGTGAAGACCCGTTTGTATGGAGCCCGAGTTTAAATGTAATAGTTATATTTAAATTTAAATTCTTGCACTCCTAGGTTTGACCTTTTGGTTCACTTGGTGGCTCTAGTGAACCAAACTAGAATAAAAGTCCATAATCAATCCGAGTAGAATATAATATTCTATATTGCATGCTAAATATTATATATATTATATTTTATGCAAACATGCTTCGCATGTTTAATAAAATGACGCGTATTTTATATATATATGTGCATGCGCGCTAAACAAGATGAGACAAATAATAACAAACCCCTCAAAGAAATAATATTAAGTCTGAAGCGTTCAATGATATTTGGAATATCGAACGTCGCCTTCTAGCATGATAAATTAATAGAGTATTAAATATTTAATATGAGCTTGTTGTGCTATCCACAAGGCGAGTATTGCGTATTTAAGATGTTAATTAATCACATTTGATGCTTATCAAGAAAATTGAACGATCTAGTCTTGTTGTGCTATCCACAAGGACGAACATTTTTCTTTTTTGAATTTATGGAAGTGCTAGGCTGGACTTAACTTAAATCATTTTAGTTCGGATGTGCACACACTTGACCATTATGATTTAAGAGGCAAAATAAAAGGAGTTATATAGTGTTGTAATTGACAAGAGTTGTCTACCTATTTATTTGTATATCGCTTGTTGTGCTATCCACAAGGTTATATACATTTGAAATGGGATCCTTATTCTCACTAGCAAATCTTTAATTAGATGTTGCCGAACTATATAAGTGAGGGTAATATAGTTTGATGAAAATAGTGGGAGATACCAATTTAAAATAAAGACCTAAATTTATTTTGGTATGCAAAATTAATAAAATGAATGTTTGCTAAAATGTTATTTTTCACATGCAGAATTTTAAAAATGTCAAAATCACTAATCTCACTACGAAGCATACTTGATGCAAACAAGCTTACCGGGCCGAATTATGAGGACTGGCTAAGAAATCTGAGAATTGTTCTCACTGCTGAAAAGATTTCTTATGTCCTAAATTCAACTGTCCCTGAATCTGTTTCAGAAACAGCCTCTGAGGAAGAGATTGTCACTTTCAATAAGTGGCAAGATGATGCATCTGTGGCTCAATGCATCATGCTCGCATCCATGAATAACGAGCTTCAGCGTCAGCACGAAAAAATGGATGCTCCTGCTATGCTGCTTCACCTCAAGGAGTTGTATGGTGAACAGAGTAGGACTGCTAGATATGAGATATCTAAGGAGCTCTTCCGATCTCGGATGACCGAGGGTACTGCCGTCGAGACTCATGTCCTGAAAGTGATCAATTTGATTGAACGCCTTGGACAGCTTGGGTTCGTCATGGATGGGGAGTTGAGTCAAGACTTGGTCTTGCAGTCACTCCCTGAGACCTTCTCGCAGTTTGTGGTTAATTTTCACATGAATAAGCTAGATGTCAGCTTGCCTGAGCTGCTTAACATGCTGAAAACTGCAGAAGGTCACTTCCCATCCAAGAAGAACCATATCTTGATGGTGGATTCTTCCAATAAAAGGAAGAGACCTAAGGTATCTTCTGAAAAGAAGAAATCCAAGAAGGCTAAGGGAAAGGGGAAAGAAAAGGAACAAAAGAAACCTGAACCAGCTAAAGGAATGTGCTTTCATTGCAACAAGCCGGGACATTGGAAAAGAAAATGCAAGAAGTATCTAGCAGAGAAGAAGCTTGGAGAAGCTTCGACTTCCAATCAAGGTTTGTTTATGATTGAAATTAATTTTTCTGAAAGTCATAATTCTACTTGGGTATTGAATACCGGCTGTGGTTCTCACATATGTAATACTGTGCAGGGACTGGTCAGAAGTAGAAAGCTGAACAATGATGAGGTGATCCTACGAGTGGGGAATGGAGCAAAGGTTGCTGCATTAGCTGTAGGAACTTATTATTTAGCAATGCCTTCGGGCAAGTCCATTTATCTTAATAATTGTTATTATGTTCCGAATATTATTAAAAACATTATTTCAATTTCTGTATTGGATATGGAAGGATTTAACGTTGTTATAAAGAACAATAGTTGTTCTATTTATAAAGACGATGTTTTATATGGTATTGGAAATTTGCGAAATGGACTTTATACACTTGACTTACAAGAAAATATATTTCAAATTGAACAAACTAAGAAAAGAAAAAGAGATGATATTAATTATACCTA
Source organism: Panax stipuleanatus (assembly GCA_020205555.1). Lineage (NCBI taxonomy): Eukaryota > Viridiplantae > Streptophyta > Magnoliopsida > Apiales > Araliaceae > Panax > Panax stipuleanatus. The sequence continues at coordinate 250,706 of JAINUT010002406.1, read as the reverse complement.
CATGTGGCACTGTAGACTCGGTCATATCAATGAAACAAGATTATCCAAGTTGCATAAAGATGGGCTCCTCGAGCTATCCGATTATGAATCATATCCAACTTGTGAATCTTGTCTCATGGGTAAAATGACTAAATCTCCTTTTAGTGGAAGAGGAGAAAGAGTTACAGAGTTGTTGGCATTGATTCACACAGACGTTTGTGGGCCTATGACAACAAGTGCACGGGGTGGGTATTCTTATTTTATTACTTTCACTGATGATCACTCTGTTGGGTTTGTACGAAATCGTGACGCAATCAAATTGCAAAAATTAGCGGAAGCATGGTATATCAGAGTTTAAAAAATTTCTACAAAACCATTACCCGGATCATCCTTTATGCAAATTATTAATTTAAAACGATAAATAAGAAGTTATGGAATCATACCCTTGTAGAACGAAGCTTCCACATGTACTAGTTCAACTCCTTGTTCTTCGTGATCTCCTTGAATTTTCGGGTTAGATTCCTTCCTTTGATCAACGTTAGCCACCCAAGTGTTTGGCCTCTAGAGGTGATCCACCAAGAAAGAGAAATTATCAAGAAGGAGGGTGTTTGGCTTAGTGCTCTATCCTCTATAGAAAAGGAGTACTCTCCAACAATTAGAATTGCATCATCAAATATCTATTATAAGACTTCTCTTATATAGACATTGGTCAACCCTTCTAATCCTATTAGACATGGGATTTCTTTTAATTAATTAAACTCCTTTAATTAATTTAGGCTTCCCACCACATGGGAATAATTTATTAAATTTATTTAATTAATTTGTCTCCTAATCTTATTAGGAATAAATGAGAGTACTAAATATTAAATTAATTACTAAACTCCTTTAGAAATTAAAATAATAATAATTGTAATAATATTAATAAGACTCCTCTTATTAATTTATATTTAATATTTTCAAAATATTAAATAATAAACATTAAGCTATTTAATTTATTCTATCACCATAGATTAAATTAATTATACTTAATGCATTATTACGATTATGCCATTACCTTCTTAAATAATTATTCTTCCTTTTATGGTGTGACCCTTTAGGTTCTCCATATTAAACCGGTTGTGAATAAATCAATTAAAACAATTTTAATCTTATTTAAATAAATAAATTAAACTAATAATCTATTTAAATAAATAATATTTATTCTACAATAGGGATAAGCCTCCCTAGCGATCAACGACTTTCCAGATAATATAGATTTCAACATTAATCATAAAAGAACCTGTGAGTTAATAGTTACCATACAATTCAATCCTTCCACCATACAATGTCCCAATTAAATATAAGACATGGATTTACTGTCAAGTCTTATTTTATTTAATTATATGTATTTCGATTAGAAAATGCACAACTCCAAATAATGCAAATTAAAAACTCCTTTCTAATTTCATTTCACCTTGGCCAAGGATTCCTGGGTTGTCATTTAACGAATCACATAGGACATATCTCCTCTTTTACTAGAGGTGGTAGATTCTTTATTGATAATTCATTATCTCCATATGTAACTCATTATACCCAAGCATACCCTATATATGCCTTAAAAGGTCTTAAGGAATAAGTCAAAGTATAATTTGTTACATACAAGATACTATAATGATCTCAAGTTCAAGGATCACTTGTACTACTATCACATTAGGAATTCCTATTGACATGCGAGTAAAACTCCATTAGGTATTCCATAGCGAATCACGTTCAGTGAACTTATTCTCCAATAAGCACCTACATACTTGCTTTAGTGTCTCCACACAAATGATCATGAGATCAATCATCCTCATCCAATGAGCAAGCAACATATGTACCAATCTATCCGGATTTACTAATCCCCTTTTTAGTAATCCCACGATTGGGAACTATTTAAGTTTTAAAACTTTCTAAGAATTTAGATCTCATTAGCATGATCATCATCATGATTCTAAAAGCATTGCTTAAAACTATGGGTTATTTACATATTATAAAAACAGCAACATGTAGATAATTAAATGCCTTTAATAAATGAATATTTTATTAATAAATAAATAAGATTGTTTACAAAGTACGTGCTTTATCATCATACATGATTGGCTTGTATGCACACTACTATCACACTCAAGATTTGGATATGTGTATTTAATGAAATACAAGTCAGAATCATTTGAAAAGTTCAAAGAGTTCAGAAGTGAAGTAGAGAAACAAACGGGCAAGAGTATAAAGATACTTCGATCAGATCGAGGCGGAGAATACTTAAGCGGTGAGTTTCTCAATTGTCTCAAAGAAAATGGTATAATCTCACAATGGACTCCTCCAGGTACATCACAGTTAAATGGAGTATCTGAAACGAGAAATCGAACACTGTTAGACATGGTTCGATCCATGATGAGTTTTACCGACCTTCCAATTTCCTTCTGGGGATATGCCCTAGAAACGGCTGCATACCTACTTAACAAGGTACCTACCAAATCCGTCCCAAAGACTCCATATGAGATGTGGAAGGGGAGGAAATCAAATCTTAAGCATGTTAAGACTTGGGGTTGTCCAGCTTATGTCAAAAAGTTTGAACATGATAAGCTACAGACTAAATCCGAAAAGTGTAGATTTGTGGGATACCCTAAAGAAACTGTAGGGTATTATTTCTATCATCTAACTGATCAAAAGGTGTTTGTTGCGAAACATGCTGCCTTCTTGGAAAAGGAGTTTATCCATGAAGGGGTCAGTGGGAGTAAGATATATCTTGAAGAAGTTCAAGAACCACAAATTACCACGGATCAAAGTCAGGTACCTGACCAAGTAGAAGAACCTACTATACCACACCCTGTTCGTAAATCTTGGAGAGTACCGAAGATACCTGAGAGGTATGGATTCGTTATAGAGGATGACGATGAGGTACACATCATGAATGATGATGATCCATTGAATTACGAACAGGCCATGAGTAATAAAGACTCAGGGAAATGGCTTGAAGCCATGAAATCCGAAATGGACTCCATGTATGAAAACAAAGTATGGACTTTGGTTTCACCACCTGAAGGCATTAAGCCTATTGGGTGTAAATGGGTCTTTAAAAGAAAGACTGGAGCGGACGGCAAGGTGGAGACCTATAAGGCCCGACTGGTTGCAAAAGGTTTCAAACAAAGACAAGGAGTTGATTATGATGAAACCTTTTCACCAGTAGCTATGCTCAAGTCCATTCGGATTTTGCTTGCAATTGCAGCTTATAACGACTATGAGATCTGGCAGATGGACGTGAAAACGGCCTTCCTCAATGGAAAACTTGAGGAGGATGTGTATATGACACAGCCAGAGGGATTTGTTTCAAAGGTTGGAATAAATCAAGTCTGTAAGCTGCAACGATCCATTTATGGATTGAAGCAAGCTTCTCGTAGATGGAACATTCGTTTTGATGAGACAATCAAAGAGTTTGATTTTATCAAAAATGACGATGAACCATGTGTGTACAAGAAGGTTAGTGGGAGCGTAATTTCATTCCTTGTATTATATGTTGATGATATATTACTGATAAGGAATGACATTCCTATGCTACAATCAATTAAAATCTGGTTATCTAAACACTTCTCCATGAAGGACTTGGGAGAAGCATCCTATATTTTGGGGATAAAGATCTATAGAGATAGATCTAAAAGGATGCTTGGTTTATCCCAAGGAACGTACATTGATACGATGCTAAAGAGGTTTAGCATGGAAGATTCCAAAAGAGGTCTCATGCCGATGAGCCATGGAATACATCTCTCCAAGAAACAGGCCCCAAAGACACCTGAGGAGAGAGACCGTATGAGTAAGATCCCTTATGCTTCTGCAATAGGATCTATCATGTACGGTATGATATGTACTAGACCGGATGTTGCTCATGCACTTAGTGTAACGAGCAGATACCAGTCGAATCCTGGAGAAGAGCACTGGAAGGCAGTGAAAAATATCCTAAAGTACTTGAGAAGGACTAAAGATATTTTTCTTGTCTACAGTGGGTCTGAATTAAAACTCGAGGGCTTCACAGACTCAAGTTTTCAAACGGACCAAGATGACAGTAAATCTGTTTCGGGGTATGTTTTACCTTGAACGGAGGCGCAGTGAGTTGGAAGAGTTCCAAGCAGCAAACAGTTGCTGATTCAGTGACAGAGGCAGAGTATATAGCTGCAAGTGAAGCTGCAAAGGAAGCTGTTTGGATGAAGAAGTTCATAACTGAACTTGGTGTGGTTCCTAGCATTGGAGAAGCAGTTCCCGTTTACTGTGACAACACAGGAGCAGTTGCACAGGCTAAGGAACCCAGGTCTCATCAGAAATCTAAACACGTGTTGCGGCGATTTCACTTGATCAGGGAGATCATTGAAAGAGGAGACGTCACCTTGGAGCGTGTAGACTCTCAAGATAACATTGCAGATCCATTTACTAAAGCTTTAACACAACAGCAGTTTGATCGTCACTTAGAGAAGATGGGTATGAGATACCATGGCGATTGGCTTTAGTGCAAGTGGGAGATTGATAGTAGTGTGCATACAAGCCAATCATGTATGATGATAAAGCACGTACTTTGTAAACAATCTTATTTATTTATTAATAAAATATTCATTTATTAAAGGCATTTAATTATCTACATGTTGCTGTTTTTATAATATGTAAATAACCCATAGTTTTAAGCAATGCTTTTAGAATCATGATGATGATCATGCTAATGAGATCTAAATTCTTAGAAAGTTTTAAAACTAAAATAGTTCCCAATCGTGGGATTACTAAAAAGGGGATTAGTAAATCCGGATAGATTGGTACATATGTTGCTTGCTCATTGGATGAGGATGATTGATCTCATGATCATTTGTGTGGAGACACTAAAGCAAGTATGTAGGTGCTTATTGGAGAATAAGTTCACTGAACGTGATTCGCTATGGAATACCTAATGGAGATTTACTCGCCTGTCAATAGGAATTCCTAATGTGATAGTAGTACAAGTAATCCTTGGACTTGAGATCATCATAGTATCTTGTATGTAACAAATTATACTTTGACTTATTCCTTAAGACCTTTTAAGGCATATATAGGGTATGCTTGGGTATAATGAGTTACATATGGAGATAATGAATGATCAATAAAGAATCTACCACCTCTAGTAAAAGAGGAGATATGTCTTATGTGATTCGTTAAATGACAACCCAGGAATCCTTGGCCAAGGTGAAATGAAATTAGAAAGGAGTTTCTAATTTGCATTATTTGGAGTTGTGCATTTTCTAATCGAAATACATATAATTAAATAAAATAAGACTTGACAGTAAATCCATGTCTTATATTTAATTGGGACATTGTATGGTGGAAGGATTGAATTGTACGGTAACTATTTACTCACAGGTTCTTTTTGATTAATGTTGAAATCTATATTATCTGGAAAGTCGTTGATCGCTAGGGAGGCTTATCCCTATTGTAGAATAAATATTATTTATTTAAATAAATTATTAGTTTAATTTATTTATTTAAATAAGATTAAAATTGTTTTAATTGATTTATTCACAACCGGTTTAATATGGAGAACCTAAAGGGTCACACCATAAAAGGAAGAATAATTATTTAAGAAGGTAATGGCATAATCGTAATAATGCATTAAGTATAATTAATTTAATCTATGGTGATAGAATAAATTAAATAGCTTAATGTTTATTATTTAATATTTTGGAAATATTAAATATAAATTAATAAGAGGAGTCTTATTAATATTATTACAATTATTATTATTTTAATTTCTAAAGGAGTTTAGTAATTAATTTAATATTTAGTACTCTCATTTATTCCTAATAAGATTAGGAGACAAATTAATTAAATGAATTTAATTAATTATTCCCATGTGGTGGGAAGCCTAAATTAATTAAAAGAGTTTAATTAATTAAAAGAAATCCCATGTCTAATAGGATTAGAAGGGTTGACCAATGTCTATATAAGAGAAGTCTTATAATAGATATTAGATTGATGTAATTCCAATTGTTGGAGAGTACTCCTTTTCTGTAGAGGATAGAAAACTAAGGTTAAGCCAAACACCCTCCTTCTTGATAATTCATCTTCCTTGGTGGATCACCTCTAGAGGCCAAACACTTGGGTGGCTAACGTTGATCAAAGAAAGGAATCTAACCTGAAAATTCAAGGAGATCACGAAGAACAAGGAGTTGAACTAGTACCTGTGGAAGCTTCGTTCTACAAGGGTATGATTCCATAACTTCTTATTTATCGTTTTAAATTAATAATTTGCATAAAGGATGATCCGGGTAATGGTTTTGTAGAAATTTTTTTAAACTCTGATATACCATGCTTCCGCTAATTTTTGCAATTTGATTGCGTCACGATTTCGTACAAACCCAACACTGCGGCGCGGCAATACTGGCGCTGCGGCGCGAGTGGCGCTGCGTGAGGCGCTGCGGCGCGGGCTGCGGCGCGTGTGGCGCTGCGGCGCGGGCTGCGGCGCTGCGGCGTCGAGGCAGTTTTCTGGTTCAGACGGCAGCGAAAACCGACCCAAAACCTCCCATTTCATCGATTTCAACATACCATACCCAGATATTAGACTTGTTTAACTTACTAACACATACATATATGCTTATATAACAGTCAATAGCAATTATCAATTCCCAATTTCATGAACTCTAACTAATTTACGAATTTCATGTATTTACAGAAATTGAAGAGGAACAATGGAAATGAAAGACTATTCAGTGGTTCCATCATGTGTGTATGTTCATATAACAACAATATAAGGGTTTTACAACCCAATCATGAACCAATTTGGCATAATCAAGAATTTCAACAAAACTCAGAGAACAACAATGGAGTTCTTTTGACAGAAAATGAAAATGAAGACACGAAGAGGATTTATAACTCTGTTATGGAGTAAGCTTGCTGATATCTCACAATGCTATTATATTGATATATGTATATGCTCTCAACTTATCAACTCAAAAAAAATCTCAGCAATGTGAAATGGGAAGAAAGGAAGCCATATTTATAGAGAAAACAAGATACAGACAATGCAATTGCCTACCATTTCAAACTAACAGAAATTTGATTTGCATGCTAGATAAGAGGAAGTTGGTAGATAGTTGTTGAAAGCCATCATTAGAGCCACTCCTCATATAATTATTGCTAGCTAAGCTTGGGAGAAGAATGGGAGAATAGGCCTTAGCCTTTTTGCCATACACGTGAAGGAGAAGGAGAGTGACTATTATATTGGGACAAGCCAAGCAAATCTCAGCATTCTTACAAATGGACTATATGCTACACTTATGTTATATATTATATGTACTCTTAGGTTATAATTACAATGTTCTCCCCATAAAGTAATAAATGCAATTTGAATACATATAATCTATGTACATTTTATCTTACCGATATAATACAATCGGATACTACCACATTACATTATATCATATATTATTAAATTGTATTACTCAACAATTATTTATAATAGATCCATGATACATTATTTTAATGTATATCCACACATCATTTGTCACCTACACATATTATAACATATAGTTACTATACATTTAATTCGCATGCTTGCACATATAATTTCTCATCTTATAAATTGAATATTAATTAATAATATACACATATCCTATATCAATCAATATAATTGTTAACCTCCATAACAATTTAATTAACCTTTATATGATTAACTATCACTTTGATATAAATCTTATTATATTTATAAACACGTTGCTCATTATTATTATGTTTCTTGCAATAATAATAATCACATATTATTAATCAATCCTCATTAGTATTTTATAACAGTTAATTAATATTCTTCGATTAACAATTAATATAGATTAATTGTTCGCTTAAATTAATATAATCATTCTTATATTACGTCACTGTGCCACACAAGGCAATCAACGAGTTTATCACAAACTCCACCAATTTCTCAATTATTATAATTATTCAATTATATATAATTGAATTAATTCATCTCATAACACAAAATCATTTATATTCAAATAAATTCTCATTTCCATTAATATATTTATTTAATAATATATGAAAATTCTCGGGTATTACAGAAAGTGGGCACTTAATATGGGACAATGCCACTAAATCTCAGCAACTTGCTTACAATTACCTCATACTAATGTTATATAGTCCACCACTTACCAAGGCTATATCACATTTCATTTTATAAACACATAGGTTATAATATATACATATATACACATTCATACATATAGCTTAGGTTATGAATGAATTGTAAATAAAATCTCTAATTACAATGTATCATATATCATCCATATATATCTCATCTTACCGGATATAATTCTATTGGGTATTATCACAAATATACTCAAATATTATAATGATAATTAATATCAACCATTAATTTTCCTCTAATACTTCCAATTAAATCCCCTTGATTAACTTCATTATTTATGCCACACAAGGCATAATTATGTGAACTTAGTACTTAATAGTCCACAAGCTTATAATAATATAATCTCCTAAAATAATATTATACTCAATGTTACATCTTATAATATGTTCATAAAGTAATACCATTACATTACATGTTCTCTATTATAAACAATCTATTACCCTCCTATGGGTAATACCCAATGGTCAAAGAGGAGTTGGTGGCTAACTCCACCAACTATTACTATTCATGGTCCTTCCTCATCATTACACCTTATAACATGCTTATAGTGTAATTACATTTCTTATTATATGCTTTCTTAGCAACAATGTAGTAATTGAATTAACAAACTCTACACACCAATGTATTGCATCTATCCATTATCATGCTATTATTCTCCTATGGTTATTACCCAAAGGGCAAAAGGGAAGTTGGTGGCTAACTCCCACCAACTACCACTATTCATGTACCCTAACCACTTAATTGACCATTATTGCTCTCACATGGACTAACTTGCAAGCTTATATCTAATAACTTAATGTTATTACCATATGATATGATAAGGTCACACATACACCCAATCATATAATCCATGTACATTTGACAATACCGAATATATTTTAATTGAGTAGTGTCACACCCCATTATTGTAACTTTACTATTACACTTAATCATATAGTTTCCTATATTATATAGTTTTCTTGAAGTGTCACACTTCATTCCATATTATATAGATGTAGCTACTATATAACTTATAATTACACATCATTGCACATAGGAATTTATTCACATAATAATAATAATTAATTCCATTAATTATTCATTCATTAATTTATTTAATGAATGTTTATTCCACCACTTTGCCACACTAGACATATCTCACAAGCTTACATTAAGCTTATTATCACTCCCATCACACTTTAATATTCTTTTAATATAAGGTTTGTGTGACACATGCACTTTAATGCTAAATTATTTAGCTACCTTGAACAATTATATGTATAACCTTTACACTAGAATAATTAATATTTACTCTATTAATTATTATAAAATCTACGATAAAATAATAACTTAAGTTATTTAATATATTGAAATAACTTAGTTTTCTTTCATTAATAAACTTTCTTGAAAATACATTAGGAATTATGTATTTTGCCATAACATAAAATATTATGTTTTCTCCAAATAAAGATATTCATTGTTAGAAAATAATTTACTTATTGTCTCAAGATATTATTCTTAATATAATATCTGTGACACCCCCAAATCCGGGTACTTCAATTTCCACGGGACTTGGTGTTCACTGTACAAATATCATCTATCTATCTACCCATAGTAAATGCAAACCATGAAATAAATAGAAATAATCCTCCCCTTATGGGGTTACAACATCTGAAAAGAAATACATCAATCCCAGGTCGTACTTAACCTTAAATATCAAATGCGGAAATATAACTAATTAAATAAGTTTTACACAACTTTAACATAAGTCTGAAACATAAACACATAAAATAAACAACAAGTCTTCATCACTTGTTGACTTTGCCCTTGCCTTTGCTAGTAGAAGGCTCGTCAGACCTTTCGTTCTTAACTGCAATGTTATTATTACGCAAGAGTGAGCACGGTTGCCCACAAGTATAATAATATGACAACAATATAATAACATGCGAGTGAATCAAAGACATCTGAATAAAGAAACTCAACTTTTGACTCAAGAATGAATAACAGGAATCAAAAGAACGTCTGAGGGTCGTAAGACCTTGAACTATGTCCTAGGTTGTAAAGTTTTTATGCTTTAAACCTTTAACAGTCATAAGACTATGGACTCTACTTCTCGTACTTAGGGGGATCAGCCCTTAGTACCATACTGTGCACAATATCTCAACGCTAAAGCGTAAATAATCCCCTTTTACAGGGTTGTTCATCTCAGTTTTGACATCAGAGTCCGCACCAAAGGAAGTTTGGTTTGGATAAGCTCAATAAGTATTTTGGAATTTAGAACGTTCATCAACTATGGACTAGTCGAATCAATAAGGGTTCACTAGTCCTATAAGGTTCAACAATAACATCGATATTCAACTTGAATAATAAATCTCAAGAGTATACAATCGAATAAGTATTGTATCACTGAATCATGCTTTTAAAAGAGTTACAATATGTAATATGAATTTCGAACTTGAACAATTAAAAACACGAGCTTACTCGATATAGAAACACAAGTCTAAGGCTTAATAAATGAATAAATTAGAATTTAGGGAACTTGCTAAATCAATAAATTAGGGATAGGATACTTGCCTCTTGCACAAGCTACAATTATAATTCACGTTCTTTATTAAACCCTACACATCAATACGTTCACAATACAAATTAATCAATAACTCGATATACGTATCGAATCACACACATCGGTCTTGAGCACGTTATTGGACTATACAATTAACGATTCAAGTCATGTAATTAACTTATTAATTACTCACGTAATATAAGTTATTAACCTCTTATTATATGTTTAGCATATCTTTATGTTCATTACATTAGGTTTTAAACCACCTCTTAGAACACACGAACACTTAGCAAAAAAATTTCAAATTTCTGCAAGGGGCGCGGCCGCGCGCCAGTTACCCTTGGGACCAGCGCGGCCGCGCGGCAACGCAGACCCAGATTTCCAGTTCGCGAATGACACACAGAGCAACCCAAATAAATCCAAATTAAACTAACGAAATGAATTTAAGGCTACCCATGAGATATAGAATTTACAGAAACATCATACCATGTTCTAAGCATGCTTTTAACACTTTAAATCACGAAATTACACAAATCACAACATTTAATTTCACTATTTTCAACATTTTATAAAGTTTTGAAAGAAAACAAGAATTCAACGTTACGGATTCGTTATAACACCGAATCCGTTCGTTTAACTTCCATTTTGTTCGTTTAAATGTACACAATCACATTCAAGTGTTAATTTAAGTTAAATAAACGCATAAGGTGTGTAAATTTTGTACGTAAGGGCCATATGGGCCATATGTACAATTTTTACACTCTGTAACTTTTGAAAACCCAATTATCAACAAAATTCCATGGTGTGATCACTGAAAGTTATGCATATATGGCATATAATATGTTATGGACATCAATTAATATATATATAGCCATATCATGAACAAGTCATCAATTTAGTCTTTTACAGAAAACTTCAAAGTACGTTAATGGAAGTTTTGAAAACTTAATTAAGACGTAATTACATAAAATTGATCACTGTGATTTATGTATACATGGTATAAAACATGTTATAAACATAATTTAACCCATATAAAACCATATAACCAACAATGATTCAAAATTGACGATTACAGAGAACTTCAAAGTACGTAAAAATAGAAAGCTTAAAACTTAATATAACTGAATTTACCCTTGCTAGTTGGTGAAGATGATTCAAGGATGATGATATAAATTTCTCAAATTCTTCTCCCTCAATCTTTTCTCTCAAAATTCTCTCTGATATGAATATATGAATTGATATAGTATATATGTATATAAGTATAATACGTATAATATATAATGGGTGAGTGGTTGTCAGTTGGTCCCTTAGTGGGTTAACTGACCAACTCCCCTTAAGGCCTTGTTTGGCTAGCTTAAGGAATCCTTTCTCATTTATTTTAATTAATTTATTATAATATAGTTAATTAATGTCACACCCAATTAAATCAAATAATGCTATTTAAATCAATTAAATAAAATAGCATAAATCTACATTAAATCACATAGTCACATAATTAAAATTCTTATTTATTAATTATGTCTAATCATAAATCTCTAATTAATTAATAAATTAATTAGAATAACATTATGCTTATTAATTAATATATTAATCAAATAAGCTCAATTAAATACATACTTTGAATATAAAAATTCACCACATTAATTTAACTAATGTGACACATATAATTAAATTAATCTACCACAAATTCATCAATTAATTATTTAACTCAATAATTAAATCATCAAAAAATATTTATTTAATTCAATAAATATTCATAATAAATTACAAAAATCTTGTTTGTCACATCTTTCCCCCCTTAAAAGGATTCTGTCCCCAGAATCACGGTTCAATTAAATTTCGTCCCGTTACATTCTCCCCCCCTTACAAAGATTCTGTCCCCAGAATCGCATAAACAAAAAATTAAGTAAATAAATCTGGGTAATTCTTCATCATATGCTCTTCGAGTTCCCACGTAGCTTCTTCAGCATTGTGGTTCCTCCAAATTACCTTAACAGAAGGTATAATTTTATTTCTGAGGACTTGCTCTTTCCTGTCAACAATCTGAACAGGAATTTCTTCATAGGATAAGTCTTTCTCAAAATGTAGGGGTTCATATTCAATCACATGTTTGTAATCGGGTTTGTAGGGGCGTAAAACTGACACATGAAAGACGTTGTGGACATTCTCAAGCGCCGGAGGTAAGGCTACCTCATACGCAACTTCTCCAATCCTTCGCAGTACTTCAAAGGGTCCAATGAACCTTGGGCTCAATTTTCCCTTCTTACCGAATCTGATCTTCCCCTTCCAGGGAGAGACTTTCAAGAACACATAGCTACCCGATTCAAACTCAACGTTCTTACGGTGTGGATCGGCGTATTTCTTCTGCCTATCCTGAGCTGCTACCAGTCTTGTTCTGATCACTTTGACTATCTCTGCTGTCTGCTGTACCAGTTCTGGACCTAATAGTTGTCTCTCGCCAACTTCATCCCAGTATAGCGGGGTTCTGCATTTTCTTCCGTACAACGCTTCGTAAGGCGGCATGCCAATACTAGCGTGGTAACTGTTGTTGTAACCGAATTCCACAAGCGGTAGGTGATCATCCCAATTTCCTTTAAAATCCATGATGCATGCTCTCAACATATCTTCCAATGTCTGGATCGTTCTTTCACTCTGCCCATCTGTCTGAGGGTGATAAGCCGTACTCATTCTCAACTGTGTCCCCATGCATTCTTGTAGTCGCTTCCAGAAGTTCGATGTGAAACGCGGATCTCTGTCGGAAACAATTGACACCGGAACTCCGTGCCTCGAAACAATCTCTTTCACATATAGCCTTGCCAACTGGTCTAAGTTGAATCTGATTTTAATCGGAAGGAAGTGTGCGGATTTCGTCAGTCGGTCAACGATAACCCATACTGCGTCGTAGCCTTTCTGAGTCGTCGGAAGGCCAACCACGAAATCCATCGTAATGTGTTCCCATTTCCATTCTGGGATTTCCAGGGGTTGTAGCAAACCACTTGGTCTCTGATGTTCTGCTTTCACTTTCTGACAGGTTAGACACTTTGCAACACACTCAGCAACATCTCGTTTCAAATTTGGCCACCAGAAGTGCTGTCGAAGATCCTGGTACATCTTGGTACTACCGGGGTGAATTGAATACCGTGAGCTATGAGCCTCTCTCAAAATGTCATCCTTAATTTCTGGCACTGACGGTACCCGAACTATATTCTCAAATCTCAGTAGTCCCTCACTGTCTATCTTGAATCTCGGTTCGGTTCCTTCAGATATCTTTTTCTTAACCTTCTCACATTCTGCGTCCTGAAGTTGAGCTTCCTTAACTTTATCCAATAGGGTTGTACCAGCTTGAATCTGAAACAACTTCTCGTCAATCTCCATCGAATACTTCACTTCCAATTTCAGCTTTTCCATTGCTGAAATTAGTTCCTCCTGAGTAGTCAACATCATCAATTTCTCCCGACCCTTTCTGCTTAAGGCGTCGGCAACCACATTAGCCTTACCCGGATGGTATAAGATTTCACAGTCATAATCCTTAATTAACTCCAGCCACCTTCTCTGGCGCATATTCAAGTCCTTCTGTGTAAAGATATATTTCAGACTCTTGTGGTCTGTATATATTTCACACTTCTCCCCATAGAGATAGTGTCTCCAAATTTTTAAAGCAAATACCACGGCAGCTAACTCCAAGTCATGGGTCGGATACCCCTTCTCATAGTCTTTCAATTGTCGTGACGCATACGCAATGACCCTGCCGTTTTGCATAAGCACACAGCCAAGTCCTTTATGCGACGCATCACTATAAACCACAAAATTGCCTGTGTCGTCCGGAAGGGATAACACAGGTGCTGAACTCAACCTCCTCTTGAGCTCTTGGAAACTTTCCTCACACTTCTCTGTCCAAACGAATTTCACCGATTTTCTAGTCAAATTTGTCAGCGGAGTTGCGATCTTGGAAAAGTCCTGAATAAATCTTCTATAATAACCCGCCAATCCAAGAAAACTCCTCACTTCCGACGGTGTTTTCGGCAGATCCCAGTTCATCACAGCTTCGACTTTAGAGGGATCTACCGAAATTCCGTCCTTGTCGATCACATGTCCAAGAAATTGCACTCTTTCAATCCAGAATTCACATTTAGAAAATTTGGCGTACAACTTCTCTCTTCTCAACGCCTCTAATGTTAACTTCAGATGTTCTACATGTTCTTCCTTGGTCTTCGAGTATACCAAAATATCGTCGATAAAGACCACCACGAATTTGTCCAAAAACGGCTTGAACACTCCATTCATTAAGCCCATGAATGCTGCAGGAGCATTCGTTAGACCAAATGACATTACCAAAAATTCGTAGTGACCATATCGAGTCCTAAATGCTGTCTTTGGAACATCCTCTGGCCTCACCTTCAGCTGATGATAGCCACTCCTCAAGTCTATCTTTGAAAAGTACCTTGCACCCTTCAATTGGTCGAACAGATCGTCGATCCTCGGTAATGGATATCTATTCTTAATTGTGACCTTATTCAGTTCTCTGTAGTCGATGCAAAGCCGCATCGTCCCGTCCTTCTTCTTCACAAATAACACCGGCGCTCCCCACGGCGATACGCTCGGTTGGATGTACTTCTTGTCCAGTAACTCTTGTAGTTGTACCATTAACTCTTTCATCTCTACCGGAGGCATCCGGTATGGTGCCTTCGATATTGGGGCCGTCCCTGGCGCCAAATCGATCACAAACTCAACCTCTCTGTCTGGCGGAAGTCCTGGCAGATCATCCGGAAATACGTCTAAGAAGTCCCTCACGACTGGTATATCTTCTAATTTCGAATTTTCTTTACGACTATCGACTATGTAGGCTAAATATCCTACACAGCCTTGTCTTAACAACTTCCTGGCCTGCATCATCGTCAGACAACTCGCTTGTCTAGGCGATTTACTGCCATAAAACACAACCTTTGACGGGGTCATAAGGTTGATACACTTCCTCTGGCAATCAATTACAGCCCCATAATTGACTAGCCAATCCATTCCCAGAATAACATCGAATTCCCCAAGTCTAATCGGGATAAGATTTACGTTCATAATGTTACCCTTAATATCTACTCTACAGTTCTTGTGTACATACTTAACAGGGATTACTTCTCTATTCGCAATCTCTATATTCATGGGGTATTCTAACTCGTCCATAGGAAGTTCTAAGTTCTTAGCAAAGTCATCGGATATAAATGAACAAGTAGCACCCGAATCAAATAGTACATAAGCATTAACTTTATTGATCGGAATGATACCTGACACCACATCGCGAGACTGCACAGCATCCTGCACGGTCATGTTGAAGGTCCTGGCGGTTGGTCGGTTGGTTGCGGTTGGTCCCGTGATAGTTAAAGCACTTCCACCGCTGTTTCCCCTGTTTCCACCTGATCCTTCCCTTCCAGATCCCTTCTTGGGACAGTCCCTTGCCAGATGGTCCTTTGAGCCGCAAGTGAAGCAAGCGCCCTTCTTTGGGTTCGGACAGTTAGGTGCTATGTGGCCTTCCTGACCACAATTATAACATACTCGTTTTCCCTTCATACAGACCCCCAGGTGAGCTTTCCCGCAGGTCGAACAAGCTTCGATCCTCTTTTTCTGACCACCTTGCTGATTCCCAGTCGATGAGTTATCATTCCACCTCCTCTTCTGATTATTACTCCCTCCCGTGTTGCTACCACTAGCCTTGTTAATTCCTTCACCTTCACTCTTCTTCTTTTTCTGATCTTGGTTATACTTTGTAACTGCATCACTCCCGCCTTCAGCGAGAATGGCCTTCTCCAACACCCCAGCAAAAGTGTTCAATTGGAACATTGACACTTTGCTATACAACCAGGGCTTCAGGCCCTGTTCAAACCTCCTTGCCTTCCTCTGATCGGTGTGCACTTGATACGTGGCAAACCTAGCCAACTCATTGAATTTCGCCGCATATTCTGGTACGGACATATTTCCCTGTTTCAGTTCCAAGAACTGGACCTCCATTTGATTCTGCGAGCTGGTCGGAAAGTACATCTCGAAGAACATCTCCTTGAACCTCTCCCAGGTAATCACACCTTCACCTCCCCGGACCTTATTCGCTTGCCACCAATAGCTGGCCTCAGATTTCAGCATGAACGTTGCATAGGCGGTTTTCTGGTCCTCTCTGACTCTGGCGACGTCAAAAACTTTTTCCATCTCCATGACCCAGGTTTGAGCTTCTATCGGGTTCATGGTGCCTTTAAACTCTGGCGGTCCCACCGCCTTGAAGTCCTTGAACGTTGTGGTCGGTGGAGCTTGAGGTTGGTTGTTAAGCGCTCCAGCAAGTAAGTTCGCCAACTGCTGAACGGGGTTAGCATTGGCGTCGTTGTTGTTGTTAGTTGACCCTTCTTGGGCCTGTTGACGGTTAGATCGTCTCCTTGGCGGCATTTTACTCTTAAGAAATACGCGTATTAGAACTTTATTCAATCTTTTAAATATCTAAGGCTTAACTTAAACATTTAGACACAATCAGTCAACACATTATCTCAAATAAACTCTGATATATTACTAAATCAAAAGTTTTAACATAATACGATAGCATCACTGCTATTTACATCAACTATCCTGAGATAAAGAATCTACAGGATTTAAAACATAAAATATTCCTCTGTTTATAAACACATTGGAATTTACATTATTAACTACCAGATAGGTTTCACAAAATCAAATGTTCCTATCACTGCCCATTAAGGCGACGAACAGCTTTGCCACGCTCTTCTTCCATAATCCGAGACATCGTCCTGCGATCTAGCATGTACGACGGTAGTCCTTCAAACTGAATTGGGTACCTCATAACCCGATCCTGGGCCTCGTCAATTGCATACTGAAGTATAGAGTACGTCTCTTCAAGCTTGGCCTTCTTCGCCCGACAATTATCTTCTGCGAGATCTGCTCGTCGTGATTCCCTTACCCAAGCCTCCTCTGCTATGGCCAGCCTTGCTGATTTCTCTTTTAGTTCATTCTTCAATTCCTCAATTTCCTCTGACTTCTGCTCGGTTTGGCCCTTCTCGTGAGCCAAATTCCACTCTACATTTCCCAAACGTGTGTGAAGAGCCTCAACCTCTCCATCCCTCAGCTCGATGGTAGACTGTTGAGTAACCGACCGCTCCCTCAGCTCCTGAACAGTCTCCCTCAGCTCCTGAACAGTATCACGTAACTCTATGTTACGGTCATACAGCTCGTCATACATCTCAGCACTGATAGAGCTCGGCGGGAACTCTTCAGGGTCTTCCTCCTCCTCTTCAGCTGCCTCAGCCTGAACTTCAATCTCCTCAGGGTCTTCCTCAGAGTCCTCCTCTGAATTAGACACCGGCACAATTTCCTGACCAATGACTGTGATCAAGGGTGATGGCTCTCGTCGGACTAACTGCTCCCAAACTACGTGGATATCTCGGGGCTCCTCCTCTCTAGCCTCTAGGGGTACAGGGTCCCTGGACTGACTAGGTTCTCCAGCATTCGTCATCCTGACAAATAAAATTTTAAGTTTTAGTAATTACGTGATGCTAATCGAGACTCGAATATATAAGTATAAACACGTAGCACATAAGGTAAGTTATTATCTTTCTTAGAACTCGATAAGAGTTATCATTACTATGTTCTCGATCTCTAAAAAGGCTACTATCCTAAGGTTTTTCCCCACCTAAGGTTCATAACCTACAGCTTTGATACCAACCTGTGACACCCCCAAATCCGGGTACTTCAATTTCCACGGGACTTGGTGTTCACTGTACAAATATCATCTATCTATCTACCCATAGTAAATGCAAACCATGAAATAAATAGAAATAATCCTCCCCTTATGGGGTTACAACATCTGAAAAGAAATACATCAATCCCAGGTCGTACTTAACCTTAAATATCAAATGCGGAAATATAACTAATTAAATAAGTTTTACACAACTTTAACATAAGTCTGAAACATAAACACATAAAATAAACAACAAGTCTTCATCACTTGTTGACTTTGCCCTTGCCTTTGCTAGTAGAAGGCTCGTCAGACCTTTCGTTCTTAACTGCAATGTTATTATTACGCAAGAGTGAGCACGGTTGCCCACAAGTATAATAATATGACAACAATATAATAACATGCGAGTGAATCAAAGACATCTGAATAAAGAAACTCAACTTTTGACTCAAGAATGAATAACAGGAATCAAAAGAACGTCTGAGGGTCGTAAGACCTTGAACTATGTCCTAGGTTGTAAAGTTTTTATGCTTTAAACCTTTAACAGTCATAAGACTATGGACTCTACTTCTCGTACTTAGGGGGATCAGCCCTTAGTACCATACTGTGCACAATATCTCAACGCTAAAGCGTAAATAATCCCCTTTTACAGGGTTGTTCATCTCAGTTTTGACATCAGAGTCCGCACCAAAGGAAGTTTGGTTTGGATAAGCTCAATAAGTATTTTGGAATTTAGAACGTTCATCAACTATGGACTAGTCGAATCAATAAGGGTTCACTAGTCCTATAAGGTTCAACAATAACATCGATATTCAACTTGAATAATAAATCTCAAGAGTATACAATCGAATAAGTATTGTATCACTGAATCATGCTTTTAAAAGAGTTACAATATGTAATATGAATTTCGAACTTGAACAATTAAAAACACGAGCTTACTCGATATAGAAACACAAGTCTAAGGCTTAATAAATGAATAAATTAGAATTTAGGGAACTTGCTAAATCAATAAATTAGGGATAGGATACTTGCCTCTTGCACAAGCTACAATTATAATTCACGTTCTTTATTAAACCCTACACATCAATACGTTCACAATACAAATTAATCAATAACTCGATATACGTATCGAATCACACACATCGGTCTTGAGCACGTTATTGGACTATACAATTAACGATTCAAGTCATGTAATTAACTTATTAATTACTCACGTAATATAAGTTATTAACCTCTTATTATATGTTTAGCATATCTTTATGTTCATTACATTAGGTTTTAAACCACCTCTTAGAACACACGAACACTTAGCAAAAAAATTTCAAATTTCTGCAAGGGGCGCGGCCGCGCGCCAGTTACCCTTGGGACCAGCGCGGCCGCGCGGCAACGCAGACCCAGATTTCCAGTTCGCGAATGACACACAGAGCAACCCAAATAAATCCAAATTAAACTAACGAAATGAATTTAAGGCTACCCATGAGATATAGAATTTACAGAAACATCATACCATGTTCTAAGCATGCTTTTAACACTTTAAATCACGAAATTACACAAATCACAACATTTAATTTCACTATTTTCAACATTTTATAAAGTTTTGAAAGAAAACAAGAATTCAACGTTACGGATTCGTTATAACACCGAATCCGTTCGTTTAACTTCCATTTTGTTCGTTTAAATGTACACAATCACATTCAAGTGTTAATTTAAGTTAAATAAACGCATAAGGTGTGTAAATTTTGTACGTAAGGGCCATATGGGCCATATGTACAATTTTTACACTCTGTAACTTTTGAAAACCCAATTATCAACAAAATTCCATGGTGTGATCACTGAAAGTTATGCATATATGGCATATAATATGTTATGGACATCAATTAATATATATATAGCCATATCATGAACAAGTCATCAATTTAGTCTTTTACAGAAAACTTCAAAGTACGTTAATGGAAGTTTTGAAAACTTAATTAAGACGTAATTACATAAAATTGATCACTGTGATTTATGTATACATGGTATAAAACATGTTATAAACATAATTTAACCCATATAAAACCATATAACCAACAATGATTCAAAATTGACGATTACAGAGAACTTCAAAGTACGTAAAAATAGAAAGCTTAAAACTTAATATAACTGAATTTACCCTTGCTAGTTGGTGAAGATGATTCAAGGATGATGATATAAATTTCTCAAATTCTTCTCCCTCAATCTTTTCTCTCAAAATTCTCTCTGATATGAATATATGAATTGATATAGTATATATGTATATAAGTATAATACGTATAATATATAATGGGTGAGTGGTTGTCAGTTGGTCCCTTAGTGGGTTAACTGACCAACTCCCCTTAAGGCCTTGTTTGGCTAGCTTAAGGAATCCTTTCTCATTTATTTTAATTAATTTATTATAATATAGTTAATTAATGTCACACCCAATTAAATCAAATAATGCTATTTAAATCAATTAAATAAAATAGCATAAATCTACATTAAATCACATAGTCACATAATTAAAATTCTTATTTATTAATTATGTCTAATCATAAATCTCTAATTAATTAATAAATTAATTAGAATAACATTATGCTTATTAATTAATATATTAATCAAATAAGCTCAATTAAATACATACTTTGAATATAAAAATTCACCACATTAATTTAACTAATGTGACACATATAATTAAATTAATCTACCACAAATTCATCAATTAATTATTTAACTCAATAATTAAATCATCAAAAAATATTTATTTAATTCAATAAATATTCATAATAAATTACAAAAATCTTGTTTGTCACAATATCTACTAAAATAATTACTTGTATGGCACATGTACATACATTATATATAGAAAATAGGTAATAAGTTTATTTTCTATTATAATAATTTATTTCCATCAATTAAATTACTTATAGCAAATACGTTTTAATATATTTACTATATTAACCAAACACACCTCATACAAAAACATATAAGGTAATATTATTATTCAAAAATAACATTTCCTCCTTTTATTAAAATAATTCAATATTACAAATTATTTTAATATCCTTTATTAGAAATATATAATAACTATTTCTCTTTCTTTTCTATAAATTGTTCCCAAAATAATTTCTTCAAATATTCATTTAATCATATAATGATTTCCATCTCCCTTTAATAACGTATATATATATTTAACGTTATTCGCACATTAGACTTTCTCACATATTACCACTCTAAGTAATATATATAAAAAGTATCAACTATAATTACATATTCAACACACATATTAATTCACTCATTTACTTAAGTAAATTAAACATTGTACTATATCATCATAGTTAATTAAGGTTCAATATTCACATTATATTATTCCATAATATAACTCTCAACTTAAATTAACCAATATTTATTCTTATTAGTTAATTCCTTAACTAACTCATGCTTCACTATCCAAACCTATTCACGGATAACTTAAGTGCTATTAATAACCTATATTATAAACATACGAGTTATTAGTACACATACACAAGAATATGGTGATTATACATTAAGGATATTTAATGTCACCAACTTACTATGATAAAATAATTCTATAAATTATTTAATATCGATAGAAATTTATCCACTTCCTTTACCTCAATTGATTCGTCTCTAAAATAAATAACAAATATATATTAATAATATATTCATTAATCACAAAAATACATATTACATAGTCCATATTACCCTATGTAATATAATACCACATACCTCATATCACATATATATCTTATTATTCGAACCCATCTCACAGTTTAAGAATTTTATTTATTAAATCCTTATTTAATAATATCTGAAAATTCGGGTTCTTACAATGACTATCGCGTTAACAACGTTGCGTACGTCTCACACAAGTCTTGATTTTGGAAGACATTCTTTTCTTTTTTTTTTGCTAAATTTAGACTGTATTAAAAAAAATAAAAATAAAAATAAAATGAAGTTACAAAACCTCATGGGGAACCCCAATCAGAATATAACATAGACATCATAGGACATGCCCTATGATGTCATGACTATATAGGAAAACAAGGCGCAAACGCCCAACAAGACTGACGAAGATAGAAAATCCAAAAACAACAAAAGAACAATAAAGAAAATCAGGTGACATAAGCTGCTCAAGTAAGATAACCTCAGCAGGTAGCAGCTCCTGCGGACATCAACAACAAAGGCAGGGCAGCAGCTTTTTGCATACACACTCAAAGGTTACAAAGCAACAAGAGCGAAGGAGAAATAAAGCAGACATGAGACCAGCAGCAACATGAGACTATCAGCAACATCAAATGCAGACATAGGAAGGACATCATCAGCAGCAGCACCCAAACAAAGAAATAGACAGGCCGAGACAGGAGGAAAACCCCCAGCAAACCGAAACATGCAGCAAAAACAAGCAGAGCACAAAACTGCAACACTGAACCAGGCAGCAGCAACACAACTGCCACAGCAGCAAACCAAACAGCAGTTGTACAAAGGGAGACAGTCGTACAGCAGCGTAAACCAGAACTGCCAGAATCTGCAAGAGACTGCAGCAAACGAACCAGCAAACCAAGACCGAAAAAGGCCAAACCATCCATAGAAAGGACAGCAGACAAACAAAGAAAGCAGGATGGAGCAGACAGAAGAACAACCACAGCTAAAGCAACAAGACAAGAGCAGACCGCAGCAAAGCAACTGCAGTACAGCAACAGCAGCCAAGCACATAACATTGGGCCATCATAAGAACAGCAACAACACTGGCCCAGGTACAGGCATGAAACCAGCAGCCAGCAGAACAGAAAACCATGGCCCGAAAATGAGCAGCAGCAAGGGACCAAAGCATAAAAAGCAACAGTAGCACCTGCAGCAAACTGGCTCAAGACAGACCAAACCAACATACAATATCTGCTAGGAAACCACAGCAGCAACAGACCAAGCAACATCAACCAGAGCATAAACCAGAAGCAAACAGCAGAAATCAGCATCAAGGAACAAACAGCAGCAGGCAACTTGCAAAGGTCAACCTGCAGCAGGCAAAACAGCAGGAGAAAGCTTAAACATCAACAATCAGCAGGAGTTCTCAGCCTGCAGACAGACTGACCAAGGCAGAGACCAAGTTAACCCAGCAGGACCAGCAGTAGCAAGCTGGCAGTAGAGCAAACCACAACCAACGAAGCTGAAGCTGGCCCAAAAGCCAACCGCAGCAAACAACAGAGGGGAGAGCATTCAACAGCAGCAACCAATAGAAACTTGCAGCCAGCTGCAAGGAGAATGCAGCTGGGAAGAAAGCAGACGAGCATAAGAACCATAACCCAGTTGACGAGCATAGGAGACCAAAGAAGACGAGTATAAGAACCAGTCCGAGTTTGATAGACTAACTAGCCACAAACCAAAACCATATACCACAGCCACGACCCGTAGTAGCATCCAACCCTAAACAGTGAAGCAATAGGCACCAGACCACAACAACAACTGACCCAATGTAAAGCTGGCTGCCACTGCAAGAAAAGACCCATCATGTAGCAGGTATAAGCCAGAAGACATAGAGAAGGTCATGGGATAAGCAACAACAGCAGTCCACATTAAATCCCAAACAGTAAGAACCCAAACCCAAAGCAGTACAACCGAGACCCAAAGCAACAGCAAGACACAAGCATGGATATGCCAACATTAAATCCCAAAACAGGCATACTGAACAGGAAACAAGCATATCCATCAAGAGACTCATATGATAAGATGTTGGAAACATGCTCTCGTTTTAAGTTTCTGGAATCTAGAATTTATGTGAAGCCCACACTTTAGCAGATGGATTAGATCTTTAATAATAACACGAGCTGGAGTTGACTTTTTGGAAAAAAATCCTAACATTCCGTTCTTGCCAAATTCGATAAACAACAATAGCAAACCCAAAATGAAGCAAATTGTGAAGGAACGTTGTACCGGATCTGCCACAAATAAACTCTGTGATTTGGGACCAGCTCCTACTTAATCCTCTCCACCCACACCGACGGAGCACAGCAACTAAAAGCTGAAAGGAAAAGTTACAGTGAAAGAACAGATGATGGAAGGATTCCCTCTCAGAGCTACAGAGAACACACATGGGATTCACATCAAGACCAAACAGAACCAGCCTATCCAAAGTCCTAAAGCCTTTATGAAAAGCAAGCCAAAGAAGGAAGGAGTAACGAAGGGGCACAATTTTGTGCCACACAAGACTGTGCCATCCCGCAGGTAACCTAACCTGGCGAATCGAGCTCCAAAAGATGGAGGCTTTAGCAACCAGAACCACTGAGTTATCCCAGTGAAGCTTATCTTGATTATCAGAATTACAATTCCTAGAATGGTCAAATGAATCTCGAAAGGTAATAACATCAAAATGGTTTGAGGAAGGGAGAATCCATCTAGAGTTATGGATAATACTACTCACAGTAGCATTAGGGCCAAGGCCAGAGTTAGTAATCAAGGAAGAGTGGAGTGAGGTAGCTAAAGGAGAATGGTTTAACCACGGATCAAACCAGAGACTAGAACTAGCTCCATTGCCAATCGAAAAGGTGATATGACGGCATGCAAGAGTCCTAAGTTGGAGAACTTTCCTCAAAATCCAGGAACAATCATATGGAATAGGGATAATCCAGAAGAATTTATTTTTAAGCAGGAAAGCCCGAATCCAAGAGGCCCAGAAAGAGGAAGGAGTGGGAGAAATAACATGCCAAAGATGCTTCAAGATCAAACCTTTGTTACAGTCCTCAAGATTTTTAATAGCCAGGCCACCTTCATCAAGGGGCATTGAAATTTTGCTCCAAGCAACTTTTGAGCCATACTTCTGCATAGATGGGCCTTTCCAAAGAAATCTGGACATGGAAGACTTAAGGTCTTTCAAAACAGAAGCAGGAAGAATGAAGTGAGCCGACCAATATGTTTGAATGGCAAAGATAACAGATTTAATCAGTTGCAGCCTACCAGCATAAGAAAGGAATTTATTAGTCCACGAGGTAATTCTGGATTTGATCTTTTCAAGAAGAGGATGGCAATCTGCAAGGCTAAGCTTGGAAGTGATTAAAGGAACACCTAAGAACTTAGCCGGAAAACTACCCATTTGAAAACCCAAAGTATAGAGAATAGCAGCAACTTGGGTAGGTGGGACATGAGAAAGAAAACACATACTTTTTGAGGCATTGATGTACTAACCAAAAAAAGAGGAAAATTGATCAAGGCATAACTTGATAATCTTAACAGACTCGAGGTCCCCACGACAGAAAATAATAAGATCGTCCGCAAAGCAAAGATGGGTAAGCGAGATGGAAGCAGTTTTCCAATGATGGTGAAAGGATGGATGTTTGGAAGCCTTGGAGAGCATGAGTGAAAGGACTTCCATGACTATGACAAAGAGATACGGAGATAAGGGATCACCTTGACGGAGGCCTTTGCCTCCTTTGAAGTATCCACAAAGGGCACCATTGACTTTGACAGAAAAATATGTAGTAGTAATGCAAGCTTTGATCCAAAAACGGAATTTAGGGGGAAAGTTAGAGAGCTTGAGGGCAGCCAGTAAGAAAT
Source organism: Panax stipuleanatus (assembly GCA_020205555.1). Lineage (NCBI taxonomy): Eukaryota > Viridiplantae > Streptophyta > Magnoliopsida > Apiales > Araliaceae > Panax > Panax stipuleanatus. The sequence goes on along the minus strand of JAINUT010002406.1, from coordinate 224,738 downwards.
CCCAAGACACGGAGTCAAAAGCTTTCTTGAGGCCGATGGTAATTCCTGAAAATCTCTTGAGCAAGGAGAATATTGTCACCAATTCTCCGACCCTTAATAAAGGCCGACTGACAAGGTGAAACAAGAGTAGGAAGAATATCCTTGAGCCGAGAAGCAATAATCCTAGAAATACACTTGTAAGTGGTATTACAGCAAGAGATAGGTCTATAGTCATTCATGGAGGTTGGGTTTGGGATTTTTGGAACAAGGGCAATAGCCGTAGCATTTGTACCCCTAAGGAGACAACCCTGACGAAAGAAGGATTGGATGGCAGCATTAAAATAGGACCAACGATGTCCCAGGTAAGGAGAAAAAAGTTCACATTAAATCCATCCGGGCCAGGACTTTTGTTCTTCTTCATAAGCTTTAACGTAGCCAAGACTTCCCCATCCGTAATATCCCGATCTAAAATCAAGGCTTGCTGGGCAGACACCTTGGAATCCACTAAGGGCTCTAGCTCATATAAGTTCAGGCCATTCTCAAGAGGAGGACCCCCCAAAAGAGAGCTGAAGTGGTTGATGGCAATGCTTTGGACAGCCGAGTGCCCAAAACATAAATCCCCCTCAGCGTTCACAATAGAAAGGATTTTATTACGATTCCATCTATTTTTGATTTGGTTATGGAAGTAACCATTATTCTTGTCCCCTTCCTTAAGCCATTGAATCCTAGATTTCTGCCGTAACATGCTCTCTTCACTGAGGAGATCAGCCCAAAGAGTAGCTGATTGGGATTGCTGGAGAGAAAGGAGCAAAGGATCTGATGGTCTAAGGGAAATAGCCTGCTGCATAGCATGAAGAAAGGCTCTAGACTTAGCCACATTAGAGGAGAGGTTGCCATTGACTTTGTTGAGAGTAGACAAAGCTCGCTTGACTGCACGAAGCTTACCCGCAAGGATCTGCAAAGGGTCACCAGAGGAAGGGTAACACCAAGCAGTCTGCACCACATCAAGGAAGTTTTCCCACCAAGCCATAAAGTTGAAAAACTGAAAAGACTTAGGAATGGAAGGGATAGCCAACCCAATCTGAACAACCACAGGACAATGGTCCGAGAGATCACGCGGAGTAAATAAGGCCTGAGAAGAAGGAAAGGAGCCCAGCCATAAGCTATTAACCAAAGCTCTGTCAAGCTTTTTGTAAGTAGGATTAGACAGCTGAGAATCCCACCAGGTAAGAAGAGGACCTGAAGCCCGAAGATCAACCAAATATAAGTCAGTTAAAAAGTCCTTAAAATCTTGCATTCCTTAGTCCCATAAAACCAGCACCACCATCAATTTCAGAGAGGGATTGGACCACATTAAAGTCACCAAGGAGAGTCCAAGGTTTATCAATAGAGCCCGCAATAGACCTCAAGTATTTCCACAAAACCTTCCTCTCAGAGGGAGTATTGAGCCCATAAATAATAGTAGCAAAAAATTGAACATCAAGATTGGCAGAAGAAACAAAACAGTGAATAAACTGAGAAGATTTGGCTAAAATATTTACATTCCATATATGAGGGTCCCAACCAACCCAGATTCGGCCATTGATATGGAAATTATAATTAAAATGCCATTCCCAGTGTTTACAAATGGCTTTAGAAATAGCTAAGGCTTTAGTGCACTTGACCCTAGTCTCAACAATTCCCAAAAAGGAGAGACTATGCTTACAAATGAGAGCATTGACACTAGCCTGCTTAGGGGACATATTTACACCTCTAATATTCATAGAGCAAAAATTTAACATAAAGGGGAAAAATTAAGTAGGGGACTTAAAGCTCCCCCCTCCTTTAATCTTCTTCTTCGAGGCCTGGCCAAGATCTAAGGAGTTTTTTGCCTTATGCTTGAGATCCTTAACAGCCTTCTCATCAATTTGCTTCAGTTTGACCACAAGGGGATACCTTCTTATTGTTTCATTAGTTCTCTATATTGTCAAATTATAGATGATTATGAGTCCTATTACTTCGTTCTAGTTGAAATTAGCATCAAAAGGAGCAAAACCATCACTATCGCGTCCAAAACGATTGGCAGATGAAACACAAGTCTTCATTTAGGGATACCTTCATATTGTTTCATTGGTTGTTTCAAATTTACAAAGAAAGAGGTGATTAGAAGTTGTATTACTTCGTTCTAGTTTGATTAGCGTCAAAACGAAAAACCCATGACTATCTCTTTCAAAACCATGCGTACATCTCGCACAAGTCTTCATTGAGGGATACCTTCTTATTGTTTCATTGGTGCTTTAAAATTGTTAAAAAAAGAGGTGATTAGAAGTCCTATAACTTCGTTCTAGTTGGATTAGCATCAAAACGAGCAATCCCATGACTATCGCGTTAAAAACGATGCGTACATCTCACACAAGTCTTCATTTAGAGAGACCTTCTTATTGTTTCATTGGTTTCCTAAAATTGTGAAAGAAAGAGGTGATTAAGAGTCCTATTACTTTGTTCTAATTTGATTACCATCAAAAGAAGTAATCCCATGGCTATAGCGTTAAAAACGATGCATACATCTCACACAAGTCTTGATTTTGGTAGACTTTCTTATTATTTCATTGGTTCTCTCAAATTGTCAAAGAAAGAGGTGATTATGAGTCCTATGACTTTGTTCTAGTTTTATTAGCATCAAAAGGATCAATCCTTTAACTATAACCTTCAAAACGATTCGTACATCTCACACAAGTCTTCATTTAAGGATACCTTCTTATTGTTTTATTAGTTCTCTAAATTGTCAAATTATAGATGATTATGAGTCCTATTACTTCGTTCTAGTTGAAATTAACATCAAAAGGAGCAAACCCATCACTATCGCGTCCAAAACGATTCGTAGATCAAACACAAGTCTTCATTTAGGGAGACCTTCATATTGTTTCATTGGTTGTTTCAAATTTACAAAGAAAGAGGTGATTTGAAGTTATATTACTTCGTTCTAGTTTGATTACCGTCAAAACGAAAAACCCATGACTATCTCTTTCAAAATCATGCGTACATCTCGCACAAGTCTTCATTGAGGGAGACCTTCTTATTGTTTCATTGGTGCTTTAAAATTGTCAAAGAAAAAGGTGATTAGAAGTCCTATAACTTCGTTCTAGTTTGATTAGAATTCAAAAGGAGCAATCCCATGACTATCGTGTTAAAAACGATAAGTACATCTCACACAAGTCTTCATGTAAGGAGACCTTCTTATTTTTTCTTTGGTTCTCTAAAATTGTGAAAGAAATAGGTGATTAGGAGTCTTATTACTTCGTTCTAATTTGATTAGCATCAAAAGGAGAAATCCCATGACTATCACGTTAAAAACGATGCGTACATCTCACAAAAGTTTTGATTTAAGGATACCTTCTTACTGTTTCATTGGATCTCTTAAATTGTGAAAGAAAGAGGTGATTATAAGTTCTATGAATTCGTTCTAGTTTGATTAGAATCAAAAGGAGCAATCCTATCACTAGTACCTTCAAAATAATCCGTACATCTCACATAATTCTTCATTTAGGGAGACCTTCATAATGTTTCATTAGTTCTCTCAAATTGTCAAAATATAGGTGATTATGAATTCTATTACTTCGTTCTAGTTGAAATTAGCATCAAAAGGAGCAATCACATCACTATCGCGTCCAAGATGATGCGTAGATCTCACACAAGTCTTCATTTATGGAGACCTTCTTATTGTTTCATTGGTTTCCTAAAATTATGAAAGAAAGAGATGATTAAGAGTCCTATTACTTCGTTCTAATTTGATTACCATCAAAAGGAGTAATCCCATGACTATCGCGTTAAAAACGATGCGTACATCTCACACCAAGTCTTGATTTAGGAATAACTTCTTATTATTTCATTGGTTCTCTCAAATTGTCAAAGAAAGAGGTGATTATGAGTCCTATGACTTCGTTATAGTTTGATTAGCATCAAAAGGATCAATCCTATCACTATAGCCTTCAAAACGATTCCTACATCTCACACAAGTCTTCATTTAAGGATACCTTCTTATTATTTCATTAGTTCTCTAAATTGTCAAAATATAGATGATTATGAGTCCTATTACTTCGTTCTAGTTGAAATTAGCATCAAAAGGTGCAAACCCATCACTATCGTGTCCAAAACGATTCGTAGATATCACACAAGTCTTCATTTGGGGAGACCTTCATATTGTTTCAAAGTTACAAAGAAAGAGGTGATTAGAAGTTGTATTACTTCGTTCTAGTTTGATTAGCATCAAAACGAGAAACCCATGACTATCTCGTTCAAAACCATGCGTACATCTCGCACAAGTCTTCATTGAGGGAAACCTTCTTATTGTTTCATTGATGCTTTAAAATTGTCAAAGAAAGAGGTGATTAGAAGTCCTATAACTTCGTTCTAGTTTGATTAGCATCAAAAGGAGCAATCCCATGACTATCGCGTTAAAAATGATGCGTACATCTCACACAAGTCATCATTTAGAGAGACCTTCTTATTGTTTCATTGGTTTCCTAAAATTGTGAAAGAAAGAGGTGATTAAGAGTCCTATTACTTCGTTCTAATTTGATTACCATCAAAAGGAGTAATCCCATGACTATCGTGTTAAAAACGATGCGTACATCTCACACAAGTCTTGATTTAGGGAGACCTTCTTATTGTTCATTGGTTACCTCAAATTGTCAAAGAAAGAGGTGATTATGAGTCTTATGAATTCGTTCTAGTTTGATTAGCATCAAAAGGAGCAATCCTGTCACTAGTACCTTCAAAATGATCCGTACATCTCACACAAGTCTTGATTTAGGGAGACTTTCTTAATATTTAATTGGTTCTCTCAAATTGTCAAAGAAAGAGGTGATTACGAGTCTATGACTTCGTTCTAGTTTGATTAGCATCAAAATGATCAATCCTATCACTATAGCCTTCAAAACGATTCGTACATCTCACACAAGTCTTCATTTAAGGATACCTTCTTATTGTTTCATTAGTTCTCTGAATTGTCAAAATATAGACGATTATGAGTCCTATTACTTCGTTCTAGTTGAAATTAGCATCAAAAGGAGCAATCACATCACTATCGCGTCCAAAACGATGCATAGATCTCACACAAGTCTTCATTTATGGAGAACTTCTTATTGTTTCATTGGTTTCCTAAAATTATGAAAGAAAGAGGTGATTAAGGGTCCTATTACTTCGTTCTAATTTGATTACCATCAAAAGGAGTAATCCCATGACTATCGCGTTAAAAACGTTGCGTACATCTCACACCAAGTTTTGATTTAGGGACAACTTCTTATTATTTCATTGGTTCTCTCAAATTGTCAAAAAAGAGGTGATTATGAGTCTTATAACTTCGTTCTAGTTTAATTAGCATCAAAAGGATCAATCCTACCAATATAGCCTTCAAAACGATTCATACATCTCACACAAGTCTTCATTTAAGGATACCTTCGTATTGTTTCATTAGTTCTCTAAATTGTCAAAATATAGATGATTATGAGTCCTATTACTTCGTTCTAGTTGAAATTAGCATCAAAAAGTGCAAACCCATTACAATCGCGTCCAAAACGATTCGTAGATACAACACAAGTCTTCAGTTGGGGAGACCTTCATATTGTTTCATTGGTTGTTTCAAATTTACAAAGAAAGAGGTGATTAGAAGTTGTATTACTTCGTTCTAATTTGATTAGCATCAAAAAGAGAAACCCATGACTATCTCGTTCAAAACCATGCGTACATCTCGTACAAGTCTTCATTTAGGGAGACCTTCTAATTATTTCATTGGTGCTTTAAAATTGTCAAAGAAAGAGGTGATTAGAAGTCCTATAACTTCGTTCTAGTTTGATTAGCATCAAAACGAGCAATCCCATGACTATCGCGTTAAAAACGATGCGTACTTTTCACACAAGTCTTCATTTAGGGAGACCTTCTTATTGTTTCATTGGTTTTCTAAAATTGTGAAAGAAAGAGGTGATTAAGAGTCCTATTACTTCGTTCTAATTTGATTACCATCAAAAGGAGTAATCCCATGACTATCGCGTTAAAAACGATGCGTACATCTCACACAAGTCTTGATTTAGGGAGACTTATTATTTCATCGGTTCTCGCAAATTACCAAAGAAAGAGGTGATTATGAGTCCTATGACTTCGTTCTTGTTTGATTAGCATCAAAAGGATCAATCCTATCACTATAGCCTTCAAAACGATTCGTACATCTCACACAAGTTTTCATTTAAGGATACCTTCTTAATGTTTCATTAGTTCTCTGAATTGTCAAAATATAGATGATTATGAGTCCTATTACTTCGTTCTAGTTGAAATTAGCATGAAAAGGAGAAAACCCATCACTATCGCGTCCAAAACGATTCGTAGATCTCACACAAGTCTTCATTTAGGGAGACCTTTATATTGTTTCATTGGTTGTTTCAAATTTACAAAGAAAGAGGTGATTAGAAGTAGTATTACTTCGTTTTAGTTTGATTAGCGTCAAAACGAGAAACCCATGACTATCTCGTTCAAAACTATGCGTACATCTCGCACAAGTCTTCATTTAGGGAGACATTCTTATTGTTTCATTAGTTCTCTCAAATTGTCAAATTATAGATGATTATGAGTCCTATTACTTCGTTCTAGTTGAAATTAGCATCAAAAGCAGCAAACCCATCACTATCGCGTCCAAAACGATTCGTAGATCAAACACAAGTCTTCATTTAGGGAAACCTTCATATTGTTTCATTGGTTGTTTCAAATTCTCAAAGAAAGAGGTGATTAGAAGTTGTATTAATTCGTTCTAGTTTGATTAGCGTCAAAACGAGAAACTCATGACTATCTCGTTCAAAACCATGCGTACATCTCGCACAAGTCTTCATTTAGGGAGACCTTCTTCTTGTTTCATTGGTGCTTTAAAATTGTCAAAGAAAGAGGTGATTAGAAGCCCTATAACTTCGTTCTAGTTTGATTAGCATCAAAAGGAGCAATCCCGTGACTATCGCGTTAAAAACGATGTGTACATCTCACACAAGTCTTCATTTAAGGAGACCTTCTTATTGTTTCATTGGTTCTCTAAAATTGTGAAAGAAAGAGGTGATTAAGAGTCCTATTACTTCGTTCTAATTTGATTACCATCAAAAGGAGTAATCCAATGACTATCGCATTAAAAACGATGCGTACATCTCACACAAGTCTTGATTTAAGGAGACTTTCTTATTATTTCATTGGTTCTCTCAAATTGTCAAAGAAAGAGGTGATTTTGAGTCCTATGACTTCGTTCTAGTTTGATTAGCATCAAAAGGATCAATCCTATCACTATAGCCTTCAAAACGATTCGTACATCTCACACAAGTCTTCATTTAAGGATACCTTCTTATTGTTTCATTAGTTCTCTGAATTGTCAAAATATAGATGATTATGAGTCCTATTACTTTGTTCTAGTTGAAATTAGTATCAAAAGTAGCAATCACATCACTATCGCGTCCAAAATGATGCGTAGATCTCACACAAGTCTTCATTTATGGAGACCTTCTTATTGTTTCATTGGTTTCCTAAAATTATGAAAGAAAGAGGTGATTAAGGGTCCTATTACTTCGTTCTAATTTGATTACCATCAAAAGGAGTAATCCATTGACTATCGCGTTAAAAACGATGCGTACATCTCACACCAACTTTTGATTTAGGGACAACTTCTTATTATTTCATTGGTTCTCTCAAATTGTCAAAAAAAGAGGTTATTATGAGTCCTATAACTTCGTTCCAGTTTGATTTGCATCAAAAGGATCAATCCTATCACTATAGCCTTCAAAACGATTCGTACATCTCACACAAGTCTTCATTGAAGGATACCTTCGTATTGTTTCATTAGTTCTCTAAATTGTCAAAATATAGATGATTATGAGTCCTATTACTTCGTTCTAGTTGAAATTAGCATCGAAAGGTGCAAACCCATCACTATCGCGTCCAAAACAATTCGTAGATCAAACACAAGTCTCCATTTAAGGAGACCTTCATATTGTTTCATTGGTTGTTTCAAATTTACAAAGAAAGAGGTGATTAGAAGTTGTATTACTTCGTTCTAGTTTGATTAGCGTCAAAACGAGAAACCCATGACAATCTCGTTCAAAACCATGCGTACATCTCGCACAAGTCTTCATTTAGGGAGGCCTTCTTATTGTTTCATTGGTGCTTTAAAATTGTCAAAGAAAGAGGTGATTAGAAGTCCTATAACTTCGTTCTAGTTTGATAAGCATCAAAAGGAGCACTGCCATGACTATCGCGTTAAAAACGATGTGTACATCTCACACAAGTCCTCATTTAGGGAGACCTTCTTATTGTTTCATTGGTTTTCTAAAATTGTTAAAGAAAGAGGTGATTAAGAGTCCTATTACTTCGTTCTAATTTGATTACCATCAAAAGGAGTAATCCCATGACTATCGCGTTAAAAACAATGCGTACATCTCACACAAGTCTTGATTTAGGGAGACTTTCTTATTATTTCATCGGTTCTCGCAAATTATCAAAGAAAGAGGTGATTATGAGTCCTATGACTTTGTTCTTGTTTGATTAGCATCAAAAGGATCAATCCTATCACTATAGCCTTCAAAACGATTCGCACATCTCACACAAGTCTTCATTTAAGGATACCTTCTTACTGTTTCATTAGTTCTCTGAATTGTCAAAATATAGATGATTATGAGTCCTATTACTTCGTTCTAGTTGAAATTAGCATCAAAAGGAGCAAACCCATCACTATCACGTCCAAAACGATTCGTAGATCTCACACAAGTCTTCATTTAGGGAGACCTTCATATTATTTCATTGGTTGTTTCAAATTTACAAAGAAAGAGGTGATTAGAAGTTGTATTACTTCGTTCTAGTTTGATTAGCGTCAAAACGAGAAACCCATGACTATCTCGTTCAAAACCATGCGTACATCTCGCACAAGTCTTCATTTAGGGAGACCTTCTTATTGTTTCATTAGTGCTTTAAAATTATCAAAGAAAGAGATGATTAGAAGTCTTATATCTTCGTTCTAGTTTGATTAGCATCAAAAGGAGCAATCCCTTGACTATCACGTTAAAAACGATGCGTACATCTCACACAAGTCTTCATTTAGGGAGACCTTCTTATTGTTTCATTGGTTTTCTAAAATTGTGAAAGAAAGATGTGATTAAGAGTCCTATTACTTCGTTCTAATTTGATTACCATCAAAAGGAGTAATCCCATGACTATCGCGTTAAAAACGATGCGCACATCTCACACAAGTCTTGATTTAGGGAGACTTTCTTATTATTTCATTGGTTCTCTCAAATTGCAAAAGAAAGAGGTGATTATGAGTCCTATGACTTCGTTCTAGTTTGATTAGCATCAAAAGGATCAATCCTATCACCATAGCCTTCAAAAGGATTCGTACATCTCACACAAGTCTTCATTTAAGGAAACCTTCATATTGTTTTATTAGTTCTCTAAATTGTCAAATTATAGATGATTATGAGTCCTATTACTTCGTTCTAGTTGAAATTAACATCAAAAGGAGCAAACCCATCACTATCGCGTCCAAAACGATTCGTAGATCAAACACAAGTCTTCATTTAGGGAGACCTTCATATTGTTTCATTGGTTGTTTCAAATTTACAAAGAAAGAGGTGATTTGAAGTTATATTACTTCGTTCTAGTTTGATTACCGTCAAAACGAAAAACCCATGACTATCTCTTTCAAAATCATGCATACATCTCGCACAAGTCTTCATTTAGGGAGACCTTCTTATTGTTTCATTGGTGCTTTAAAATTGTCAAAGAAAAAGGTGATTAGAAGTCCTATAACATCGTTCTAGTTTGATTAGAATTCAAAAGGAGCAATCCCATGACTATCGTGTTAAAAACGATGAGTACATCTCACACAAGTCTTCATTTAAGGAGACCTTCTTATTGTTTTTTTGGTTCTCTAAAATTGTGAAAGAAATAGGTGATTAGGAGTCTTATTACTTCGTTCTAATTTGATTAGCATCAAAAGGAGAAATCCCATGACTATCGCGTTAAAAACGATGCGTACATCTCACAAAAGTTTTGATTTAAGGATACCTTCTTACTGTTTCATTGGATCTCTTAAATTGTGAAAGAAAGAGGTGATTATAAGTTCTATGAATTCGTTCTAGTTTTATTAGAATCAAAAGGAGCAATCCTATCACTAGTACCTTCAAAATAATCCGTACATCTCACATAATTCTTCATTTAGGGAGACCTTCATAATGTTTCATTAGTTCTCTCAAATTGTCAAAATATAGGTGATTATGAATTTTATTACTTCGTTCTAGTTGAAATTAGCATCAAAAGGAGCAATCACATCACTATCGCGTCCAATATGATGCGTAGATCTCACACAAGTCTTCATTTATGGAGACCTTCTTATTGTTTCATTGGTTTCCTAAAATTATGAAAGAAAGAGATGATTAAGAGTCCTATTACTTCGTTCTAATTTGATTACCATCAAAAGGAGTAATCCCATGACTATCGCGTTAAAAACGATGCGTACATCTCACACCAAGTCTTGATTTAGGAATAACTTCTTCTTATTTCATCGGTTCTCTCAAATTGTCAAAGAAAGAGGTGATTATGAGTCCTATGACTTCGTTATAGTTTGATTAGCATCAAAAGGATCAATCCTATCACTATAGCCTTCAAAACGATTCCTACATCTCGCACAAGTCTTCATTTAGGGAGACCTTCTTATTGTTTCATTAGTGCTTTAAAATTATCAAAGAAAGAGGTGATTAGAAGTCTTATATCTTCGTTCTAGTTTGATTAGCATCAAAAGGAGCAATCCCATGACTATCACGTTAAAAACGATGCGTACATCTCACACAAGTCTTCATTTAGGGAGACCTTCTTATTGTTTCATTGGTTTTCTAAAATTGTGAAAGAAATATGTGATTAAGAGTCCTATTACTTCGTTCTAATTTGATTACCATCAAAAGGAGTAATCCCATGACTATCGCGTTAAAAACGATGCGCACATCTCACACAAGTCTTGATTTAGGGAGACTTTCTTATTATTTCATTGGTTCTCTCAAATTGCAAAAGAAAGAGGTGATTATGAGTCCTATGACTTCGTTCTAGTTTGATTAGCATCAAAAGGATCAATCCTATCACCATAGCCTTCAAAAGGATTCGTACATCTCACACAAGTCTTCATTGAAGGATACCTTCGTATTGTTTCATTAGTTCTCTAAATTGTCAAAATATAGATGATTATGAGTCCTATTACTTCGTTCTAGTTGAAATTAGCATCGAAAGGTGCAAACCCATCACTATCGCGTCCAAAACAATTCGTAGATCAAACACCAAGTCTCCATTTAAGGAGACCTTCATATTGTTTCATTGGTTGTTTCAAATTTACAAAGAAAGAGGTGATTAGAAGTTGTATTACTTCGTTCTAGTTTGATTAGCGTCAAAACGAGAAACCCATGACAATCTCGTTCAAAACCATGCGTACATCTCGCACAAGTCTTCATTTAGGGAGGCCTTCTTATTGTTTCATTGGTGCTTTAAAATTGTCAAAGAAAGAGGTGATTAGAAGTCCTATAACTTCGTTCTAGTTTGATTAGCATCAAAAGGAGCACTGCCATGACTATCGCGTTAAAAACGATGTGTACATCTCACACAAGTCCTCATTTAGGGAGACCTTCTTATTGTTTCATTGGTTTTCTAAAATTGTGAAAGAAAGAGGTGATTAAGAGTCCTATTACTTCGTTCTAATTTGATTACCATCAAAAGGAGTAATCCCATGACTATCGCGGTAAAAACAATGCGTACATCTCACACAAGTCTTGATTTAGGGAGACTTTCTTATTATTTCATTTGGTTCTCTCAAATTGCAAAAGAAAGAGGTGATTATGAGTCCTATGACTTCGTTCTAGTTTGATTAGCATCAAAAGGATCAATCCTATCACCATAGCCTTCAAAAGGATTCGTACATCTCACACAAGTCTTCATTTAAGGATACCTTCTTATTGTTTCATTAGTTCTCTGAATTATCAAAATATAGATGATTATGAGTCCTATTACTTCGTTCTAGTTGAAAATAGCATCAAAAGGAGCAAACCCATCACTATCACGTCCAAAATAATTCGTAGATCTCAGACAAGTCATCATTTAGGGAGACCTTCATATTGTTTCATTGGTTGTTTAAAATTTACAAAGAAAGATGTGATTAGAAGTAGTATTACTTTGTTCTAGTTTGATTAGCGTCAAAACGAGAAACCCATGACTATCTCGTTCAAAATTTGCATACATCTCGCACAAGTTTTCATTTAGGGAGACCTTTTTATTGTTTCATTAGTTCTCTCAAATTGTCAAATTATAGATGATTATGAGTCCTATTACTTCGTTCTAGTTGAAATTAGCATCAAAAGGTGCAAACCCATCACTATCACGTCCAAAACGATTCGTAGATCTCACACAAGTCTTCATTTAGGGAGACCTTCATATTATTTCATTGGTTGTTTCAAATTTACAAAGAAAGAGGTGAGTATAAGTTGTATTACTTCGTTCTAGTTTGATTAGCATCAAAACGAGAAACCCATGACTATCTCGTTTAAAACCATGCGTACATCTCGCACAAGTCTTCATTTAGGGAGACCTTCTTCTTGTTTCATTGGTGCTTTAAAATTGTCAAAGAAAGAGGTGATTAGAAGTCCTATATCTTCGTTCTAGTTTGATTAGCATCAAAAGGAGCAATCCCATGACTATCGCGTTAAAAACGATGCGTACATCTCACACAAGTCTTCATTTAGGGAGACCTTCTTATTGTTTCATTGGTTTTCTAAAATTGTGAAAGAAAGAGGTGATTAAGAGTCCTATTACTTCGTTCTAATTTGATTACCATCAAAAGGAGTAATCCCATGACAATCGCGTTAAAAACGATGCGTACATCTCACACAAGTCTTGATTTAGGGAGAGTTTCTTATTATTTCATTGGTTCTCTCAAATTGTCAAAGAAAGAGGTGATTATGAGTCCTATGACTTCGTTCTAGTTTGATTAGCATCAAAAGGATCAATCCTATCACTATAGCCTTCAAAATAATTCGTACATCTCACACAAGTCTTCATTTAAGGATACCTTCTTATTGTTTCATTAGTTCTCTGAATTGTCAAAATATAGATGATTATGAGTCCTATTACTTCGTTCTAGTTGAAATTAGCAACAGAAGGAGCAAACCCATCACTATCGCGTCCAAAACGATTCGTAGATCTCACACAAGTTTTCATTTAGGGAGACCTTCATATTGTTTCATTGGTTGTTTCAAATTTACAAAGAAAGAGGTGATTAGAGGTAGTATTACTTTGTTCTAGTTTGATTTGCGTCAAAACGAGAAACCCATGACTATCTCGTTCAAAACTTTGCATACATCTCGCACAAGTCTTCATTTAGGGAGACCTTCTTATTGTTTCATTAGTTCTCTCAAATTGTCAAATTATAGATACTTATGAGTCCTATTACTTCGTTCTAGTTGAAATTAGCATCAAAAGGTGCAAACCCATCACTATCGCGTCCAAAACGATTCGTAGATCAAACACAAGTCTTCATTTAGGGAAACCTTCATATTGTTTCATTGGTTGTTTCAAATTCACAAAGAAAGAGGTGATTAGAATTTGTATTACTTCGTTCTAGTTTGATTAGCGTCAAAACGAGAAACTCATGACTATCTCGTTCAAAACCATGCATACATCTCGCACAAGTCTTCATTTAGGAAGACCTTTTTGTTGTTTCATTAGTGCTTTAAAATTGTCAAACAAAGAGGTGATTAGATGTCCTTAACTTCGTTCTAGTTTGATTAGCATCAAAAGGAGCAATCCCATGACTATCGCGTTAAAAACGATGCGTTCATCTCACACAAGTCTTCATTTAGAGAGCCCTTCTTATTGTTTCATTGGTTTCCTAAAATTATGAAAGAAAGAGGTGATTAAGAGTCCTATTACTTCGTTCTAATTTGATTACCATCAAAAGGAGAAATCCCATAACTATCGCGTTAAAAACGATGCGTACATCTCACACAAGTCTTGATTTAGGGAGACTTTCTTATTATTTCATTGATTCTCTCAAATTGTCCAAGAAAGAGGTGATTATGAGTCCTATGACTTCGTTCTATTTTGATTAGCATCAAAAGGATCAATCCCATCACCATAGCCTTCAAAACGATTCGTACATCTCACACAAGTCTTCATTTAAGGATACCTTCTTATTGTTTCATTAGTTCTCTGAATTGTCAAAATATAGATAATTATGAGTCCTATTACTTCGTTCTAGTTGAAATTAGCATTAAAAGGAGCAATCACATCACTATCGCGTCCAAAACGATGCGTAGATCTCACACAAGTCTTCATATATGGAGACCTTCTTATTGTTTCATTGGTTTCCTAAAATTATGAAAGAAAGAGGTGATTAAGGGTCCTATTACTTCGTTCTAATTTGATTACCATCAAAAGGAGTAATCCCAAGACTATCGCGTTAAAAACGATGCGTACATCTCACACCAAGTTTTGATTTAGGGACAACTTCTTATTATTTCATTGGTTCTCTCAAATTGTCAAAAGGGAGAGGTGATTATGAGTCCTATAACTTCGTTCTAGTTTGATTAGCATCAAAAGGATCAATCCTATCACTATAGCCTTCAAAACGATTCGTACATCTCACACAAGTCTTGATTTAGGGAGACTTTCTTATTATTTCATTGGTTTTCTCAAATTGCAAAAGAATGAGGTGATTATGAGTCCTATGACTTCGTTCTTGTTTGATTAGCTTCAAACGGATCAATCCTATCACTATTGCCTTCAAAACGATTCGTACATCTCACACATATCTTCATTTAAGGATACCTTCTTATTGTTTCATTAGTTCTCAGAATTGTCAAAATGTAGATGATTATGAGTCCTATTACTTTGTTCTAGTTGAAATTAGCATCAAAAGGAGCAAACCAATCACTATCACGTCCAAAAAGATTCGTAGATCTCACACAAGTCTTCATTTAGGGAGACCTTCATACTGTTTCATTGGTTGTTTCAAATTTACAAAGAAAGAGGTGATTAGAAGTTGTATTACTTCGTTCTAGTTTGATTAGCGTCAAAACGAGAAACCCATGACTATCTCGTTCAAAACTATGCGTACATCTCGCACAAGTCTTCATTTAGGGAGGCCTTCTTATTGTTCTATTAGTTCTCTTAAATTGTCAAATTATAGATGATTATGAGACCTATTACTTTGTTCTAGTTGAAATTAGCATCAAAAGGAGCAAACCCATCACTATCGCGTCCAAAACGATTCGTAGATCAAACACAAGTTTTTATTTAGGGAAACCTTCATATTGTTTCATTGGTTGTTTCAAATTCCCAAAGAAAGAGGTGATTAGAAGTTGTATTACTTTGTTCTAGTTTGATTAGCGTCAAAACGAGAAAATCATGACTATCTCGTTCAAAACCATGCGTACATCTCGCACTAGTCTTCATTTAGGGAGACCTTCTTATTGTTTCGTTGGTGCTTTAAAATTATCAAACCAAGAGGTGATTAGAAGTCCTATAACTTAGTTCTAGTTTGATTAGCATCAAAAGGAGCAATCCCATGACTATCGCGTTAAAAACGATGCATACATCTCACATAAGTCTTAATTTAGAGAGACCTTCTTATTGTTTCATTGGTTTCCTAAAATTGTGAAAGAAAGAGGTGATTAAGAGTCCTATTACTTCGTTCTAATTTGATTACCATCAAAAGGAGTAATCCCATGACTATCGCGTTAAAAACGATGCATACATCTCACACAAGTCTTGATTTTGGTAGACTTTCTTATTATTTCTTTGGTTCTCTCAAATTGTCAAAGAAAGAGGTGGTTATGAGTCCTATGACTTCGTTCTAGTTTTATTAGCATCAAAAGGATCAATCCTATCACTATAGCCTTCAAAACGATTCGTACATCTCACACAAGTCTTCATTTAAGGATACCTTCTTATTGTTTCATTAGTTCTTTGAATTGTCAAAATATAGATGATTATAAGTCCTATTACTTCGTTCTAGTTGAAATTAGCATCAAAAGGAGCAATCACATCACTATCGCGTCCAAAATGATGCGTAAATCTCACACAAGTCTACATTTATGGAGACCTTCTTATTGTTTCATTGGTTTCTAAAATTATGAAAGAAAGAGGTGATTAAGGGTCCTATAACTTCGATCTAATTTGATTACCATCGAAAGAGTAATCCCATGACTATCGCGTTAAAAACGATGCGTACATCTCACACCAACTTTTGATTTAGGGAGAACTTCTTATTATTTCATTGGTTCTCTCAAATAGTCAAAAAAAGAGAGGTGATTATGAGTCCTACAACTTCGTTCTAGTTTAATTAGCATCAAAAGGATCAATCCAATCACTATAGCCTTCAAAATGATTCGTACATCTCACACAAGTCTTCATTTACGGATACCTTCTTATTGTTTCTTTAGTTCTCTAAATTGTCAAAATATAGATGATTATGAGTCCTATTACTTCGTTCTAGTTGAAATTAGAATCAAAAGGGGCAAACCCATCACTATCGCTTCCAAAACGATTCGTAGATCTCACACAAGTCTTCATTTAGGGAGACCTTCATATTGTTTCATTGGTTGTTTCAAATTTACAAAGAAAGAGGTGATTAGAAGTAGTATTACTTCGTTTTAGTTTGATTAGCGTCAAAACGAGAAACCCATGACTATCTCGTTCAAAACTATGCGTACATCTCGCACAAGTCTTCATTTAGGGAGACATTCTTATTGTTTCATTAGTTCTCTCAAATTGTCAAATTATAGATGATTATGAGTCCTATTACTTCGTTCTAGTTGAAATTAGCATCAAAAGCAGCAAACCCATCACTATCGCGTCCAAAACGATTCGTTGATCAAACACAAGTCTTCATTTAGGGAGACCTTCATATTGTTTCATTGGTTGTTTCAAATTTACAAAGAAATAGGTGATTCGAAGTTGTATTACTTCGTTCTAGTTTGATTAGCGTCAAAACGAAAAACCCATGACTATCTCGTTCAAAACCATGCGTACATCTCGCACAAGTCTTCATTTAGGGAGACCTTCTTATTGCTTCATTGGTGCTTTAAAATTGTCAAAGAAAGAGGTGATTAGAAGTCCTATAACTTCGTTCTAGTTTGATTAGCATCAAAAGGAGAAATCCCATAACTATCGCGTTCAAAATCATGCGTATATCTCGCACAAGTCTTCATTTAAGGAGACCTTCTTATTGTTTCTTTGGTTCTCTAAAATTGTGAAAGAACGAGGTGATTAGGATTCTTATTACTTCGTTCTAATTTGATTAGCATCAAAAGGATCAATCCTATGACTATCGCATTAAAAATGATGCGTACGTCTCACACAAGTCTTGATTTAGAGAGACCTTCTTATTGTTTCATTGGGTCTCTCAAATTATCAAAGAAAGAGGTAATTATGAGTCCTATGAATTCGTTGTAGTTTGATTAGCATCAAAAAGAGCAATCCTATCACTAGTGCCTTCAAAATGATCCGGACATCACACAAAAGTTTTTATTTTGGGAGACTTCTTAATGTTTCATTAGTTCTCTCAAATTATCAAAATATAGGTGGTTATGAGTCCTATTACTTCGTTCTAGTTGAAATTAGCATCAAAAGGAGCAATCCCATCACTATCGTGTCCAAAACGATGCATAGATCTCACACAAGTCTTCATTTAGGGGGACCTTTATATTGTTTCATTGGTTGTTTCAAATTAACAAAGAAAGAGGTGATTAAGAGTTGTATTATTTCGTTCTAATTTGATCAGCGTCCAAAATGAGAAACCCATGACTATCGCGTTCAAAACCATGCGTATATCTCTCACAAGTCTTCATTTAGGGAGACCTTCTTATTGTTTCATTGGTGCTTTAAAATTGTCAAAGAAATAGGTGATTAGGAGTCCTATAACTTCATTCTAGTTTGATTAGCATCAAAACGAGCAATCCCATGACTATCGCGTTAAAAACGATGCGTACATCTCACACAAGTCTTCATTTAGGGAGACCTTCTTATTGTTTCATTGGTTTCCTAAAATTATGAAAGAAAGAGGTGATTAAGAGTCCTATTACTTCGTTCTAATTTGATTACCATCAAAAGGAGTAATCCCATGAGTATCGCGTTAAAAACGATGCGTACATCTCACACAAGTCTTGATTTAGGGACACTTTCTTATTCTTTCATTGGTTCTCTCAAATTGTCAAAGAAAGAGGTGATTATGAGTCCTATGACTTCGTTCTAGTTTGATTAGCATCAAAAGGATCAATCCTATCACTATAGACTTCAAAACGATTCGTACATCTCACACAAGTCTTCATTTAAGGATACCTTTTTATTGTTTCATTAGTTCTCTGAATTGTCAAAATATAGATGATTATGAGTCCTATTACTTTGTTCTAGTTGAAATTAGCATCAAAAGGAGTAATCCCATCACTATCGTGTCCAAAACGATGCATAGATCTCACACAAGTCTTCATTTAGGAGGACCTTTATATTGTTTCATTGGTTGTTTCAAATTTACAAAGACAGAGGTGATTAAGAGTTGTATTACTTCGTTCTAATTAGATTAGCGTCAAAACGAGAAACCCATGACTATCGCGTTCAAAACCATGCGTACATCTCGGACAAGTCTTCATTTAGGGAGACCATCTTATTGTTTCATTGGTGCTTTAAAATTGTCAAAGAAATAGGTGATTAGGAGTCCTATAACTTCGTTCTAGTTTAATTAGCATCAAAAGGAGCAATCCCATGACTATCGCGTTAAAAATGATGCGTACATCTCACACAAGTTTTCATTTAGGGAGACCTTCTTATTGTTTCATTGGTTTCCTAAAATTATGAAAGAAAGAGGTGATTAAGAGTCCTATTACTTTGTTCTATTTTGTTTACCATCAAAAGGAGTAATCCCATGACTATCGCATTAAAAACGTTGTGTACATCTCACACAAGTCTTAATTTAGGGAGACTTTCTTATTGTTTCATTGGTTCTCTCAAATTGTCAAAGAAAGAGGTGATTATGAGTCCTATAACTTCGTTCTAGTTTGATTAGCATAAAAAGGATCAATCCTATCACTATATCCTTCAAAACGATTCGTACATCTCACACAAGTCTTCATTTAAGGATACCTTCTTATTGTTTCATTTGTTCTCTAAATTGTCAAATTATAGATGATTATGAGTCCTATTACTTCGTTCTAGTTTAAATTAGCATCCAAAGGAGCAAACCCATCACTATCTCGTCCAAAACGATTCGTAGATCAAACACAAGTCTTCATTTAGGGAGACCTTCATATTGTTTCATTGGTCATTTCAAATTTACAAAGAAAGAGGTGATTAGAAGTTGTATTACTTCGTTCTAGTTTGATTAGCGTCAAAACGAGAAACCCATGACTATCTCATTCAAAACCATGCGTATGGTGTCTTTATTTAGGGAGACCTTCTTATTGTTTCATTGGTGCTTAAAATTGTAAAAGAAAGAGGTGATTAGAAGTCTTACAACTTCGTTCTAGTTTGATTAGCATCAAAAGGAGCAGTCTCATGACTATCGCTTTAAAAACGATGCGTACATCTCACAAAAGTCATCATTTAAGGAGACCTTCTTATTGTTTCTTTGGTTCTCTAAAATTGTGAAAGAAAGAGGTGATTAGGAGTCTTATTACTTCGTTGTAATTTGATTAGCATCAAAAGGGGCAATCCTATGACTATCGCGTTAAAAACGTTGCGTACGTCTCACACAAGTTTTGATTTTGGAAGACCTTCTTATTATTTCATTGGGACTCTCAAATTGTCAAAGAAAGAGGTAATTATTAGTCCTATGAATTCATTGTAGTTTGATTAGCATCAAAAAGTGCAATCCTATCACTAGTGCCTTCAAAACGATCCGGACATCACACACAAGTTTTTATTTTGGGAGACTTCTTAATGTTTCATTAGTTATCTCAAATTATCAAAATATAGGTGATTATGAGTTCTATTACTTCGTTCTAGTTGAAATTAGCATCAAAAGGAGCAATCCCATCACTATCGTGTCCAAAACGATGCATAGATCTCACACAAGTCTTCATTTAGGGAGACCTTTATATTGTTTCATTGGTTGTTTCAAATTTACAAAGAAAGAGGTGATTAAGAGTTGTATTACTTCGTTCTAATTTGATTAGGGTTAAAACGAGAAACCCATGACTATCGCGTTCAAAATCATGCGTATATCTCGCACAAGTCTTCATTTAGGGAGACCTTCTTATTGTATCATTGGTGCTTTAAAATTGTCAAAGAAATAGGTGATTAGGAGTCCTATAACTTTGTTCTAGTTTGATTAGCATCAAAAGGAGCAATCCCATGACTATCACGTTAAAAATGATGCGTACATCTCACACAATTCTTCATTTATGGAGACCTTCTTATTGTTTCATTGGTTTCCTAAAATTGTGAAAGAAAGAGGTGATTAAGAGTCCTATTAATTCGTTCTAATTTGATTACCATCAAAAGGAGTAATCCCATGACTATTGCGTTAAAAAAGATGCGTACATTTCACACAAGTCTTGATTTAGGGAGACTTTCTTATTATTTCATTGGTTCTCTCAAATTGTCAAAGAAAGAGGTGATTATGAGTCCTATGACTTCGTTCTAGTTTGATTAGCATCAAAAGGATCAATCCTTTAACTATAGCCTTCAAAACGATTCGTACATCTCACACATGTCTTCATTTAAGGATACCTTCTTATTGTTTCATTAGTTCTCTATATTGTCAAATTATAGATGATTATGAGTCCTATTACTTCGTTCTAGTTAAAATTAGCATCAAAAGGAGGAAACCCATCACTATCGCGTCCAAAACGATTCGTAGATCAAACACAAGTCTTGATTTAGGGAGACCTTCATATTGTTTCATTGGTTGTTTCACATGTACAAAGAAAGAGGTGATTAGAAGTTGTATTACTTCGTTCTAGTTTGATTAGCGTCAAAATGAAAAACCCATGACTATCTCTTTCAAAACCATGCGTACATCTCGCACAAGTCTTCATTGAGGGATACCTTCTTATGGTTTCATTGGTGCTTTCAAATTGTCAAAGAAAGAGGTGATTAGAAGTCCTATAACTTTGTTCTAGTTTGATTAGCATCAAAAGGAGCAATCCCATGACTAACGCGTTAAAAACGATGCGTACATCTCACACAAGTCTTCATTTAGAGAGACATTCTTATTGTTTCATTGGTTTCCTAAAATTGTGAAAGAAAGAGATGATTAAGAGTCCTATTACTTCGTTCTAATTTGATTACCATCAAAAGAAGTAATCCCATGACTATAGCGTTAAAAACGATGCATACATCTCACACAAGTCTTGATTTTGGTAGACTTTCTTATTATTTCTTTGGTTCTCTCAAATTGTCAAAGAAAGAGGTGGTTATGAGTCCTATGACTTCGTTCTAGTTTTATTAGCATCAAAAGGATTAATCCTTTAACTATAGCCTTCAAAACGATTCGTACATCTAACACAAGTCTTCATTTAAGGATACCTTCTTACTGTTTCATTAGTTTTCTAAATTGTCAAATTATAGATGATTATGAGTCCTATTACTTCGTTCTAGTTGAAATTAACATCAAAAGGAACAAACCCATCACTATCGCGTCCAAAACGATTCGTAGATCAAACACAAGTCTTCATTTAGGGAGACCTTCATATTGTTTCATTGGTTGTTTCAAATTTACAAAGAAAGAGGTGATTAGAAGTAATATTACTTCGTTCTACTTTGATTACCGTCAAAACGAAAAACCCATGACTATCTCTTTCAAAATCTTGCGTACATCTCGCACAAGTCTTCATTGAGGGAGTCCTTCTTATTGTTTTATTGGTGCTTTAAAATTGTCAAAGAAAAAGGTGATTAGAAGTCCTATAACTTCGTTCTAGTTTGATTAGCATCAAAAGGAGCAATCCCATGACTATCGTGTTAAAAACGATGAGTACATCTCACACAAATCTTCATTTAAGGAGAACTTCATATTGTTTCTTTGGTTCTCTAAAATTGTGAAAGAAATAGGTGATTAGGAGTCTTATTACTTAGTTCTAATTTGATTAGCATCAAAAGGAGCAATCCCATGACTATCGCGTTAAAAACGATGCGTACATCTCACAAAAGTCTTGATTTAAGGATACCTTCTTACTGTTTCATTGGATTTCTTAAATTGTGAAAAAAAAGAGGTGATTATAAGTTCTATGAATTCGTTCTAGTTTGATTAGAATCAAAAGGAGCAATCCTATCACTAGTGCCTTCAAAATAATCCGTATATCTCACACAATTCTTCATTTAGGGAGACCTTCATAATGTTTCATTAGTTCTCTCAAATTGTCAAAATATAGGTGATTATGAATTCTATTACTTCGTTCTAGTTGAAATTAGCATCAAAAGGAGTAATCACATCACTATCGCGTCCAAAATGATGCGTAGATCTCACACAAGTCTTCATTTATGGAGACCTTCTTATTGTTTCATTGGTTTCCTAAAATTATGAAAGAAAGAGATGATTAAGAGTCCTATTACTTCGTTCTAATTTGATTACCATCAAAAGGAGTAATCCCATGACTATCGCGTTAAAAACGATGCGTACATCTCACACCAAGTCTTGATTTAGGAATAACTTATTATTATTTCATTGGTTCTCTCAAATTGTCAAAGAAAGAGGTGATTATGAGTCCTATGACTTCGTTCTATTTTGATTAGCATCAAAAGGATCAATCCTATCACTATAGCCTTCAAAACGATTCGTACATCTCACACAAGTCTTCATTTAAGGATACATTCTTCTTATTTCATTAGTTCTCTAAATTGTCAAAATATAGATGATTATGAGTCCTTTTACTTCGTTCTAGTTGAAATTAGCATCAAAAGGTGCAAACCCATCACTATCGTGTCCAAAACGATTCGTAGATATCACACAAGTCTTCATTTAGGGAGACCTTCATATTGTTTCAAAGTTACAAAGAAAGAGGTGATTAGAAGTTGTATTACTTCGTTCTAGTTTGATTAGCATCAAAACGAGAAACCCATGACTATCTTGTTCAAAACCATGCGTACATCTCGCACAAGTCTTCATTGAGGGAGACATTCTTATTGTTTCATTGATGCTTTAAAATTGTCAAAGAAAGAGGTGATTAGAAGTCCTATAACTTCGTTCTAGTTTGATTAGCATCAAAAGGAGCAATCCCATGACTATCGCGTTAAAAACGATGCGTACATCTCACATAAGTCATCATTTATAGAGACCTTTTTTTTTTTGCTAAATTTGTTTGTATTAAGAGGACCAAAAAACAATGGCTAAGGGGCATACCCCAGAATATAGCAACATCATCTAAGGAGCTTAGATGATGATACGATATAAGGAAGACATGTCAACCATCCTAGTTAGTTAACAACCAATTACAGTAATGATTACAATTTGTGGCCTTGATAAAGGAGTTACAAGTAGAGAGTCTTGACTTAATTAGATTTATAGTATCCTTTGCAATAGACCTAGGAGGAATAATGGTACCTTTATGCATCTTTGTGTTCCTAGCCTCCCAAACTTTGTAGAAACAGGTGGCAACCGTGAGACTTAAAATGTTCTTGGTCAGTTTAGTGCCTTGGAATGTGGTGAGGTATCCAATGAGAGCATCCCAAGTTAATGGGATGGAAACCCAATTCCCTAAGTCAAGTGCACTTTGTAAGACCACCGAAGAGTAAGTGCATTCAAAGAACAAGTGCTCAAAAGTCTCAAGATGTTGGTTGCACAAAAGACAATTCCACGTCCGACCTGTGTAATGCTTGGTACGGTCATTTGTAGAAAGTTTCCTAAGGAGGCCAAGCCACAACATAAAAGAGTACCTAGGCACATGAAGTTTGTGCCAAAGGATTGAGCTCCAAGACACCAAGAGAGTCCTAGCCCGAATAGAGTCCCAAATTTGGTTTGCCTTTATTATTTTAATATCATGCATATCCCACAGAATCTGGTCAAGTTGCCGAGGAGGGATGGGGATTTGAAGAACTTGCTGCCGAAAAAGGATAACTTCATGATGATTACTAGTTGGGAGATTCCACATGGAGCCCGAGATAATGTGGCTTACCATGGAAGATGCCAGAATACCTGAGTTGGACAATAAAGTGGTAGAGGGGTTGATGGAGGTTCCATTCAACCAAGGATCATACCATAGGTATGTATGATTTCCATTCCCAAGAATAAACTTCAAATGTTGGAGAGCACAAGGACGAAGTTTTAGGATTTGTTTCCAAATCCAAGAACAATCCTGGCCTTCCGTTACCTGCCATATAGACTTGTCCTTCAAGAGGGTGGCTTGAATTCATTGTGCCCAAAGAGACTTAGTAGCATGATTGATAATTTGAATGAAGTGTTGCATCATTAAGGATGTGTTCCAATCAAGGATGTTCTTGATGCCTAAACCCCCTTCACTAGTAGGTAAAGTAATATGAGACCAAGCCACTTTAGCACCAAACTTACACAAGGTTGGTCCTTTCCACAAAAATCTGCCAAGGAGGGACTGAAACTCACAAAGAATTGCCTTAGGAAGCATGAAATGCTTGCACCAGTAGGTTTGAAACGAACAAAGAATTGACTTAATCAACTGTAGTCGTCCGGAATAGGCTAGCACTTTGGAAGTCCAGGAAGAAATACGTGATGTAATCCTTTGGATAAGAGGAACACAATCGGCATAAGAGAGCTTGCGAGATAATAGAGGAACTCCAAGGAATTTAGAAGGTAAGGAGCCCAGCTGAAATCCAAGAAGAGATAAAATACTACTCATGGTGCCAGGAACAGTATTTAAGAGGTAGCACTGACTTTTATGAGAATTAGGGATCAGACCTGAGTAAAGAGAGAACGATAGGATGTAAGAATTAACAATAGTGACCGAAGGTAAGCTTGCATGGCAGAAAATGAGGATGTCATCTGCAAACAGTAAGTGGGTAAGCTGGCAAGCTTTGGCCTTCCAATGAAAGTTGAACTCCTGAGCAGAAGTCTCCTTTTTGAGTTTTAAGGATAACATTTCCATCACTATAACAAAAAGGAATGGGGAGAGGGGATCTCCTTGACGAAGCCCACGAGTACTACAAAAGAAACCAGCTAGAGTCCCATTTAGCTTGATGGAGAACATGGCAGAAGTAATGCATGCTTTAATCCAACCAATGAAAATAGGCGGGAAATGAAAAGCTTTTAGGACATCAAGAAGGAAATCCCACCGAACCGTGTCAAAAGCTTTCCGGAGATCAATCTTAAGGGCACAACGAGAAGGACCAGACTTTCTGGTGTATCCTTTGAAGAGTTCTTGTGCCATGAGGATGTTATCACTTATGCTCCGGCCTTTCACAAAAGCAGATTGTGCTTGATCAATAATCAGAGGCAGAACTACCTTTAACCTATTAGCAAGGATTTTGGCTATACATTTGTATATAGTATTGCAGCAGGAGATTGGACGGAAATTAGCCATGGCAATTGGATTTAAACATTTTGGAATCAAGGCCAAAGCAGTGGAATTAATCCCTTTGGTTAGCCTGCTAGTGGAGAAAAAGTACTGAACCGCCTTGGTAAAGGCATCCCCAACAATGGACCAGCAGCTAATGAAGAAATTCACGTTGAAACCATCCGGTCCAGGGCTTTTGTTCCTTTTCATGGAATTGAGCACCTTAAAAATCTCGGAGTCAGAAATAGGGGCACTGAGATGTGAGGCTTGAATTGGGTCAACCAACTTGGTTGGTAAGATGCCAAAGTTGTTGAACCCATTATAATGAGAGTCTGAAGCAGAAAATAGGGTAGAGAAGTACCCCACAGCCACTGACTCAATCTGCTCCTTGTCTTGAACCATAATACCATCATCATTAAGGATCGATAAAATTTTGTTAGAGTTCCATCTTTGCTTCATCATATTAGCAAAATAACTTGAGTTACGATCGCCTAAAGCCAACCAAGTAGCTCTGGATTTCTGCTGCATTAAAATTTTCTCCCTATCGATAGCTTGCCAGAGCTGCTTTGAGCAACTTTCCTCCCTAGTCAAAAGGTTCAAGTCAAAAGGATTGTCATGTAGGAGGGACTGAACCGAGTGCAAATCCTCCCTAGCAATTTTCACCAACGAGGCAAGGTTACCAGTAGATAAGTTGAGAGAGATTAAGGCCTTTTTGGTGCATTTCAGTTTCTCAGAGAAAACATAGAAAGGGTTCCCAGTAATGTGGGTATCCCAAGCCAATTGAACAGAGTCATGAAAGCCATCAGAAGAGACATGTGGTTGAAGTATTGAAAGTGCCTCCGAGGTTTTGAAAATCTAAGACCAGTGTTGAGTAAAACCAAAGAGTGATCATAAAGTCCACGATGTGCAAAAGTTACCTGTGAGAGATCAAACTCTGAGAACCATTCAGAATTCCCCATGGCTCGGTCAAGTTTCTTGTGGACGGGATGAGAAGGTTGATTGTTCCACCAAGTAAACACTGGTCCAGTTGCCCGAATATCCTCCACACCAATGGAAGTGGTGCAGTCTTTGAAATCTTCTTTCCCAACATCCCAACTGTCATTAGGTTGATTAGTCTCATCAAGGTCCTTTATAACATTAAAATCACCCATTAAACACCAACTCCCATTCGAGGATATATTGACCAACTCATTCCAGAGATTTCTCCGATCAGTATAAGTATTAAGCCCATACACAAAAGAAACCATGAAGCTCGAGCTGTTAAAGTCCAAAGATTGAACTTTACAATGAATAATTTGAGAGGATACAAAAAGGATATCTAAATTCCAAAGGAGAGGATTCCATCCTACCCATATTCTACCATTACTATGGGAGTCATAATTGAAGGCCCATTCCCAGTTATTACATAGTGCCCTGGAAATTTTTGGAGCCTTAGGAGATTTAACTTTAGTCTCAATTAAGCCAAGAATGGAAATATTATATTCTGCAATAATTTGCTTAACATAAGCCTGCTTAGGCTTTTTATTTAATCCTCTAATATTATAGGAAGCTAACATATTTAAACTGATGGACGGGGGGTGTTACCAGCTTTACCCTTGCCTTTTCTCTTTTTTGCAGCCTTGGGATTTTCCGTACCAGAAATCTGTTTGTTCTTGAGATCTTTTCCTTCTTTTTCATCTATTAACTTGAGTTTATTAACAAGAGGATTCATTGTGAAAGAAAGAGGTGATTAAGAGTCCTATTACTTCGTTCTAATTTGATTACCATCAAAAGGAGTAATCACATGACTGTCGCGTTAAAAACGATGCGTACATCTCACACAAGTCTTGATTTAGGGAGACCTTCTTATTGTTCATTGGTTACCTCAAATTGTCAAAGAAAGAGGTGATTATGAGTCTTATGAATTCGTTCTAGTTTGATTAGCATCAAAAGGAGCTATCCTGTCACTAGTACCTTCAAAATGATCCGTACATCTGACACAAGTCTTGATTTAGGGAGACCTTCTTATTATTTAATTGGTTCTCTCAAATTGTCAAAGAAAGAGGTGATTATGAGTCCTATGACTTCGTTCTAGTTTGATTAGCATCAAAATGATCAATCCTATCACTATAGCCTTCAAAACGATTCGTACATCTCACACAAGTCTTCATTTAAGGATACCTTCTTATTATTTCATCAGTTCTCTGAATTATCAAAATATAGACGATTATGAGTCCTATTACTTCGTTCTAGTTGAAATTAGCATCAAAAGGAGCAATCACATCACTATCGCGTCCAAAATGATGCGTAAATCTCACACAAGTCTACATTTATGGAGACCTTCTTATTGTTTCATTGGTTTCTAAAATTATGAAAGAAAGAGGTGATTAAGGGTCCTATTACTTCGTTCTAATTTGATTACCATCGAAAGGAGTAATCCCATGACTATCGCGTTAAAAACGATGTGTACATCTCACACCAACTTTTGATTTAGGGTCAACTTCTTATTATTTCATTGGTTCTCTCAAATTGTCAAAAAAAGAGAGGTGATTATGAGTCCTATAACTTCATTCTAGTTTGATTAGCATCAAAAGCATCAATCCTATCAATATAGCCTTCAAAACGATTCATACATCTCACACAAGTCTTCATTTAAAGATACCTTCTTACTATTTCATTAGTTCTCTAAATTGTCAAAATATAGATGATTATGAGTTCTATTACTTCGTTCTAGTTGAAATAAGCATCAAAAGGTGCAAACCCATCACTATAGCGTCCAAAACGATTCGTAGATCAAACACAAGTCTTCATTTGGGGAGACCTTCATATTGTTTCATTGGTTGTTTCAAATTTACAAAGAAAGAGGTGATTAGAAGTTGTATTACTTCGTTCTAGTTTGATTAGCGTCAAAACGAGAAACCCATGACTATCTCGTTCAAAACCATGCGTACATCTCGCACAAGTCTTCATTTAGGGAGACCTTCTAATTATTTCATTGGTGCTTTAAAATTGTCAAAGAAAAAGGTGATTAGAAGTCCTATAACTTCGTTCTAGTTTGATTAGCATCAAAACGAGCAATCCCCTGACTATCGCGTTAAAAACGATGCGTACATCTCACACAAGTCTTCATTTAGGGGGACCTTCTTATTGTTTCATTGGTTTTCTAAAATTGTGAAAGAAAGAGGTGATTAAGAGTCCTATTACTTCGTTTTAATTTGATTACCATCAAAAGGAGTAATCCCATGACTATCGCGTTAAAAACGATTCGTACATCTCACACAAGTCGTGACTTAGGGAGACTTTCTTATTATTTCATTGGTTTTCTCAAATTGTCAAAGAAAGAGGTGATTATGAGTCCTATGACTTCGTTCTAGTTTGATTAGCATCAAAAGGATCAATCCTATCACTATAGCCTTCAAAACGATTCGTACATCTCACACAAGTCTTCATTTAAGGATACCTTCTTATTGTTTCATTAGTTTTCTGAATTGTTAAAATATAGATGATTATGAGTCCTATTACTTCGTTCTAGTTGAAATTAGCATCAAAAGGAGCAAACCCATCACTATCGCGTTCAAAACGATTCGTAGATCTCACACAAGTCTTCATTTAGGGAGACCTTCATATTGTTTCATTGGTTGTTTCAAATTTACAAAGAAAGAAGTGATTAGAAGTAGTATTACTTCGTTCTAGTTTGATTAGCGTCAAAACGAGAAACCCATGACTATCTCGTTCAAAACTATGCGTACATCTCGCACAAGTCTTCATTTAGGGAGACATTCTTATTGTTTCATTAGTTCTCTCAAATTGTCAAATTATAGATGATTATGAGTCCTATTACTTCGTTCTAGTTGAAATTAGCATCAAAAGGAGCAAACCCATCACTATCGCGTCCAAAACGATTCGTAGATCAAACACAAGTCTTCATTTAGGGAAACCTTCATATTGTTTCATTGGTTGTTTAAAATTCTCAAAGGGAGAGGTGATTAGAAGTTGTATTACTTCATTCTAGTTTGATTAGCGTCAAAACGAGAAACTCATGACAATCTCGTTCAAAACCATGCGTACATCTCGCACAAGTCTTCATTTAGGGAGACCTTCTTATTATTTCGTTGGTGCTTTAAAATTGTCAAACAAAGAGGTGATTAGAAGTCCTATAACTTCGTTCTAGTTTGATTAGCATCAAAAGGAGCAATCCCATGACTATCGCGTTAAAAACGATGCGTACATCTCACAAAAGTCTTCATTTAGAGAGACCATCGTATTGTTTCATTGGTTTCCTAAAATTGTGAAAGAAAGAGGTGATTAAGAGTCCTATTACTTCGTTCTAATTTGATTACCATCAAAAGGAGTAATCCAATGACTATCGCATTAAAAATGATGCGTACATATCACACAAGTCTTGATTTAGGGAGACTTTCTTATTATTTCATTGGTTCTCTCAAATTGTCAAAGAAAGATGTGATTATGAGTCCTATGACTTCGTTCTAGTTTGATTAGCATCAAAAGGATCAATCCCATCACTATAGCCTTCAAAACGATTCGTACATCTCACACAAGTCTTCATTTAAGGATACCTTCTTATTGTTTCATTAGTTCTCTAAATTGTCAAAATATAGATGATTATGAGTCCTATTACTTCGTTCTAGTTGAAATTAGCATCAAAAGGAGTAATCCCATCACTATCGCGTTAAAAACGATGCGTAGATCTCACACAAGTCTTCATTTATGGAGACCTTCTTATTGTTTCATTGGTTTCGTAAAATTATGAAAGAAAGAGGTGATTAAGGGTCCTATTACTTCGTTCTAATTTGATTACCATCAAAAGGAGTAATTCCATGACTATCGCGTTAAAAACGATGCGTACATCTCACACAAGTCTTGATTTAGGGAGACTTTCTTATTATTTCATCGGTTCTCGCAAATTATCAAAGAAAGAGGTGATTATGAGTCCTATGACTTCGTTCTTGTTTGATTAGCATCAGAAGGATCAATCCTATCACTATAGCCTTCAAAACGATTCGTACATCTTACACAAGTCTTCATTTAAGGATACCTTCTTATTATTTCATTAGTTCTCTGAATTGTCAAAATATAGATGATTATGAGTCCTATTACATCGTTCTAATTGAAATTAGCATCAAAAGGAGCAAACCCATCACTATCACGTCCAAAACGATTCGTAGATCTCACACAAGTCTTCATTTAGGGAGACCTTCATATTGTTTCATTGGTTGTTTCAAATTTACAAAGAAAGAGGTGATTAGAAGTTGTATTACTTCGTTCTAGTTTGATTAGCGTCAAAACGAGAAACCCATGTCTATCTCGTTCAAAACCATGCGTACATCTCGCACAAGTCTTCATTTAGGGAGACCTTCTTATTGTTTCATTGGTGCTTTAAAATTGTCAAAGAAAGAGGTGATTAGAAGTCTTATATCTTCGTTCTAGTTTGATTAGCATCAAAAGGAGCAATCCCATGACTATCGCGTTAAAAACGATGCGTACATCTCACACAAGTCTTCATTTAGGGAGACCTTCTTATTGTTTCATTGGTTTTCTAAAATTGAGAAAAAAAGATGTGATTAAGAGTCCTATTACTTCGTTCTAAATTGATTACCATCAAAAGGAATAATCCCATGACTATCGCGTTAAAAACGATGCGTACATCTCACACAAGTCTTGATTTAGGGAGACTTTCTTATTATTTCATTGGTTCTCTCAAATTGCAAAAGAAAGAGGTGATTATGAGTCCTATGACTTCGTTCTAGTTTGATTAGCATCAAAAGGATCAATCCTATCACTATAGCCTTCAAAAGGATTCGTACATCTCACACTAGTCTTCATTTAAAGATACCTTCTTATTGTTTCATTAGTTCTCTGAATTGTCAAAATATAGATGATTATGAGTCCTATTACTTCGTTCTAGTTGAAATTAGCATCAAAAGGAGTAAACCCATCACTATCACGTCCAAAACAATTCGTAGATCTCACACAAGTCTTCATTTAGGGAGACCTTCATATTGTTTCATTGGTTGTTTAAAATTTACAAAGAAAGAGGTGATTAGAAGTAGTATTACTTTGTTCTAGTTTGATTAGCGTCAAAACTAGAAACCCATGACTATCTCGTTCAAAACTTTGCATACATCTCGCACAAGTCTTCATTTAGGGAGACCTTCTTATTGTTTCATTAGTTCTCCCAAATTGTCAAATTATAGATGATTATGAGTCCTATTACTTCGTTCTAGTTGAAATTAGCATCAAAAGGAGCAAACCCATCACTATCGCGTCCAAAACGATTCGTAGATCAAACACAAGTCTTCATTTAGGGAAACCTTCAGATTGTTTCATTGGTTGTTTCAAATTCTCAAAGGGAGAGGTGATTAGAAGTTGTATTACTTCGTTCTAGTTTGATTAGCGTCAAAACGAGAAACTCATGACAATCTCGTTCAAAACCATGCGTACATCTCGCACAAGTCTTCATTTAGGGAGACCTTCTTATTATTTCGTTGGTGCTTTAAAATTGTCAAACAAAGAGGTGATTAGAATTCCTATAACTTCGTTCTAGTTTGATTAGCATCAAAAGGAGCAATCCCATGACTATCGCGTTAAAAACGATGCGTACATATCTCACAAGTCTTCATTTAGAGAGACCTTCGTATTGTTTCATTGGTTTTCTAAAATTGTGAAAGAAAGAGGTGATTAAGGGTCCTATTACTTCGTTCTAATTTGATTACCATCAAAAGGAGTAATCCCATGACTATCGCATTAAAAATGATGCGTACATATCACACAAGTCTTGATTTAGGGAGACCTTCTTATTATTTAATTGGTTCTCTCAAATTGTCAAAGAAAGAGGTGATTATGAGTCCTATGACTTCGTTCTAGTTTGATTAGCATCAAAAGGATCAATCCTATCACTATAGCCTTCAAAACGATTCGTACATCTCACACAAGTCTTGATTTAGGGAGACTTTCTTATTATTTCATTGGTTTTCCCAAATTGCAAAAGAATGAGGTGATTATGAGTCCTATGACTTCGTTCTTGTTTGATTAGCTTCAAACGGATCAATCCTATCACTATAGCCTTCAAAACGATTCGTACATCTCACACAAGTCTTCATTTAAGGATACCTTCTTATTGTTTCATTAGTTTTCTGAATTGTTAAAATATAGATGATTATGAGTCCTATTACTTCGTTCTAGTTGAAATTAGCATCAAAAGGAGCAAACCCATCACTATCGCGTTCAAAACGATTCGTAGATCTCACACAAGTCTTCATTTAGGGAGACCTTCATATTGTTTCATTGGTTGTTTCAAATTTACAAAGAAAGAAGTGATTAGAAGTAGTATTACTTCGTTCTAGTTTGATTAGCGTCAAAACGAGAAACCCATGACTATCTCGTTCAAAACTATGCGTACATCTCGCGCAAGTCTTCATTTAGGGAGACATTCTTATTGTTTCATTAGTTCTCTCAAATTGTCAAATTATAGATGATTATGAGTCCTATTACTTCGTTCTAGTTGAAATTAGCATCAAAAGGAGCAAACCCATCACTATCGCGTCCAAAACGATTCGTAGATCAAACACAAGTCTTCATTTAGGGAAACCTTCATATTGTTTCATTGGTTGTTTAAAATTCTCAAAGGGAGAGGTGATTAGAAGTTGTATTACTTCATTCTAGTTTGATTAGCGTCAAAACGAGAAACTCATGACAATCTCGTTCAAAACCATGCGTACATCTCGCACAAGTCTTCATTTAGGGAGACCTTCTTATTATTTCGTTGGTGCTTTAAAATTGTCAAACAAAGAGGTGATTAGAAGTCCTATAACTTCGTTCTAGTTTGATTAGCATCAAAAGGAGCAATCCCATGACTATCGCGTTAAAAACGATGCGTACATCTCACAAAAGTCTTCATTTAGAGAGACCATCGTATTGTTTCATTGGTTTCCTAAAATTGTGAAAGAAAGAGGTGATTAAGAGTCCTATTACTTCGTTCTAATTTGATTACCATCAAAAGGAGTAATCCAATGACTATCGCATTAAAAATGATGCGTACATATCACACAAGTCTTGATTTAGGGAGACTTTCTTATTATTTCATTGGTTCTCTCAAATTGTCAAAGAAAGATGTGATTATGAGTCCTATGACTTCGTTCTAGTTTGATTAGCATCAAAAGGATCAATCCCATCACTATAGCCTTCAAAACGATTCGTACATCTCACACAAGTCTTCATTTAAGGATACCTTCTTATTGTTTCATTAGTTCTCTAAATTGTCAAAATATAGATGATTATGAGTCCTATTACTTCGTTCTAGTTGAAATTAGCATCAAAAGGAGTAATCCCATCACTATCGCGTTAAAAACGATGCGTGGATCTCACACAAGTCTTCATTTATGGAGACCTTCTTATTGTTTCATTGGTTTCGTAAAATTATGAAAGAAAGAGGTGATTAAGGGTCCTATTACTTCGTTCTAATTTGATTACCATCAAAAGGAGTAATTCCATGACTATCGCGTTAAAAACGATGCGTACATCTCACACAAGTCTTGATTTAGGGAGACTTTCTTATTATTTCATCGGTTCTCGCAAATTATCAAAGAAAGAGGTGATTATGAGTCCTATGACTTCGTTCTTGTTTGATTAGCATCAGAAGGATCAATCCTATCACTATAGCCTTCAAAACGATTCGTACATCTTACACAAGTCTTCATTTAAGGATACCTTCTTATTATTTCATTAGTTCTCTGAATTGTCAAAATATAGATGATTATGAGTCCTATTACATCGTTCTAATTGAAATTAGCATCAAAAGGAGCAAACCCATCACTATCACGTCCAAAACGATTCGTAGATCTCACACAAGTCTTCATTTAGGGAGACCTTCATATTGTTTCATTGGTTGTTTCAAATTTACAAAGAAAGAGGTGATTAGAAGTTGTATTACTTCGTTCTAGTTTGATTAGCGTCAAAACGAGAAACCCATGTCTATCTCGTTCAAAACCATGCGTACATCTCGCACAAGTCTTCATTTAGGGAGACCTTCTTATTGTTTTATTGGTGCTTTAAAATTGTCAAAGAAAGAGGTGATTAGAAGTCTTATATCTTCGTTCTAGTTTGATTAGCATCAAAAGGAGCAATCCCATGACTATCGCGTTAAAAACGATGCGTACATCTCACACAAGTCTTCATTTAGGGAGACCTTCTTATTGTTTCATTGGTTTTCTAAAATTGAGAAAAAAAGATGTGATTAAGAGTCCTATTACTTCGTTCTAAATTGATTACCATCAAAAGGAATAATCCCATGACTATCGCGTTAAAAACGATGCGTACATCTCACACAAGTCTTGATTTAGGGAGACTTTCTTATTATTTCATTGGTTCTCTCAAATTGCAAAAGAAAGAGGTGATTATGAGTCCTATGACTTCGTTCTAGTTTGATTAGCATCAAAAGGATCAATCCTATCACTATAGCCTTCAAAAGGATTCGTACATCTCACACTAGTCTTCATTTAAAGATACCTTCTTATTGTTTCATTAGTTCTCTGAATTGTCAAAATATAGATGATTATGAGTCCTATTACTTCGTTCTAGTTGAAATTAGCATCAAAAGGAGTAAACCCATCACTATCACGTCCAAAACAATTCGTAGATCTCACACAAGTCTTCATTTAGGGAGACCTTCATATTGTTTCATTGGTTGTTTAAAATTTACAAAGAAAGAGGTGATTAGAAGTAGTATTACTTTGTTCTAGTTTGATTAGCGTCAAAACTAGAAACCCATGACTATCTCGTTCAAAACTTTGCATACATCTCGCACAAGTCTTCATTTAGGGAGACCTTCTTATTGTTTCATTAGTTCTCCCAAATTGTCAAATTATAGATGATTATGAGTCCTATTACTTCGTTCTAGTTGAAATTAGCATCAAAAGGAGCAAACCCATCACTATCGCGTCCAAAACGATTCGTAGATCAAACACAAGTCTTCATTTAGGGAAACCTTCAGATTGTTTCATTGGTTGTTTCAAATTCTCAAAGGGAGAGGTGATTAGAAGTTGTATTACTTCGTTCTAGTTTGATTAGCGTCAAAACGAGAAACTCATGACAATCTCGTTCAAAACCATGCGTACATCTCGCACAAGTCTTCATTTAGGGAGACCTTCTAATTATTTCGTTGGTGCTTTAAAATTGTCAAACAAAGAGGTGATTAGAATTCCTATAACTTCGTTCTAGTTTGATTAGCATCAAAAGGAGCAATCCCATGACTATCGCGTTAAAAACGATGCGTACATATCTCACAAGTCTTCATTTAGAGAGACCTTCGTATTGTTTCATTGGTTTTCTAAAATTGTGAAAGAAAGAGGTGATTAAGGGTCCTATTACTTCGTTCTAATTTGATTACCATCAAAAGGAGTAATCCCATGACTATCGCATTAAAAATGATGCGTACATATCACACAAGTCTTGATTTAGGGAGACTTTCTTATTATTTCATTGGTTCTCTCAAATTGTCAAAGAAAGATGTGATTATGAGTCCTATGACTTCGTTCTAGTTTGATTAGCATCAAAAGGATCAATCCCATCACTATAGCCTTCAAAACGATTCGTACATCTCACACAAGTCT
This sequence comes from Panax stipuleanatus, assembly GCA_020205555.1. Classification (NCBI taxonomy): domain Eukaryota; kingdom Viridiplantae; phylum Streptophyta; class Magnoliopsida; order Apiales; family Araliaceae; genus Panax; species Panax stipuleanatus. The sequence continues at coordinate 188,668 of JAINUT010002406.1, read as the reverse complement.
TCATTTAAGGATACCTTCTTATTGTTTCATTAGTTCTCTAAATTGTCAAAATATAGATGATTATGAGTCCTATTACTTCGTTCTAGTTGAAATTAGCATCAAAAGGAGTAATCCCATCACTATCGCGTTAAAAACGATGCGTAGATCTCACACAAGTCTTCATTTATGGAGACCTTCTTATTGTTTCATTGGTTTCGTAAAATTATGAAAGAAAGAGGTGATTAAGGGTCCTATTACTTCGTTCTAATTTGATTACCATCAAAAGGAGTAATTCCATGACTATCGCGTTAAAAACGATGCGTACATCTCACACAAGTCTTGATTTAGGGAGACTTTCTTATTATTTCATCGGTTCTCGCAAATTATCAAAGAAAGAGGTGATTATGAGTCCTATGACTTCGTTCTTGTTTGATTAGCATCAGAAGGATCAATCCTATCACTATAGCCTTCAAAACGATTCGTACATCTTACACAAGTCTTCATTTAAGGATACCTTCTTATTATTTCATTAGTTCTCTGAATTGTCAAAATATAGATGATTATGAGTCCTATTACATCGTTCTAATTGAAATTAGCATCAAAAGGAGCAAACCCATCACTATCACGTCCAAAACGATTCGTAGATCTCACACAAGTCTTCATTTAGGGAGACCTTCATATTGTTTCATTGGTTGTTTCAAATTTACAAAGAAAGAGGTGATTAGAAGTTGTATTACTTCGTTCTAGTTTGATTAGCGTCAAAACGAGAAACCCATGTCTATCTCGTTCAAAACCATGCGTACATCTCGCACAAGTCTTCATTTAGGGAGACCTTCTTATTGTTTCATTGGTGCTTTAAAATTGTCAAAGAAAGAGGTGATTAGAAGTCTTATATCTTCGTTCTAGTTTGATTAGCATCAAAAGGAGCAATCCCATGACTATCGCGTTAAAAACGATGCGTACATCTCACACAAGTCTTCATTTAGGGAGACCTTCTTATTGTTTCATTGGTTTTCTAAAATTGAGAAAAAAAGATGTGATTAAGAGTCCTATTACTTCGTTCTAAATTGATTACCATCAAAAGGAATAATCCCATGACTATCGCGTTAAAAACGATGCGTACATCTCACACAAGTCTTGATTTAGGGAGACTTTCTTATTATTTCATTGGTTCTCTCAAATTGCAAAAGAAAGAGGTGATTATGAGTCCTATGACTTCGTTCTAGTTTGATTAGCATCAAAAGGATCAATCCTATCACTATAGCCTTCAAAAGGATTCGTACATCTCACACTAGTCTTCATTTAAAGATACCTTCTTATTGTTTCATTAGTTCTCTGAATTGTCAAAATATAGATGATTATGAGTCCTATTACTTCGTTCTAGTTGAAATTAGCATCAAAAGGAGTAAACCCATCACTATCACGTCCAAAACAATTCGTAGATCTCACACAAGTCTTCATTTAGGGAGACCTTCATATTGTTTCATTGGTTGTTTAAAATTTACAAAGAAAGAGGTGATTAGAAGTAGTATTACTTTGTTCTAGTTTGATTAGCGTCAAAACTAGAAACCCATGACTATCTCGTTCAAAACTTTGCATACATCTCGCACAAGTCTTCATTTAGGGAGACCTTCTTATTGTTTCATTAGTTCTCCCAAATTGTCAAATTATAGATGATTATGAGTCCTATTACTTCGTTCTAGTTGAAATTAGCATCAAAAGGAGCAAACCCATCACTATCGCGTCCAAAACGATTCGTAGATCAAACACAAGTCTTCATTTAGGGAAACCTTCAGATTGTTTCATTGGTTGTTTCAAATTCTCAAAGGGAGAGGTGATTAGAAGTTGTATTACTTCGTTCTAGTTTGATTAGCGTCAAAACGAGAAACTCATGACAATCTCGTTCAAAACCATGCGTACATCTCGCACAAGTCTTCATTTAGGGAGACCTTCTAATTATTTCGTTGGTGCTTTAAAATTGTCAAACAAAGAGGTGATTAGAATTCCTATAACTTCGTTCTAGTTTGATTAGCATCAAAAGGAGCAATCCCATGACTATCGCGTTAAAAACGATGCGTACATATCTCACAAGTCTTCATTTAGAGAGACCTTCGTATTGTTTCATTGGTTTTCTAAAATTGTGAAAGAAAGAGGTGATTAAGGGTCCTATTACTTCGTTCTAATTTGATTACCATCAAAAGGAGTAATCCCATGACTATCGCATTAAAAATGATGCGTACATATCACACAAGTCTTGATTTAGGGAGACTTTCTTATTATTTCATTGGTTCTCTCAAATTGTCAAAGAAAGATGTGATTATGAGTCCTATGACTTCGTTCTAGTTTGATTAGCATCAAAAGGATCAATCCCATCACTATAGCCTTCAAAACGATTCGTACATCTCACACAAGTCTTCATTTAAGGATACCTTCTTATTGTTTCATTAGTTCTCTAAATTGTCAAAATATAGATGATTATGAGTCCTATTACTTCGTTCTAGTTGAAATTAGCATCAAAAGGAGTAATCCCATCACTATCGCGTTAAAAACGATGCGTAGATCTCACACAAGTCTTCATTTATGGAGACCTTCTTATTGTTTCATTGGTTTCGTAAAATTGTGAAAGAAAGAGGTGATTAAGGGTCCTATTACTTCGTTCTAATTTGATTACCATCAAAAGGAGTAATTCCATGACTATCGCGTTAAAAACGATGCGTACATCTCACACAAGTCTTGATTTAGGGAGACTTTCTTATTATTTCATCGGTTCTCGCAAATTATCAAAGAAAGAGGTGATTATGAGTCCTATGACTTCGTTCTTGTTTGATTAGCATCAGAAGGATCAATCCTATCACTATAGCCTTCAAAACGATTCGTACATCTTACACAAGTCTTCATTTAAGGATACCTTCTTATTATTTCATTAGTTCTCTGAATTGTCAAAATATAGATGATTATGAGTCCTATTACATCGTTCTAATTGAAATTAGCATCAAAAGGAGCAAACCCATCACTATCACGTCCAAAACGATTCGTAGATCTCACACAAGTCTTCATTTAGGGAGACCTTCATATTGTTTCATTGGTTGTTTCAAATTTACAAAGAAAGAGGTGATTAGAAGTTGTATTACTTCGTTCTAGTTTGATTAGCGTCAAAACGAGAAACCCATGTCTATCTCGTTCAAAACCATGCGTACATCTCGCACAAGTCTTCATTTAGGGAGACCTTCTTATTGTTTCATTGGTGCTTTAAAATTGTCAAAGAAAGAGGTGATTAGAAGTCTTATATCTTCGTTCTAGTTTGATTAGCATCAAAAGGAGCAATCCCATGACTATCGCGTTAAAAACGATGCGTACATCTCACACAAGTCTTCATTTAGGGAGACCTTCTTATTGTTTCATTGGTTTTCTAAAATTGAGAAAAAAAGATGTGATTAAGAGTCCTATTACTTCGTTCTAAATTGATTACCATCAAAAGGAATAATCCCATGACTATCGCGTTAAAAACGATGCGTACATCTCACACAAGTCTTGATTTAGGGAGACTTTCTTATTATTTCATTGGTTCTCTCAAATTGCAAAAGAAAGAGGTGATTATGAGTCCTATGACTTCGTTCTAGTTTGATTAGCATCAAAAGGATCAATCCTATCACTATAGCCTTCAAAAGGATTCGTACATCTCACACTAGTCTTCATTTAAAGATACCTTCTTATTGTTTCATTAGTTCTCTGAATTGTCAAAATATAGATGATTATGAGTCCTATTACTTCGTTCTAGTTGAAATTAGCATCAAAAGGAGTAAACCCATCACTATCACGTCCAAAACAATTCGTAGATCTCACACAAGTCTTCATTTAGGGAGACCTTCATATTGTTTCATTGGTTGTTTAAAATTTACAAAGAAAGAGGTGATTAGAAGTAGTATTACTTTGTTCTAGTTTGATTAGCGTCAAAACTAGAAACCCATGACTATCTCGTTCAAAACTTTGCATACATCTCGCACAAGTCTTCATTTAGGGAGACCTTCTTATTGTTTCATTAGTTCTCTCAAATTGTCAAATTATAGATGATTATGAGTCCTATTACTTCGTTCTAGTTGAAATTAGCATCAAAAGGAGCAAACCCATCACTATCGCGTCCAAAACGATTCGTAGATCAAACACAAGTCTTCATTTAGGGAAACCTTCATATTGTTTCATTGGTTGTTTAAAATTCTCAAAGGGAGAGGTGATTAGAAGTTGTATTACTTCGTTCTAGTTTGATTAGCGTCAAAACGAGAAACTCATGACAATCTCGTTCAAAACCATGCGTACATCTCGCACAAGTCTTCATTTAGGGAGACCTTCTTATTATTTCGTTGGTGCTTTAAAATTGTCAAACAAAGAGGTGATTAGAAGTCCTATAACTTCGTTCTAGTTTGATTAGCATCAAAAGGAGCAATCCCATGACTATCGCGTTAAAAACGATGCGTACATCTCACAAAAGTCTTCATTTAGAGAGACCTTCGTATTGTTTCATTGGTTTCCTAAAATTGTGAAAGAAAGAGGTGATTAAGAGTCCTATTACTTCGTTCTAATTTGATTACCATCAAAAGGAGTAATCCAATGACTATCGCATTAAAAATGATGCGTACATATCACACAAGTCTTGATTTAGGGAGAATTTCTTATTATTTCATTGGTTCTCTCAAATTGTCAAAGAAAGATGTGATTATGAGTCCTATGACTTCGTTCTAGTTTGATTAGCATCAAAAGGATCAATCCTATCACTATAGCCTTCAAAACGATTCGTACATCTCACACAAGTCTTCATTTAAGGATACCTTCTTATTGTTTCATTAGTTCTCTAAATTGTCAAAATATAGATGATTATGAGTCCTATTACTTCGTTCTAGTTGAAATTAGCATCAAAAGGAGTAATCCCATCACTATCGCGTTAAAAACGATGCGTAGATCTCACACAAGTCTTCATTTATGGAGACCTTCTTATTGTTTCATTGGTTTCGTAAAATTATGAAAGAAAGAGGTGATTAAGGGTCCTATTACTTCGTTCTAATTTGATTACCATCAAAAGGAGTAATTCCATGACTATCGCGTTAAAAACGATGCGTACATCTCACACAAGTCTTGATTTAGGGAGACTTTCTTATTATTTCATCGGTTCTCGCAAATTATCAAAGAAAGAGGTGATTATGAGTCCTATGACTTCGTTCTTGTTTGATTAGCATCAGAAGGATCAATCCTATCACTATAGCCTTCAAAACGATTCGTACATCTTACACAAGTCTTCATTTAAGGATACCTTCTTATTATTTCATTAGTTCTCTGAATTGTCAAAATATAGATGATTATGAGTCCTATTACATCGTTCTAATTGAAATTAGCATCAAAAGGAGCAAACCCATCACTATCACGTCCAAAACGATTCGTAGATCTCACACAAGTCTTCATTTAGGGAGACCTTCATATTGTTTCATTGGTTGTTTCAAATTTACAAAGAAAGAGGTGATTAGAAGTTGTATTACTTCGTTCTAGTTTGATTAGCGTCAAAACGAGAAACCCATGTCTATCTCGTTCAAAACCATGCGTACATCTCGCACAAGTCTTCATTTAGGGAGACCTTCTTATTGTTTCATTGGTGCTTTAAAATTGTCAAAGAAAGAGGTGATTAGAAGTCTTATATCTTCGTTCTAGTTTGATTAGCATCAAAAGGAGCAATCCCATGACTATCGCGTTAAAAACGATGCGTACATCTCACACAAGTCTTCATTTAGGGAGACCTTCTTATTGTTTCATTGGTTTTCTAAAATTGAGAAAAAAAGATGTGATTAAGAGTCCTATTACTTCGTTCTAAATTGATTACCATCAAAAGGAATAATCCCATGACTATCGCGTTAAAAACGATGCGTACATCTCACACAAGTCTTGATTTAGGGAGACTTTCTTATTATTTCATTGGTTCTCTCAAATTGCAAAAGAAAGAGGTGATTATGAGTCCTATGACTTCGTTCTAGTTTGATTAGCATCAAAAGGATCAATCCTATCACTATAGCCTTCAAAAGGATTCGTACATCTCACACTAGTCTTCATTTAAAGATACCTTCTTATTGTTTCATTAGTTCTCTGAATTGTCAAAATATAGATGATTATGAGTCCTATTACTTCGTTCTAGTTGAAATTAGCATCAAAAGGAGTAAACCCATCACTATCACGTCCAAAACAATTCGTAGATCTCACACAAGTCTTCATTTAGGGAGACCTTCATATTGTTTCATTGGTTGTTTAAAATTTACAAAGAAAGAGGTGATTAGAAGTAGTATTACTTTGTTCTAGTTTGATTAGCGTCAAAACTAGAAACCCATGACTATCTCGTTCAAAACTTTGCATACATCTCGCACAAGTCTTCATTTAGGGAGACCTTCTTATTGTTTCATTAGTTCTCTCAAATTGTCAAATTATAGATGATTATGAGTCCTATTACTTCGTTCTAGTTGAAATTAGCATCAAAAGGAGCAAACCCATCACTATCGCGTCCAAAACGATTCGTAGATCAAACACAAGTCTTCATTTAGGGAAACCTTCATATTGTTTCATTGGTTGTTTAAAATTCTCAAAGGGAGAGGTGATTAGAAGTTGTATTACTTCGTTCTAGTTTGATTAGCGTCAAAACGAGAAACTCATGACAATCTCGTTCAAAACCATGCGTACATCTCGCACAAGTCTTCATTTAGGGAGACCTTCTTATTATTTCGTTGGTGCTTTAAAATTGTCAAACAAAGAGGTGATTAGAAGTCCTATAACTTCGTTCTAGTTTGATTAGCATCAAAAGGAGCAATCCCATGACTATCGCGTTAAAAACGATGCGTACATCTCACAAAAGTCTTCATTTAGAGAGACCTTCGTATTGTTTCATTGGTTTCCTAAAATTGTGAAAGAAAGAGGTGATTAAGAGTCCTATTACTTCGTTCTAATTTGATTACCATCAAAAGGAGTAATCCAATGACTATCGCATTAAAAATGATGCGTACATATCACACAAGTCTTGATTTAGGGAGAATTTCTTATTATTTCATTGGTTCTCTCAAATTGTCAAAGAAAGATGTGATTATGAGTCCTATGACTTCGTTCTAGTTTGATTAGCATCAAAAGGATCAATCCTATCACTATAGCCTTCAAAACGATTCGTACATCTCACACAAGTCTTCATTTAAGGATACCTTCTTATTGTTTCATTAGTTCTCTAAATTGTCAAAATATAGATGATTATGAGTCCTATTACTTCGTTCTAGTTGAAATTAGCATCAAAAGGAGTAATCCCATCACTATCGCGTTAAAAACGATGCGTAGATCTCACACAAGTCTTCATTTATGGAGACCTTCTTATTGTTTCATTGGTTTCGTAAAATTATGAAAGAAAGAGGTGATTAAGGGTCCTATTACTTCGTTCTAATTTGATTACCATCAAAAGGAGTAATTCCATGACTATCGCGTTAAAAACGATGCGTACATCTCACACAAGTCTTGATTTAGGGAGACTTTCTTATTATTTCATCGGTTCTCGCAAATTATCAAAGAAAGAGGTGATTATGAGTCCTATGACTTCGTTCTTGTTTGATTAGCATCAGAAGGATCAATCCTATCACTATAGCCTTCAAAACGATTCGTACATCTTACACAAGTCTTCATTTAAGGATACCTTCTTATTATTTCATTAGTTCTCTGAATTGTCAAAATATAGATGATTATGAGTCCTATTACATCGTTCTAATTGAAATTAGCATCAAAAGGAGCAAACCCATCACTATCACGTCCAAAACGATTCGTAGATCTCACACAAGTCTTCATTTAGGGAGACCTTCATATTGTTTCATTGGTTGTTTCAAATTTACAAAGAAAGAGGTGATTAGAAGTTGTATTACTTCGTTCTAGTTTGATTAGCGTCAAAACGAGAAACCCATGTCTATCTCGTTCAAAACCATGCGTACATCTCGCACAAGTCTTCATTTAGGGAGACCTTCTTATTGTTTCATTGGTGCTTTAAAATTGTCAAAGAAAGAGGTGATTAGAAGTCTTATATCTTCGTTCTAGTTTGATTAGCATCAAAAGGAGCAATCCCATGACTATCGCGTTAAAAACGATGCGTACATCTCACACAAGTCTTCATTTAGGGAGACCTTCTTATTGTTTCATTGGTTTTCTAAAATTGAGAAAAAAAGATGTGATTAAGAGTCCTATTACTTCGTTCTAAATTGATTACCATCAAAAGGAATAATCCCATGACTATCGCGTTAAAAACGATGCGTACATCTCACACAAGTCTTGATTTAGGGAGACTTTCTTATTATTTCATTGGTTCTCTCAAATTGCAAAAGAAAGAGGTGATTATGAGTCCTATGACTTCGTTCTAGTTTGATTAGCATCAAAAGGATCAATCCTATCACTATAGCCTTCAAAAGGATTCGTACATCTCACACTAGTCTTCATTTAAAGATACCTTCTTATTGTTTCATTAGTTCTCTGAATTGTCAAAATATAGATGATTATGAGTCCTATTACTTCGTTCTAGTTGAAATTAGCATCAAAAGGAGTAAACCCATCACTATCACGTCCAAAACAATTCGTAGATCTCACACAAGTCTTCATTTAGGGAGACCTTCATATTGTTTCATTGGTTGTTTAAAATTTACAAAGAAAGAGGTGATTAGAAGTAGTATTACTTTGTTCTAGTTTGATTAGCGTCAAAACTAGAAACCCATGACTATCTCGTTCAAAACTTTGCATACATCTCGCACAAGTCTTCATTTAGGGAGACCTTCTTATTGTTTCATTAGTTCTCTCAAATTGTCAAATTATAGATGATTATGAGTCCTATTACTTCGTTCTAGTTGAAATTAGCATCAAAAGGAGCAAACCCATCACTATCGCGTCCAAAACGATTCGTAGATCAAACACAAGTCTTCATTTAGGGAAACCTTCATATTGTTTCATTGGTTGTTTAAAATTCTCAAAGGGAGAGGTGATTAGAAGTTGTATTACTTCGTTCTAGTTTGATTAGCGTCAAAACGAGAAACTCATGACAATCTCGTTCAAAACCATGCGTACATCTCGCACAAGTCTTCATTTAGGGAGACCTTCTTATTATTTCGTTGGTGCTTTAAAATTGTCAAACAAAGAGGTGATTAGAAGTCCTATAACTTCGTTCTAGTTTGATTAGCATCAAAAGGAGCAATCCCATGACTATCGCGTTAAAAACGATGCGTACATCTCACAAAAGTCTTCATTTAGAGAGACCTTCGTATTGTTTCATTGGTTTCCTAAAATTGTGAAAGAAAGAGGTGATTAAGAGTCCTATTACTTCGTTCTAATTTGATTACCATCAAAAGGAGTAATCCAATGACTATCGCATTAAAAATGATGCGTACATATCACACAAGTCTTGATTTAGGGAGAATTTCTTATTATTTCATTGGTTCTCTCAAATTGTCAAAGAAAGATGTGATTATGAGTCCTATGACTTCGTTCTAGTTTGATTAGCATCAAAAGGATCAATCCTATCACTATAGCCTTCAAAACGATTCGTACATCTCACACAAGTCTTCATTTAAGGATACCTTCTTATTGTTTCATTAGTTCTCTAAATTGTCAAAATATAGATGATTATGAGTCCTATTACTTCGTTCTAGTTGAAATTAGCATCAAAAGGAGTAATCCCATCACTATCGCGTTAAAAACGATGCGTAGATCTCACACAAGTCTTCATTTATGGAGACCTTCTTATTGTTTCATTGGTTTCGTAAAATTATGAAAGAAAGAGGTGATTAAGGGTCCTATTACTTCGTTCTAATTTGATTACCATCAAAAGGAGTAATTCCATGACTATCGCGTTAAAAACGATGCGTACATCTCACACAAGTCTTGATTTAGGGAGACTTTCTTATTATTTCATCGGTTCTCGCAAATTATCAAAGAAAGAGGTGATTATGAGTCCTATGACTTCGTTCTTGTTTGATTAGCATCAGAAGGATCAATCCTATCACTATAGCCTTCAAAACGATTCGTACATCTTACACAAGTCTTCATTTAAGGATACCTTCTTATTATTTCATTAGTTCTCTGAATTGTCAAAATATAGATGATTATGAGTCCTATTACATCGTTCTAATTGAAATTAGCATCAAAAGGAGCAAACCCATCACTATCACGTCCAAAACGATTCGTAGATCTCACACAAGTCTTCATTTAGGGAGACCTTCATATTGTTTCATTGGTTGTTTCAAATTTACAAAGAAAGAGGTGATTAGAAGTTGTATTACTTCGTTCTAGTTTGATTAGCGTCAAAACGAGAAACCCATGTCTATCTCGTTCAAAACCATGCGTACATCTCACACAAGTCTTCATTTAGGGGGACCTTCTTATTGTTTCATTGGTTTTCTAAAATTGTGAAAGAAAGAGGTGATTAAGAGTCCTATTACTTCGTTTTAATTTGATTACCATCAAAAGAAGTAATCCCATGACTATCGCGTTAAAAACGATGCGTACATCTCACACAAGTCGTGACTTAGGGAGACTTTCTTATTATTTCATTGGTTCTCTCAAATTGTCAAAGAAAGAGGTGATTATGAGTCCTATGACTTCGTTCTAGTTTGATTAGCATCAAAAGGATCAATCCTATCACTATAGCCTTCAAAACGATTCGTACATCTCACACAAGTCTTCATTTAAGGATACCTTCTTATTGTTTCATTAGTTTTCTGAATTGTTAAAATATAGATGATTATGAGTCCTATTACTTCGTTCTAGTTGAAATTAGCATCAAAAGGAGCAAACCCATCACTATCGCGTTCAAAACGATTCGTAGATCTCACACAAGTCTTCATTTAGGGAGACCTTCATATTGTTTCATTGGTTGTTTCAAATTTACAAAGAAAGAAGTGATTAGAAGTAGTATTACTTCGTTCTAGTTTGATTAGCGTCAAAACGAGAAACCCATGACTATCTCGTTCAAAACTATGCGTACATCTCGCACAAGTCTTCATTTTGGGAGACATTCTTATTGTTTCATTAGTTCTCTCAAATTGTCAAATTATAGATGCTTATGAGTCCTATTACTTCGTTCTAGTTGAAATTAGCATCAAAAGGAGTAAACCCATCACTATCGCGTCCAAAATGATTCGTAGATCAAACACAAGTCTTCATTTAGGGAAACCTTCATATTGTTTCATTGGTTGTTTCAAATTCACAAAAAAAGAGGTGATTAGAAGTTGTATTACTTCGTTGTAGTTTGATTAGCGTCAAAACGAGAAACTCATGACTATCTCGTTCAAAACCATGCGTACATCTCGCACAAGTCTTCATTTTGGGAGACCTTCTTATTGTTTCATTGGTGCTTTAAAATTGTCAAACAAAGAGGTGATTAGAAGTCCTATAACTTCGTTCTAGTTTGATTAGCATCAAAAGGAGCAATCCCATGACTATCGCGTTAAAAATGATGCGTACATCTCACACAAGTCTTCATTTAGGGAGACCTTCTTATTGTTTCATTGGTTTTCTAAAATTATGAAAGAAAGATGTGATTAAGAGTTCTATTACTTCGTTCTAATTTGATTACCATCAAAAGGAGTAATCCCATGACTATCGCGTTAAAAACGATGCGTACATCTCACACAAGTCTTGATTTAGGGAGACTTTCTTATTATTTCATTGGTTCTCTCAAATTGCCAAAGAAAGAGGTGATTATGAGTCCTACGACTTCGTTCTTGTTTGATTAGCTTCAAAAGGATCAATCCTATCACTATAACCTTCAAAACGATTCGTACATCTCACACAAGTCTTCATTTAAGGATACCTTCTTATCGTTTTATTAGTTCTTTGAATTCTCAAAATATAGATGATTATGAGTCCTATTACTTTGTTCTAGTTGAAATTAGCATCAAAAGGAGCAAACCCATCACTATCACGTCCAAAACGATTCGTAGATCTCACACAAGTCTTCATTTAGGGAGACCTTTATATTGTTTCATTGGTTGTTTCAAATTTACAAAGAACGAGGTGATTATAAGTTGTATTACTTCGTTCTAGTTTGATTAGCGTCAAAACGAGAAACCCATGACTATTTCGTTTAAAACCATGCGTACATCTCGCACAAGTCTTCATTTAGGGAGAGCTTCTTATTGTTTCATTGGTGCTTTAAAATTGTCAAAAAAAGAGGTGATTAGAAGTCCTATATCTTCATTCTAGTTTGATTAGCATTAAAAGGAGCAATCCCATGACTATCGCGATAAAAACGATGCGTACATCTCACACAAGTCTTCATTTAGGGAGACCTTCTTATTGTTTCATTGGTTTTCTAAAATTGTGAAAGAAAGAGGTGATTAAGAGTCCTATTACTTCGTTCTAATTTGATTACCATCAAAAGGAGTAATCCCATGACTATCGCGTTAAAAACGATGCGTACATCTCACACAAGTCTTGATTTAGGGAGACTTTCTTATTATTTCATTGGTTCTCTCAAATTGTCAAAGAAAGAGGTGATTTTGAGTCCTATGACTTCGTTCTAGTTTGATTAGCATCAAAACGATCAATCCTATCACTATAGCCTTCAAAACGATTCGTACATCTCACACAAGTCTTCATTTAAGGATACCTTCTTATTGTTTCATTAGTTCTCTGAATTGTCAAAATATAGTTGATTATGAGTCCTATTACTTCGTTCTAGTTGAAATTAGCATCAAAAGGAGCAAACCCATCACTATCGCATCCAAAACGATTCGTAGATCTCACACAAGTCTTCATTTAGGGAGACCTTCATATTGTTTCATTGGTTGTTTCAAATTTACAAAGAAAGAGGTGATTAGAAGTAGTATTACTTTGATCTTGTTTGATTTGCGTCAAAACGAGAAACCCATGACTATCTCGTTCAAAACTATGCGTACATCTCGCACAAGTCTTCATTTAGGGAGACCTTCTTATTGTTTAATTAGTTCTCTCAAATTGTCAAATTATAGATGATTATGAGTCCTATTACTTCGTTCTAGTTGAAATTAGCATCAACAGGAGCAAACCCATCACTATCGCGTCCAAAACGATTCGTAGATCAAACACAAGTCTTCATTTAGGGAAACCTTCATATTGTTTCATTGGTTGTTTCAAATTCACAAAGAAAGAGGTGATTAGAATTTGTATTACTTCGTTCTAGTTTGATTTGCGTCAAAACGAGAAACTCATGAATATCTCGTTCAAAACCATGCATACATCTCGCACAAGTCTTCATTTAGGGAAACCTTTTTATTGTTTCATTGGTGCTTTAAAATTGTCAAACAAAGAGGTGATTAGAAGTCCTATAACTTCGTTCTAGTTTGATTAGCATCAAAAGGAGCAATCCCATGACTATCGCGTTAAAAACGATGCGTACATCTCACACAAGTCTTCATTTAGAGAGACCTTCTTATTGTTTCATTGGTTTCCTAAAATTATGAAAGAAAGAGGTGATTAAGAGTCCTATTACTTCGTTCTAATTTGATTACCATCAAAAGGAGTAATCCCATAACTATCGCATTAAAAACGATGCGTACATCTCACACAAGTCTTGATTTAGGGAGACTTTCTTATTATTTCATTGATTCTCTCAAATTATTAAAGAAAGAGGTGATTATGAGTCCTATGACTTCGTTCTATTTTGATTAGCATCAAAAGGATCAATCCCATCACTATAGCCTTCAAACGTTTCGTACATCTCACACAAGTCTCAATTTAAGGATACCTTCTTATTGTTTCATTAGTTCTCTGAATTGTCAAAATATAGATGATTATGAGTCCTATTACTTCGTTCTAGTTGAAATTAGAATTAAAAGGAGCAATCACATCACTATCGCGTCCAAAACGATGCGTAGATCTCACACAAGTCTTCATTTATGGAGACCTTCTTATTGTTTCATTGGTTTCCTAAAATTATGAAAGAAAGAGGTGATTAAGGGTCCTATTACTTCGTTCTAATTTGATTACCATCTAAAGGAGTAATCCCATGACTATCGCGTTAAAAATGATGCGTACATCTCACACCAAGTTTTGATTTAGGGACAACTTCTTATTATTTCATTGGTTCTCTCAAATTGTCAAAAAAGAGAAGGTGATTATGAGTCCTATAACTTTGTTCTAGTTTGATTAGCATCAAAAGGATCAATCCTATTACTATAGCCTTCAAAACGATTCATACATATCACACAAGTCTTCATTTAAGGATACCTTCTTATTGTTTCATTAGTTCTCTAAATTGTCAAAATATAGATGATTATGAGTCCTATTACTTCGTTCTAGTTGAAATTAGCATCAAAAGGTGCAAACCCATCACTATCGCGTCCAAAACGATTCGTGGATCACGCACAAGTCTTCATTTAGGGAGACCTTCATATTGTTTCATTGGTTGTTTCAAATTTACAAAGAAAGAGGTGATTATAAGTTGTATTACGTTGTTCTAGTTTGATTAGTGTCAAAACGAGAAACCCATGACTATCTCGTTTAAAACCATGCGTACATCTCGCACAAGTCTTCATTTAGGGAGACCTTCTTATTGTTTCATTGGTGCTTTAAAATTGTCAAACAAAGAGGTGATTAGAAGTCCTATAACTTAGTTCTAGTTTGATTAGCATCAAAAGGAGCAATCCCATGACTATCGAGTTAAAAACGATGCGTACATCTCACATAAGTCTTAATTTAGAGAGGCCTTCTTATTGTTTCATTGGTTTCCTAAAATTATGAAAGAAAGAGGTGATTAAGAGTCCTATTACTTCGTTCTAATTTGATTACCATCAAAAGGAGTAATCCCATGACTATCGCGTTAAAAACAAAGCGTACATCTCACACAAGTCTTGATTTAGGGAGACTTTCTTATTATTTCGTTGGTTCTCTCAAATTGTTAAAGAAAGAGGTGATTATGAGTCCTATGACTTCGTTCTAGTTTGATTAGCATCAAAAGGATCAATCCTATCACTATAGCCTTCAAAACGATTCGTACATCTCACACAAGTCTTCATTTAAGGATACCTTCTTATTGTTTCATTAGTTCTTTGAATTGTCAAAATATAGATGATTATGAGTCCTATTACTTCGTTCTAGTTGAAATTAGCATCAAAAGGAGCAATCACATCACTATCGCGTCCAAAACGATGCGTAGATCTCACACAAGTCTACATTTATGGAGACCTTCTTATTGTTTCATTGGTTTCTAAAATTATGAAAGAAAGAGGTGATTAAGTGTCCTATTACTTCGTTCTAATTTGATTACCATCGAAAGGAGTAATCCCATGACTATCACTGTTAAAATCGATGCGTACATCTCACACCAAGTTTTTATTTAGGGACAACTTCTTATTATTTCATTGGTTCTCTCAAATTGTCAAAAAAAGAGAGGTGATTATGAGTCCTACAACTTCGTTCTAGTTTAATTAGCATCAAAAGGATCAATCCTATCACTATAGCCTTCAAAATGATTCGTACATCTCACACAAGTCTTCATTTAAGGATACCTTCTTATTGTTTTATTAGTTCTCTAAATTGACAAAATATAGATGATTATGAGTCCTATTACTTCGTTCTAGTTGAAATTAGCATCAAAAGGTGCAAACCCATCACTATCGCGTCCAAAACGATTCGTTGATCAAACACAAGTCTTCATTTAGGGAGACCTTCATATTGTTTCATTGGTTGTTTCAAATTTACAAAGAAATAGGTGATTAGAAGTTGTATTACATCGTTCTAGTTTGATTAGCGTCAAAACTAGAAACCCATGACTATCTCGTTCAAAACCATGCGTACATCTCGCACAAGTCTTCATTTAGGGAGACCTTCTTATTGTTTCATTGGTGCTTTAAAATTGTCAAAGAAAGAGTTGATTAGAAGTCCTATAACTTCGTTCTAGTTTGATTAGCATCAAAAGGAGTAATCCCATGACTATCGCGTTAAAAACGATGCGTACATCTCACACAAGTCTTCATTTAAGGAGACCTTCTTATTGTTTCTTTAGTTCTCTAAAATTGTTTAAGAAAGAGGTGATTAAGATTTTTATTACTTCGTTCTAATTTGATTATCATCAAAAGGATCAATCCTATGACTATCGCATTAAAAACGATGCGTACGTCTCACACAAGTCTTGATTTAGGGAGACCTTCTTATTGTTTCATTGGGTCTCTCAAATTGTCAAAGAAAGAGGTAATTATGAGTCCTATGAATTCGTTCTAGTTTGATTAGTATCAAAAAGAGCAATCCTATCACTAGTGCCTTCAAAATGATCCGGACATCACACACAAGTTTTTATTTTTGGAGACTTCTTAATGTTTCATTAGTTCTCTCAAATTATCAAAATATAGGTGATTATGAGTCCTATTACTTCGTTCTAGTTGAAATTAGCATCAAAAGGAGCAATCCCATCACTATCGTGTCCAAAACGATGCATAGATCTCACACAAGTCTTCATTTAGGGAGACCTTTATATTGTTTCATTGGTTGTTTCAAATTAACAAAGAAAGAGGTGATTAAGAGTTATATTATTTTGTTCTAATTTGATCAGCGTCAAAACGAGAAACCCATGACTATCGCGTTCAAAACCATGCGTATATCTCGCACAAGTCTTCATTTAGGGAGACCTTCTTATTGTTTCATTGGTGCTTTAAAATTGTCAAAGAAATAGGTGATTAGTGTTGGGTTTGTATGTAACGCAATCATGCAATCAAATCACATAAATAGGGCGGAAGCGTAAAAACTAGGTTTTCAAAATTTATACAAACCCATAACCATGATCATGCTTTGTGCTTGTTATCATTAACAGAAAAGAGAGAACATGGAATTATACCTTTGAAGATCTAAGCTTCCTCAGGTACAAGTTCTACTCCTTTGATTCCTTTGATTCCTCTGATAGTGGCTCCTTCCCTTGATCAATGTTAGCCACCCAAATGTTTGGCCTCTAACGGTGATCCACCAAGGAAGATGAAGAACTCAAGAAGATGGGTTATTGGCTTAACCCTTGTTTCTATCTTTATAGAATATGTGTACTCCCAACTCTTGGAAAATTTCACGTCCCTTATTTCTGATATAAGACTCTCTTATATAGATATTAGGTTAACCCTCCTAATCCAATTAGAATAGAGTTTTATTTAATTAATTTATATCCTAATCTTTATTAGGATTGAGAGAGAGTACTGATATTATATTAATTCCTAAACTCCTTTAGAATTAAAATAATAATAATAATAATAATAATATTAATAAGACTCCTCTTATTAATTTATATTTAATATTTCTAAAATATTAAATAATAAACATTAAGCTATTTAATTTATTATATCATCATAGATTAAATTAATTATACTTAATGCATTATTACTATCATGCCATTTTCTTCTTAAATAATTTTTCTTCCTTTTATGGTGTGACCCTTTAGGTTCTCCATATTAAATCGGTTGTGAATAAATCAATTAGAACAATTCTAATCTTATTTAAATAAACAAATTAAACTAATAATCTATTTAAATAAATAACATTTATTCTACAATAGGGATAAGCCTCCCTAGCGATCAACGACTTTTTCCAGATAATATAGATTTCAACATTAATCATAAAAGAACCTGTGAGTTAATAGTTACCGTACAATTCAATCCTTCCACCATACAATGTCTAAATTAAATATAAGACATGGATTTACTGTCAAGTCTTAATTTATTTAATCATATGTATTTCGATTAGAAAATGCACAACTCCAAATAATGCAAATTAGAAACCTCTTTCTAATTTCATTCTACCTTGGCCAAGGATTCCTGGGTTGTCATTTAACGAATCACATAGGACATATCTCCTCTTTTACTAGAGGTGGTAGATTCTTTATTGATCATTCATTATCTCCAAATGTAACTCATTACACCCAAGCATACCCTATATATGCCTTAAAAGGCCTTAAGGAATTAGTCAAAGTATAATTTGTTACATACAAGATACTATGATGATCTCAAGTCCAAGGATCACATGTACTACTATCACATTAGGAATTCCTATTGACAGGTGAGTAAAACTCCATTAAGTATTCCATAGCGAGTCACGTTCAGTGAACTTATTCTCCAATAAGCACCTACATACTTGCTTTAGTGTCTCCACACAAATGACCATGAGATCAGTCATCCTCATCCAATGAGCAAGCAACATATGTACCAATCTATCCGGATTTATTAATCCCCTTTTTAGTAATCCCACGATTGGGAACTATTTTAGTTTTAAAACTTTCAAAGAATTTAGATCTCATTAGCATGATCAACATCATGATTCTAAAAGCATTGCTTAAAACTATGAGTTATTTACATATTATAAAAACAGTACCATGTAGATAATTAAATGCCTTTAATAAATAAATATTTTATTAATAAATAAATAAGATTGTTTACAAAGTATGTGCTTTATCATCATACATGATTGGCTTGTATGCACACTACTATCAATCTCCCACTTGCACTAAAGCCAATCGCCATGGTATCTCATACCCATCTTCTCTAAGTGACGATCAAACTGCTGTTGTGTTAAAGCTTTAGTAAATGGATCTGCAATGTTGTCTTGAGAGTCTACACGCTCCAAGGTGACGTCTCCTCTTTCAATGATCTCCCTGATCAAGTGAAATCGCCGCAACACGTGTTTAGATTTGTGATGAGACCTGGGTTCCTTAGCCTGTGCAACCGCTCCAGTGTTGTCACAGTATACGGGAACTGCTTCTCCAATGCTAGGAACCACACCAAGTTCAGTTATGAACTTCTTCATCCAAACAGCTTCCTTTGCAGCTTCACTTGCAGCTATATACTCTGCCTCTGTCACTGAATCAGCAACCGTTTGCTGCTTGGAACTCTTCCAACTCACTGCACCTCCGTTCAAGGTAAACACATACCCTGAAACAGATTTACTGTCATCTTGGTCTGTTTGAAAACTTGAGTCCGTGAATCTCTCGAGTTTTAATTCAGACCCACCATAGACAAGAAAAATATCTTTAGTCCTTCTCAAGTACTTTAGGATATTTTTCACTGCCTTCCAGTGCTCTTCTCCTGGATTCGACTGGTAGCTGCTTGTTACACTAAGTGCGTGAGCAACATCCGGTCTAGTACATATCATACCGTACATAATAGATCCTATTGCAGAAGCATAAGGGATCTTACTCATACGGTCTCTCTCCTCAGGTGTCTTTGGGGCCTGTTTCTTGGAGAGATTTATTCCATGGCTCATCGGCATGAGACCTCTTTTGGAATCTTCCATGCTAAACCTCTTTAGCATCGTATCAATGTACGTTCCTTGGGATAAGCCGAGCATCCTTTTAGATCTATCTCTATAGATCTTTATCCCCAAAATATAGGATGCTTCAGCCAAGTCCTTCATGGAGAAGTTTTTAGATAACCAGATTTTAATGGATTGTAACATAGGAATGTCATTCCCTATCAGTAATATATCATCAACATATAATACAAGGAATGATACTGCGCTCCCACTAACCTTCTTGTATACACATGGTTCATCCTCGTTTTTGATAAAATCAAACTCTTTGATTATCTCATCAAAACGAATGTTCCATCTACGAGAAGCTTGCTTCAACCCATAAATGGATCGTTGTAGCTTACAGACTTGATTTGTTCCAACTTTTGAAATAAATCCCTCTGGCTATGTCATATACACATCCTCCTCAAGTTTCCCATTGAGGAAGGCCGTTTTCACGTCCATCTGTCAGATCTCATAGTCGTTGTAAGCTGCAATCGCAAGTAAAATCTGAATGGACTTGAGCATGGCTACTGGTGAGAAGGTTTCATCATAGTCAACTCCCTGTCTTTGTTTGAAACCTTTTGCAACCAGTCGGGCCTTATAGGTCTCTACCTTTCCGTCTGCTCCAGTCTTTTTCTTAAAAACCCATTTACACCCAATAGGTTTAATACCTTCAGGTGGTGAAACCAAAGACCATACTTTGTTTTCATACATGGAGTCCATTTCGGATTTCATGGCTTCAAGCCATTTCCCTGAGTCTTTATTACTCATAGCCTGTTCGTAATTCAATGGATCATCATCATTCATGATGTGTACCTCATCGTCATCCTCTATAACGAATCCATACCTCTCAGGTATCTTCGGTACTCTTCCAGATTTACGAACATGGTGTGGTACAGTAGGTTCTTCTACTTGGTTAGGTACCTGACTTTGGTCCGTGGTAACTTGTGGTTCTTGAACTTCTTCAAGATATATCTTACTCCCACTGACCCCTTCATGGATAAACTCTTTCTCCAAGAAGGTAGCATGTTTCGCAACAAACACCTTTTGATCAGTTGGATGATAGAAATAATACCTTACGGTTTCTTTAGGGTATCCCACAAATCTACACTTATCGAATTTAGTCTGTAGCTTATTTTCAAACTTTTTGACATAAGCTGGACAACCCCAAGTCTTAACATGCTTAAGATTTGTTTTCCTCCCTTTCCACATCTCATATGGAGTCTTTTGGGCGGATTTGGTAGTTACCTTGTTAAGTAGGTATGCAGCCGTTTCTAGGGCATATCCCCAGAAGGAAATTGGAAGGTCGGTAAAACTCATCATGGATCGAACCATGTCCAACAGTGTTTGATTTCTCCTTTTAGATACTCCATTTAATTGTGGTGTACCTGGAGGAGTCCATTGTGAGATTATACCATTTTCTCTGAGACAATTGAGAAACTCACTGCTTAAGTATTCTCCACCTCGATCTGATCGAAGTATCTTAATACTCTTGCCCGTTTGTTTCTCTACTTCACTTCTGAACTCTTTGAACTTTTCAAATGATTCTGATTTGTATTTCATTAAATACACATATCCAAATCTTGAGTGATCATCAGTGAAAGTAATAAAATAAGAATACCCACCCCGTGCACTTGTTGTCATAGGTCCACAAACGTCTGTGTGAATCAATGCCAACAACTTTGTAACTCTCTCCCCTTTTCCACTAAAAGGAGATTTAGTCATTTTACCCATGAGACAAGATTCACAAGTTGGATATGATTCATAATCAGATAGCTCGAGGAGCCTATCTTTATGCAACTTGGATAATCTTGTTTCATTGATATGACCGAGTCTATAGTGCCACATATAAGTATAATTAATATCATCTCTTTTCCTTTTCTTAATTTCTTCAATTTGAAATATATTTTCTTGCAAGTCAAGTGTATAAAGTCCATTTCGCAAATTTCCAATACCATATAAAACATCGTCTTTATAAATAGAACAACCATTGTTCTTTATAATAACGTCAAAACCTTCCATATCCAATACAGAAATTGAAATAATGTTTTTAATAATATTCGGAACATAATAACAATTATTAAGATAAATGGATTTGCCCGAAGGCATTGCTAAACAATAAGTTCCTACAGCTAATGCAGTAACTTTTGCTCCATTTCCCACTCGTAGGATCACCTCATCTTTGTTCAGCTTTCTACTTCTGACCAGTCCCTGCACAGTATTACATATGTGAGAACCACAGCCGGTATCCAATACCCAAGTAGAATTATGACTTTCAGAAAAATTAATTTCAATCATAAACAAACCTTGATTATAAGTCGAAGCTTCTCCAAGCTTCTTCTCTGCTAGAAACTTCTTGCAGTTCCTCTTCCAATGTCCCGGCTCATTGCAATGAAAGCACATTCCTTTAGTTGGTTCAGGTTTCTTTTGCTCCTTTTCTTTCCCTTTTCCCTTAGCCTTCTTAGATTTCTTCTTTTCAGAAGACACCTTGGGCCTCTTCCTTTTATTGGAAGAATCCACCATCAAGACATGGTTCTTCTTGGATGAGAAGTGACCTTCTGCAGTTTTCAGCATGTTAAGCAGCTCAGGTAAGCTGACATCTAGCTTATTCATGTGAAAATTAACCACAAACTGCGAGAAGGTCTCAGGGAGTGACTGCAAGACCAAGTCTTGACTCAACTCCCCATCCATGACGAACCCAAGCTGTCCAAGGCGTTCAATCAAATTGATTACCTTCAGAACATGAGTCTCGACGGTATTGCCCTCGGTCATCCGAGATCGGAAGAGCTCCTTAGATATCTCATATCTAGCAGTCCTACTCTGTTCACCATACAACTCCTTGAGGTGAAGCAGCATAGCAGGAGCATCCATTTTTTCGTGCTGACGCTGAAGCTCGTTATTCATGGATGCGAGCATGATGCATTGAGCCACAGATGCATCATCTTGCCACTTATTGAAAGTGGCAATCTCTTCCTCAGAGGCTGTTTCTGAAACAGATTCAGGGATAGTGGAATTTAGGACATAAGAAATCTTTTCAGCAGTGAGAACAATTCTCAGATTTCTTAGCCAGTCCTCATAATTCGGGCCGTTAAGCTTATTTGCATCAAGTATGCTTCGTAGTGAGATTAGTGATTTTGACATTTTTAAAATTCTGCATGTGAAAAGACAACATTTTAGCAAACATTCATTTTATTAACTTTGCATACCAAAATAAATTTAGGTCTTTATTTTAAATTGGTATCTCCCACTATTTTCATCAAACTATATTACCCTCACTCATATAGTTCGGCAACATCTAATTAAAGATTTGCTAGTGAGATTAAGGATCCCATTTCAAATGTATATAACCTTGTGGATAGCACAACAAGCGATATACAAATAAATAGGTAGACAACTCTTGTCAATTACATCACCATGTAACTCCTTTTATTTTGCCTCTTAAATCATAATGGTCATGTGTGTGCACATCCGAACTAAAATGATTTAAGTTAAGTCCAGCCTAGCACTTCCATAAATTCAAAAAGAAAAATTTTCGTCCTTGTGGATAGCACAACAAGACTAGATCGTTCAATTTTCTTGATAAGCATCAAATGTGATTAATTAACATCTTAAATATTCAATACTCGCCTTGTGGATAGCACAACAAACTCATATTAAATATTTAATACTCTATTAACTAATCATGCTAGAAGGCGACGTTCGATATTCCAAATATCATTTGAACGCTTCAGACTTAATATTATTTCTTTGAGGGGTTTGTTATTATTTGTCTCATCTTTTAAGCGCGCATGCACATATATATATAAAATACGCGTCATTTTATTAAACATGCGAAGCATGTTTGTATAAAATATAATATATATAATATTTAGCATGCGATATAGAATACTATATTCTACCCGGATTGATTATGGACTTTTATTCTAGTTTGGTTCACTAGAGCCACCAAGTGAACCAAAAGGTCAAACCTAGGAGTGCAAGAATTTAAATTTTAAATGTAACTATTACATTTAAACCCGGGCTCCATACAAACGGGTCTTCACGCGCTCCTTGCTCCTTGGTCTCCAATTTCTTCAAAATAATTCTAACTATCTCTATTACATTAACTATTTTAAAATTAAATAGAAACCTTGATCAGCACTCAAGGGGAAGTACATAGAAAGGAGATAGAATTTACATCGAGAATAAAACTAGAGAAGACGAGGTACGCAGACCCCATTTTATAAAACCCATACATTCAAGCATTCATCCAAAATAAAATCCAATCACATTGGTCATAGTCCATAATCAACCCCATTTATTATCATACACATCAACATATGCATCAATAAATATTCATTCATCTCATGAATAACAATGCTATTCCATATATGGATCGATGTTATTTAATGGACAAAAGTTTTGCTAAATTTTATTTTTAAAACAAAATAAACTCTTTTATTTTAATCAAAAATAAATCCAAATTAAACTCCTTTAATTTTAGAATTCTGAAATCATATTTCAGATAAAATAAACTTCTTTATTTTAAAACTTTATCAATTAAATAAATAGTTTACTTAATTAATTAAAATCAATTTTCAGGGTCTGTCCAGGTACCGGTGCAGCTGCGCCAGTAATGAACTGGGCATCTGCGCAGCTGCGCAGGTAGACGGAAGCAGCAGTTTTTGCAAACCGGCGCAGCTGCGCCAGTAATGAACTAGGAGGCTGCGCAGCTGCGTCGTTCACGGCAGAAACTTGCAGAAAACGATTTTTGTTCAGAAAAACGATCCAATTCTCACATCAATTCATACATGGAATTATAAAATTGATAATTAGCACAAAGTTAGGCTTTGATACCACTGTTGGGTTTGTATATAACGCAATCATGCAATCAAATCACATAAATAGGGCGGAAGCGTAAAAACTAGGTTTTCAAAATTTATACAAACCCATAACCATGATCATGCTTTGTGCTTGTTATCAATAACAGAAAAGAGAGAACATGGAATTATACCTTTGAAGATCTAAGCTTCCTCAGGTACAAGTTCTACTCCTTTGATTCCTTTGATTCCTCTAATAGTGGCTCCTTCCCTTGATCAATGTCAGCCACGCAAATGTTTGGCCTCTAATGGTGATCCACCAAGGAAGATGAAGAACTCAAGAAGATGGGTTATTGGCTTAACCCTTGTTTCTATCTCTATAGAATATGTGTACTCCCAACTCTTGGAAAATTTCACGTCCCTTATTTCTGATATAAGACTCTCTTATATAGATATTAGGTTAACCCTCCTAATCCAATTAGAATAGGGTTTTATTTAATTAATTTATATCCTAATCTTTATTAGGATTGAGAGAGAGTACTGATATTATATTAATTCCTAAACTCCTTTAGAATTAAAATAATAATAATAATAATAATATTAATAAGACTCCTCTTATTAATTTATATTTAATATTTCTAAAATATTAAATAATAAACATTAAGCTATTTAATTTATTCTATCATCATAGATTAAATTAATTATACTTAATGCATTATTACTATCATGCCATTTTCTTCTTAAATAATTCTTCTTCCTTTTATGGTGTGACCCTTTAGGTTCTCCATATTAAACCGGTTGTGAATAAATCAATTAGAACAATTCTAATCTTATTTAAATAAACAAAATAAACTAATAATCTATTTAAATAAATAACATTTATTCTACAATAGGGATAAGCCTCCCTAGCGATCAACGACTTTTTCCAGATAATATAGATTTCAACATTAATCATAAAAGAACCTGTGAGTTAATAGTTACCGTACAATTCAATCCTTCCACCATACAATGTCCCAATTAAATATAAGACATGGATTTACTGTCAAGTATTAATTTATTTAATTATATGTATTTCGATTAGAAAATGCACAACTCCAAATAATGCAAATTAGAAACCTCTTTCTAATTTCATTCTACCTTGGCCAAGGATTCCTGGGTTGTCATTTAACGAATCACATAGGACATATCTCCTCTTTTACTAGAGGTGGTAGATTCTTTATTGATCATTCATTATCTCCAAATGTAACTCATTACACCCAAGCATACCCTATATATGCCTTAAAAGGCCTTAAGGAATTAGTCAAAGTATAATTTGTTACATACAAGATACTATGATGATCTCAAGTCCAAGGATCACATGTACTACTATCACATTAGGAATTCCTATTGACAGGCGAGTAAAACTCCATTAGGTATTCCATAGCGAGTCACGTTCAGTGAACTTATTCTCCAATAAGCACCTACATACTTGCTTTAGTGTCTCCACACAAATGACCATGAGATCAGTCATCCTCATCCAATGAGCAAGCAACATATGTACCAATCTATCCGGATTTATTAATCCCCTTTTTAGTAATCCCACGATTGGGAACTATTTTAGTTTTAAAACTTTCTAAGAATTTAGATCTCATTAGCATGATCAACATCATGATTCTAAAAGCATTGCTTAAAACTATGGGTTATTTACATATTATAAAAATAGTACCATGTAGATAATTAAATGCCTTTAATAAATAAATATTTTATTAATAAATAAATAAGATTGTTTACAAAGTATGTGCTTTATCATCATACATGATTGGCTTGTATGCACACTACTATCAATTAGGAGTCCTATAACTTCAGTTCTAGTTTGATTAGCATCAAAACGAGTAATCCCATGACTATCGCGTTAAAAACGATGCGTACATCTCACACAAGTCTTTATTTAGGGAGACCTTCTTAGTGTTTCATTGGTTTCCTAAAATTATGAAAGAAAGAGGTGATTAAGAGTCCTATTACTTCGTTCTAATTTGATTACCATCAAAAGGAGTAATCCCATGACTATCGCGTTAAAAATGATGCGTACATCTCACACAAGTCTTGATTTAGGGACATTTTTTATTCTTTCATTGGTTCTCTCAAATTGTCAAAGAAAGAGGTGATTATGACTCCTATGACTTCGATCTAGTTTGATTAGCATCAAAAGGATCAATCCTATCACTATAGCCTTCAAAACGATTCGTACATCTCACACAAGTCTTCATTTAAGGATACCTTTTTATTATTTCATTAGTTCTCTGAATTGTCAAAATATAGATGATTATGAGTCCTATTACTTTGTTCTAGTTAAAATTAGCATCAAAAGGAGTAATCCCATCACTATCGTGTCCAAAACGATGCATAGATCTCACACAAGTCTTCATTTAGGAGGACCTTTATATTGTTTCATTGGTTGTTTCAAATTTACAAAGACAGAGGTGATTAAGAGTTGTATTACTTCGTTCTAATTTGATTAGCATCAAAACGAGAAACCCATGACTATCGCGTTCAAAACCATGCGTACATCTCGGACAAGTCTTCATTTAGGGAGACCATCTTATTATTTCATTGGTGCTTTAAAATTGTTAAAGAAATAGGTGATTAGGAGTCCTATAACTTCGTTCTAGTTTTATTAGCATCAAAAGGAGCAATCCCATGACTATCGCGTTAAAAACGATGCGTACATCTCACACAAGTCTTCATTTAGGGAGACCTTCTTATTGTTTCATTGGTTTCCTAAAATTATAAAGAAAGAGGTGATTAAGAGTCCTATTACTTCGTTCTAATTTGTTTACCATCAAAAGGAGTAATCCCATGACTATCGCATTAAAAACGATGCGTACATCTCACACAAGTCTTAATTTTGGGAGACTTTTTATTATTTCATTGGTTCTCTCAAATTGTCAAAGAAAGAGGTGATTATGAGTCCTATAACTTCGTTCTAGTTTGATTAGCATAAAAAGGATCAATCCTATCACTATAGCCTTCAAAACGATTCGTACATCTCACACAAGTCTTCATTTAAGGATACCTTCTTATTGTTTCATTAGTTCTCTAAATTGTCAAATTATAGATGATTATGAGTCTTATTACTTCGTTCTAGTTTAAATTAGCATCAAAAGGAGCAAACCCATCACTATCTCGTCCAAAACTATTCGTAGATCAAACACAAGTCTTCATTTAGGGAGACCTTCATATTGTTTCATTGGTCGTTTCAAATTTACAAAGAAAGAGGTGATTAGAAGTTGTATTACTTCGTTCTAGTTTGATTAGCGTCAAAACGAGAAACCCATGATTATATCGTTCAAAACTATGCGTATTGTGTCTTTGTTTAGGGAGACCTTCTTATTGTTTCATTGGTGCTTAAAATTGTAAAAGAAAGAGGTGATTAGAAGTCTTATAACTTCGTTCTAGTTTGATTAGCATCAAAAGGAGCAATCTCATGACTATCGCGTTAAAAACGATTCGTACATCTCACAAAAGTCATCATTTAAGGAGACCTTCTTATTGTTTCTTTGGTTCTCTAAAATTGTGAAAGAAAGGGGTGATTAGGAGTCTTATTACTTCGTTGTAATTTGATTAGTATCAAAAGGAGCAATCCTATGACTATCGAGTTAAAAACGTTGCGTACGTCTCACACAAGTCTTGATTTTGGAAGACCTTCTTATTGTTTCATTGGGACTCTCAAATTGTCAAAGAAAGAGGTAATTATGAGTCCTATGAATTCGTTCTAGTTTGATTAGCATCAAAAAGTGCAATCCTATCACTAGTGCCTTCAAAACGATCTGGACATCACACACAAGTTTTTATTTTGGGAGACTTCTTAATGTTTCATTAGTTATCTCAAATTATCAAAATATAGGTGATTATGAGTCCTATTACTTCGTTCTAGTTGAAATTAGCATCAAAAGGAGCAATCCCATCACTATCGTGTCCAAAACGATGCATAGATCTCATACAAGTCTTCATTTAGGGAGACCTTTTTATTGTTTCATTGGTTGTTTCAAATTTACAAAGAAAGAGGTGATTAAAAGTTGTATTACTTCAGTTCTAATTTGATTAGCGTCAAAACGAGAAACCCATGACTATCGCGTTCAAAACCATGCGTATATCTCGCACAAGTCTTCATTTAGAGAGACCTTCTTATTGTATCATTGGTGCTTTAAAATTGTCAAAGAAATAGGTGATTAGGAGTCCTATAACTTTGTTCTAGTTTGATTAGCATCAAAAGGAGCAATCCCATGACTATCGCGTCCAAAATGATGCGTACATCTCACACAAGTCTTCATTTATGGAGACCTTCTTATTGTTTCATTAGTTTCCTAAAATTATGAAAGAAAGAGGTGATTAAGAGTCCTATTACTTCGTTCTAATGTGATTATCATCAAAAGGAGTAATCCCATGACTATCGCGTTAAAAACGATGCGTACATCTCACACCAAGTCTTAATTTAGGAATAACTTCTTATTATTTCATTGGTTCTCTCAAATTGTCAAAGAAAGAGGTGATTATGAGTCCTATGACTTCATTCTAGTTTGATTAGCATCAAAAGGATCAATCCTATCACTATAGCCTTCAAAACGATTCGTACATCTCACACAAGTCTTCATTTAAGGATACCTTCTTATTATTTCATTAGTTCTCTAAATTGTCAAAATATAGATGATTATGAGTCCTATTACTTCGTTCTAGTTGAAATTAGCATCAAAAGGTGCAAACCCATCACTATTGTGTCCAAAACGATTCGTAGATATCACACAAGTCTTCATTTGGGGAGACCTTCATATTGTTTCAAATTTACAAAGAAAGAGGTGATTAGAAGTTGTATTACTTCGTTCTAGTTTGATTACCGTCAAAACGAAAAAACCCATGACTATCTCTTTCAAAATCATGCGTACATCTCGCACAAGTCTTTATTGAGGGAGACGTTCTTATTGTTTCATTGGTGCTTTAAAATTGTCAAAGAAAGAGATGATTAGAAGTCCTATAACTTCGTTCTAGATTGATTAGCATCAAAAGGAGCAATCCCATGACTATCGTGTTAAAAACGATGAGTACATCTCACACAAATCTTCATTTAAGTGCTTAAGAAGTTGTGAGGGAGGTAAACAAAGAATTTTTCTTCTCGTCTTTTTTCTTTTTGGGTGCAATGGAGGCCTCAAGGCCTAAACTTACGAAAGTACTTAAGTATTGTTGGGATATTTCACATGAATTTTACATCAGATAAATTCAAAAATATAAATAATTTAATAAATATGATGGAGCTTCAACCTAATAAATTAACTTAAACTTTTAAGTAATAAGATAGGCCAACATATTTATTGATTTAGTCTACGTAGATCTGTAATGAATTGATATGAGGATCGTGCAAGATATTTCAAATCCACAAGAAAAGATATATTATATCAAAGACTCTGGACATGAAGACTTTTTGAGTTTTAAACGACAATGCCTCCCAACTCCACTTTTCCTATACAGAAAATTTGGCCTTCCCATCTTCATACCGAGTTCCTCCCCATAACCCTCTTATTTTATCCATTTTCAGTATCAAATTCTGTTATAAAATCTTAATTACGACACTAATCGATCTTTGTACCGACATAAAATATTTGTCAATAACAACAAGGACACCCACATGGCCCGGGGATGCCACCGTATTTCACTACCAGCCACCACTAACCGCAGCGTTAAAAACGATGCGTACATCTCACACCAAGTTTTGATTTAGGGACAACTTCTTATTATTTCATTGGTTCTCTCAAATTGTCAAAACAAAAGAGGTGATTATGAGTCCTATAACTTCGTTCTAGTTTGATTAACATCAAAAGGAGCAATCCCAAGACTATCGTGTCAAAAACGATGAGTACATCTCACACAAATCTTCATTTAAGGAGACCTTCTTATTGTTTCTTTGGTTCTCTAAAATTGTGAAAGAAATAGGTGATTAGGAGTCTTATTACTTCGTTCTAATTTAATTAGCATCAAAAGGAGCAATCCCATGACTATCGCATTAAAAACGATGCGTACATCTCACAAAAGTCTTGATTTAAGGATACCTTCTTACTGTTTCATTGGATCTCTTAAATTGTGAAAGAAAGAGGTGATTATAAGATCTATGAATTCGTTCTAGTTTGATTAGAATCAAAAGGAGCAATCCTATCACTAGTGCCTTCAAAACAATCCGTACATCTCACACAATTCTTCATTTAGGGAGACCTTCATAATGTTTCATTAGTTCTCTCAAATTGTCAAAATACAGGTGATTGTGAATTCTATTACTTCGTTCTAGTTGAAATTAGCATCAAAAGGAGCAATCACATCACTATCGCGTCCAAAATGATGCGTAGATCTCACACAAGTCTGCATTTATGGAGACCTTCTTATTGTTTCATTGGTTTCCTAAAATTATGAAAGAAAGAGGTGATTAAGAGTCCTATTACTTCGTTCTAATGTTATTATCATCAAAAGGAGTAATCCCATGACTATCACGTTAAAACGATGCGTACATCTCACACCAAGTCTTGATTTAGGAATAACTTCTTATTATTTCATTGGTTCTCTCAAATTGTCAAAGAAAGAGGTGATTATGAGTCCCATGACTTCATTCTAGTTTGATTGGCATCAAAAGGATCAATCCTATCACTATAGCCTTCAAAACGATTCGTACATCTCACACAAGTCTTCATTTAAGGATACCTTCTTATTATTTCATTAGTTCTCTAAATTATCAAAATATAGATGATTATGAGTCCTATTACTTCATTCTAGTTGAAATTAGCATCAAAAGGTGCAAACCCATCACTATCGTGTCCAAAACGATTCGTAGATATCACACAAGTCTTCATTTGGGGAGACCTTCATATTGTTTCAAATTTACAAAGAAAGAGGTGATTAGAAGTTGTATTACTTCGTTCTAGTTTGATTACCGTCAAAACGAGAAACCCATGACTATCTCGTTCAAAACCATGCGTACATCTCGCACAAGTCTTCCTTTAGGGAGACCTTCTTATTGTTTCATTGGTGCTTTAAAATTATCAAACAAAGAGGTGATTAGAAGTCCTATAACTTCGTTCTAGTTTGATTAGCATCAAAAGGAGCAATCCCATGACTATCGCGTTAAAAACGATGCATACATGTCACACAAGTCATCATTTAGAGAGACCTTCTTATTGTTTCATTGGTTTCCTAAAATTGTGAAAGAAAGAGGTGATTGAGAGTCCTATTACTTCGTTCTAATTTGATTACCATCAAAAGGAGTAATCCCATGACTATCGCGTTAAAAATGATGCGTACATCTCACACAAGTCTTGATTTAGGGAGACCTTCTTATTGTTCATTGGTTACTTCAAATTGTTAAAGAAAGAGGTGATTATGAGTCTTATGAATTCGTTCTAGTTTGATTAGCATCAAAAGGAGCAATCCTGTCACTAGTACCTTCAAAATGATCCGTACATCTCACACAAGTCTTGATTTAGGGAGACTTTCTTATTATTTAATTGGTTCTCTCAAATTGTCAAAGAAAGAGGTGATTATGAGTCCAATGACTTCGTTCTAGTTTGATTAGCATCAAAAGGATCAATCTTATCACTATATCCTTCAAAACGATTCGTACATCTCACACAAGTCTTCATTTAAGGATACCTTCTTATTGTTTCATTAGTTCTCTGAATTGTCAAAATATAGATGATTATGAGTCCTATTACTTCGTTCTAGTTGAAATTAGCATCAAAAGGAGCAATCACATCACTATCGCGTCGAAAACGATGCATAGATCTCACACAAGTCTTCATTTATGGAGAACTTCTTATTGTTTCATTGGTTTCCTAAAATTATGAAAGAAAGAGGTGATTAAGGGTCCTATTACTTCGTTCTAATTTGATTACCATCAAAAGGAGTAATCCCATGACTATCGCGTTAAAAATAATGCGTACATCTCACACCAAGTTTTGATTTAGGGATAATTTCTTATTATTTCATTGGTTCTCTCAAATTGTCAAAAAAAAGAGGTGATTATGAGTCCTATAACTTCGTTCTAGTTTGATTAGCATCAAAAGGATCAATCCTATCACTATAGCCTTCAAAACGATTCATGATAGTAGTGTGCATACAAGCCAATCATGTATGATGATAAAGCACATACTTTGTAAACAATCTTATTTATTTATTAATAAAATATTTATTTATTAAAGACATTTAATTATCTACATGGTGCTGTTTTTATAATATGTAAATAACCCATAGTTTTAAGCAATGCTTTTAGAATCATGATGTTGATCATGCTAATGAGATCTAAATTCTTAGAAAGCTTTAAAACTAAAATAGTTCCCAATCGTGGAATTACTAAAAAGGGGATTAGTAAATCCGGATAGATTGGTACATATGTTGCTTGCTCATTGGATGAGGATGACTGATCTCATGGTCATTTGTGTGGAGACACTAAAGCAAGTATGTAGGTGCTTATTGGAGAATAAGTTCACTGAACGTGACTCGCTATGGAATACCTAATGGAGTTTTACTCGCCTGTCAATAGGAATTCCTAATGTGATAGTAGTACATGTGATCCTTGGACTTGAGATCATCATAGTATCTTGTATGTAACAAATTATACTTTGACTAATTCCTTAAGGCCTTTTAAGGCATATATAGGGTATGCTTGGGTGTAATGAGTTACATTTGGAGATAATGAATGATCAATAAAGAATCTACCACCTCTAGTAAAAGAGGAGATATGTCCTATGTGATTCGTTAAATGACAACCCAGGAATCCTTGGCCAAGGTAGAATGAAATTAGAAAGAGGTTTCTAATTTGCATTATTTGGAGTTGTGCATTTTCTAATCGAAATACATATGATTAAATAAATTAAGACTTGACAGTAAATCCATGTCTTATATTTAAATGGGACATTGTATGGTGGAAGGATTGAATTGTACGGTAACTATTAACTCACAGGTTCTTTTATGATTAATGTTGAAATCTATATTATCTAGAAAGTCGTTGATCGCTAGGGAGGCTTATCCCTATTGTAGAATAAATGTTATTTATTTAAATAGATTATTAGTTTAATTTGTTTATTTAAATAAGATTAGAATTGTTCTAATTGACTTATTCACAACCGGTTTAATATGGAGAACCTAAAGGGTCACACCATAAAAGGAAGAAGAATTATTTAAGAAGAAAATGGCATGATAGTAATAATGCATTAAGTATAATTAATTTAATCTATGATGATAGAATAAATTAAATAGCTTAATGTTTATTATTTAATATTTTAGAAATATTAAATATAAATTAATAAGAGGAGTCTTATTAATATTATTATTATTATTATTATTTTAATTCTAAAGGAGTTTAGGAATTAATATAATATCAGTACTCTCTCTCAATCCTAATAAAGATTAGGATATAAATTAATTAAAAGCATTTAATTAATTAATTAAATAAAATCCTATTCTAATTGGATTAGGAGGGTTAACCTAATATCTATATAAGAGAGTCTTATATCAGAAATAAGGAATGTCAAATTTTCCAAGAGTTGGGAGTACACATATTCTATAGAGATAGAAACAAGGGTTAAGCCAATAACCCATCTTCTTGAGTTCTTCATCTTCCTTGGTGGATCACCGTTAGAGGCCAAACATTTGGGTGGCTGACATTATTCAAGGGAAGGAGCCACTATCAGAGGAATCAAAGGAATCAATGGAGTAGAACTTGTACCTGAGGAAGCTTAGATCTTCAAAGGTATAATTCCATGTTCTCTCTTTTCTGTTATTGATAACAAGCACAAAGCATGATCATGGTTATGGGTTTGTATAAATTTTGAAAACCTAGTTTTTACGCTTCCGCCCTATTTATGTAATTTGATTGCATGATTGCGTTACATACAAACCCAACAGTGGTATCAGAGCCTAACTTTGTGCTAATTATCAATTTTATAATTTCATGTATGAATTGATGTGAGAATTGGATCGTTTTTCTGAACAAAAATCTTTTTCTGCAAGTTTCTGCGGTGAACGGCGCAGCTGCGCAGCCTCCCAGTTCATTACTGGCGCAGCTGCACCGGTTTGCAAAAACTGCTGCTTCCGTCTACCTGCGCAGATGCCCAGTTCATTACTGGCGCAGTTGCACCGGTACCTGGACAGACCCTGAAAATTGATTTTAATTAATTAAGTAAATTATTTATTTAATTGATAAAGTTTTAAAATAAAGAAGTTTATTTTATCTGAAATATGATTTCAGAATGCTAAAATTAAAGGAGTTTAATTTGGATTTATTTTTGATTAAAATAAAAGAGTTTATTTTGTTTCAAAAATAAAATTTAGCAAAACTTTTGTCCATTAAATAACATCGATCCATATATGGAATAGCATTGTTATTCATGAGATGAATGGATATTTATTGATGCATATGTTGATGTGTATGATAATAAATGATATTGATTATGGACAATGACCAATGTGATTGGATTTTATTTTGGATGAATGCTTGAATGTATGGGTTTTATAAAATGGGGTCTGCGTACCTCGTCTTCTCTAGTTTTATTCTCGATGTAAATTCTATCTCCTTTCTATATACTTCCCCTTGACTGCTGATCAAGGTTTCTATTTAATTTTAAAATAAGTTAATGTAATAGAGATAGTTAGAATTATTTTTAAGAAATTGGAGACCAAGGAGCGAGGAGCGCGTGAAGACCCGTTTGTATGGAGCCCGGGTTTAAATGTAATAGTTACATTTAAAATTTAAATTCTTGCACTCCTAGGTTTGACCTTTTGGTTCACTTGGTGGCTCTAGTGAACCAAACTAGAATAAAAGTCCATAATCAATTCGGGTAGAATATAGTATTCTATATCGCATGCTAAATATTATATATATATATATTATATTTTATACAAACATGCTTTGCATGTTTAATAAAATGACGCGTATTTTATATATATATGTGCATGCGCGCTTAAAAGATGAGACAAATAATAACAAACCCCTCAAAGAAATAATATTAAGTCTGAAGCGTTCAAATGATATTTGGAATATCGAACGTCGCCTTCTAGCATGATTAGTTAATAGAGTATTAAATATTTAATATGAGTTTGTTGTGCTATCCACAAGGACGAGTATTGAATATTTAAGATGTTAATTAATCACATTTGATGCTTATCAAGAAAATTGAACGATCTAGTCTTGTTGTGCTATCCACAAGGACGAAAATTTTTCTTTTTGAATTTATGGAAGTGCTAGGCTGGACTTAACTTAAATCATTTTAGTTCGGATGTGCACACACATGACCATTATGATTTAAGAGGCAAAATAAAAGGAGTTACATGGTGATGTAATTGACAAGAGTTGTCTACCTATTTATTTGTATATCGCTTGTTGTGCTATCCACAAGGTTATATACATTTGAAATGGGATCCTTAATCTCACTAGCAAATCTTTAATTAGATGTTGCCGAACTATATGAGTGAGGGTAATATAGTTTGATGAAAATAGTGGGAGATA
Organism: Panax stipuleanatus; assembly: GCA_020205555.1. Classification (NCBI taxonomy): domain Eukaryota; kingdom Viridiplantae; phylum Streptophyta; class Magnoliopsida; order Apiales; family Araliaceae; genus Panax; species Panax stipuleanatus. Next base: position 153,103 of record JAINUT010002406.1, on the reverse strand, counting down.
CCAATTTAAAATAAAGACCTAAATTTATTTTGGTATGCAAAGTTAATAAAATGAATGTTTGCTAAAATGTTGTCTTTTCACATGCAGAATTTTAAAAATGTCAAAATCACTAATCTCACTACGAAGCATACTTGATGCAAATAAGCTTACCGGCCCGAATTATGAGGACTGGCTAAGAAATCTGAGAATTGTTCTCACTGCTGAAAAGATTTCTTATGTCCTAAATTCCACTATCCCTGAATCTGTTTCAGAAACAGCCTCTGAGGAAGAGATTGCCACTTTCAATAAGTGGCAAGATGATGCATCTGTGGCTCAATGCATCATGTTCGCATCCATGAATAACGAGCTTCAGCGTCAGCACGAAAAAATGGATGCTCCTGCTATGCTGCTTCACCTCAAGGAGTTGTATGGTGAACAGAGTAGGACTGCTAGATATGAGATATCTAAGGAGCTCTTCTGATCTCGGATGACCGAGGGCACTACCGTCGAGACTCATGTTCTGAAGGTAATCAATTTGATTGAACGCCTTGGACAGCTTGGGTTCGTCATGGATGGGGAGTTGAGTCAAGACTTGGTCTTGCAGTCACTCCCTGAGACCTTCTCGCAGTTTGTGGTTAATTTTCACATGAATAAGCTAGATGTCAGCTTACCTGAGCTGCTTAACATGCTAAAAACTGCAGAAGGTCACTTCTCATCCAAGAAGAACCATGTCTTGATGGTGGATTCTTCCAATAAAAGGAAGAGGCCCAAGGTGTCTTCTGAAAAGAAGAAATCTAAGAAGGCTAAGGGAAAAGGGAAAGAAAAGGAGAAAAAGAAACCTGAACCAGCTAAAGGAATGTGCTTTCATTGCAATGAGCCGGGACATTGGAAGAGGAACTGCAAGAAGTTTCTAGCAGAGAAGAAGCTTGGAGAAGCTTCGACTTCCAATCAAGGTTTGTTTATGATTGAAATTAATTTTTCTGAAAGTCATAATTCTACTTGGGTATTGGATACCGGCTGTGGTTCTCACATATGTAATACTGTGCAGGGACTGGTCAGAAGTAGAAAGCTGAACAAAGATGAGGTGATCCTACGAGTGGGAAATGGAGCAAAAGTTGCTGCATTAGCTGTAGGAACTTATTGTTTAGCAATGCCTTCGGGCAAATCCATTTATCTTAATAATTGTTATTATGTTCAGAATATTATTAAAAACATTATTTCAATTTCTGTATTGGATATGGAAGGTTTTGACGTTATTATAAAGAACAATGGTTGTTCTATTTATAAAGACGATGTTTTATATGGTATTGAAAATTTGCGAAATGGACTTTATACACTTGACTTGCAAGAAAATATATTTCAAATTGAACAAATTAAGAAAAGGAAAAGAGATGATATTAATTATACCTATATGTGGCACTGTAGACTCGGTCATATCAATGAAACAAGATTATCCAAGTTGCATAAAGATGGGCTCCTCGAGCTATCTGATTATGAATCATATCCAACTTGTGAATCTTATCTCATGGGTAAAATGACTAAATCTCCTTTTAGTGAAAAAGGGGAGAGAGTTACAGAGTTGTTGGCATTGATTCACACAGACGTTTGTGGACCTATGACAACAAGTGCACGGGGTGGGGATTCTTATTTTATTACTTTCACTGATGATCACTCAAGATTTGGATATGTGTATTTAATGAAATACAAATCAGAATCATTTGAAAAGTTCAAAGTGTTTAGAAGTGAAGTAGAGAAACAAACGGGCAAGAGTATTAAGATACTTCGATCAGATCGAGGTGGAGAATACTTAAGCAGTGAGTTTCTCAATTGTCTCAGAGAAAATGGTATAGTCTCACAATGGACTCCTCCAGGTACACCACAGTTAAATGGAGTATCTAAAAGAAAAAATCGAACACTGTTGGACATGGTTCGATCCATGATGAGTTTTACCGACCTTCCAATTTCCTTCTGGGGATATGCCCTAGAAACGGCTGCATACCTACTTAACAAGGTACCTACCAAATCCGCCCCAAAGACTCCATATGAGATGTGGAAAGGGAGGAAACCAAATCTTAAGCATGTTAAGACTTGGGGTTGTCCAGCTTATGTCAAAAAGTTTGAAAATGATAAGCTACAGACTAAATCCGATAAGTGTAGATTTGTGGGATACCCTAAAGAAACCGTAGGGTATTATTTCTATCATTCAACTGATCAAAAGGTGTTTGTTACGAAACATGCTACCTTCTTGGAGAAAGAGTTTATCCATGAAGGGGTCAGTGGGAGTAAGATATATCTTGAAGAAGTTCAAGAACCACAAGTTACCACGGACCAAAGTCAGGTACCTAACCAAGTAGAAGAACCTACTGTACCACACCATGTTCGTAAATCTGGAAGAGTACCGAAGATACCTGAGAGGTATGGATTCGTTATAGAGGATGACGATGAGGTACACATCATGAATGATGATGATCCATTGAATTACGAACAGGCTATGAGTAATAAAGACTCAGGGAAATGGCTTGAAGCCATGAAGTCTGAAATGGACTCCATGTATGAAAACAAAGTATGGTCTTTGGTTTCACCACCTGAAGGTATTAAACCTATTGGGTGTAAATGGGTTTTTAAGAAAAAGACTGGAGCAGACGGAAAGGTAGAGACCTATAAGGCCCGACTGGTTGCAAAAGGTTTCAAACAAAGACAAGGAGTTGACTATGATGAAACCTTCTCACCAGTAGCCATGCTCAAGTCCATTCGGATTTTGCTTGCGATTGCAGCTTACCACGACTATGAGATCTGGCAGATGGACGTGAAAACGGCCTTCCTCAATGGGAAACTTGAGGAGGATGTGTATATGACACAGCAAGAGGGATTTATTTCAAAAGTTGGAACAAATCAAGTCTGTAAGCTACAACGATCCATTTATGGGTTGAAGCAAGCTTCTCGTAGATGGAACATTCGTTTTGATGAGACAATCAAAGAGTTTGATTTTATCAAAAACGAGGATGAACCATGTGTATACAAGAAGGTTAGTGGGAGCGCAGTATCATTCCTTGTATTATATATTGATGATATATTACTGATAGGGAATGACATTCCTATGTTACAATCCATTAAAATCTGGTTATCTAAAAACTTCTCCATGAAGGACTTGGGTGAAGCATCCTATATTTTGGGGATAAAGATCTATAGAGATAGATCTAAAAGGATGCTCGGCTTATCCCAAGGAACGTACATTGATACGATGCTAAAGAGGTTTAGTATGGAAGATTCCAAAAGAGGTCTCATGCCGATGAGCCATGGAATAAATCTCTCCAAGAAACAGGCCCCAAAGACACCTGAGGAGAGAGACCGTATGAGTAAGATCCCTTATGCTTCTGCAATAGGATCTATCATGTACGGTATGATATGTACTAGACCGGATGTTGCTCACGCACTTAGTGTAACAAGCAGATACCAGTCGAATCCATGAGAAGAGCACTGAAAGGTAGTGAAAAATATCCTAAAGTACTTGAGAAGGACTAAAGATATTTTTCTTGTCTACGGTGGGTCTGAATTAAAACTCGAGGGATTCACGGACTCAAGTTTTCAAACAGACCAAGATGACAGTAAATCTATTTCAGGGTATGTGTTTACCTTGAACGGAGGTGCAGTGAGTTGGAAGAGTTCCAAGCAGCAAACGGTTGCTGATTCAGTGACAGAGGCAGAGTATATAGCTGCAAGTGAAGCTGCAAAGGAAGCTGTTTGGATGAAGAAGTTCATAACTGAACTTGGTGTGGTTCCTAGCATTGGAGAAGCAGTTCCCGTATACTGTGACAACACCGGAGCGGTTGCACAGGCTAAGGAACCCAGGTCTCATCAGAAATCTAAACACGTGTTGCGGCGATTTCACTTGATCAGGGAGATCATTGAAAGAGGAGACGTCACCTTGGAGCGTGTAGACTCTCAAGACAACATTGCAGATCCATTTACTAAAGCTTTAACACAACAGCAGTTTGATCGTCACTTAGAGAAGATGGGTATGAGATACCATGGCGATTGGCTTTAGTGTAAGTGGGAGATTGATAGTAGTGTGCATACAATCCAATCATGTATGATGATAAAGCACATACTTTGTAAACAATCTTATTTATTTATTAATAAAATATTTATTTATTAAAGGCATTTAATTATCTACATGGTGCTGTTTTTATAATATGTAAATAACCCATAGTTTTAAGCAATGCTTTTAGAATCATGATGTTGATCATGCTAATGAGATCTAAATTCTTAGAAAGCTTTAAAACTAAAATAGTTCCCAATCGTGGGATTACTAAAAAGGGGATTAGTAAATCCGGATAGATTGGTATATATGTTGCTTGCTCATTGGATGAGGATGACTGATCTCATGGTCATTTGTGTGGAGACACTAAAGCAAGTATGTAGGTGCTTATTGGAGAATAAGTTCACTGAACGTGACTCGCTATGGAATACCTAATGGAGTTTTACTCGCCTGTCAATAGGAATTCCTAATGTGATAGTAGTACATGTGATCCTTGGACTTGAGATCATCATAGTATCTTGTATGTAACAAATTATACTTTGACTAATTCCTTAAGGCCTTTTAAGGCATATATAGGGTATGCTTGGGTGTAATGAGTTACATATGGAGATAATGAATGATCAATAAAGAATCTACCACCTCTAGTAAAAGAAGAGATATGTCCTATGTGATTCGTTAAATGACAACCCAGGAATCCTTGGCCAAGGTAGAATGAAATTAGAAAGAGGTTTCTAATTTGCATTATTTGGAGTTGTGCATTTTCTAATCGAAATACATATGATTAAATAAATTAAGACTTGACAGTAAATCCATGTCTTATATTTAAATGGGACATTGTATGGTGGAACGATTGAATTGTACGGTAACTATTAACTCACAGGTTCTTTTATGATTAATGTTGAAATCTATATTATCTGGAAAGTCGTTGATCGCTAGGGAGGCTTATCCCTATTGTAGAATAAATGTTATTTATTTAAATAGATTATTAGTTTAATTTGTTTATTTAAATAAGATTAGAATTGTTCTAATTGATTTATTCACAACCGGTTTAATATGGAGAACCTAAAGGGTCACACCATAAAAGAAAGAAGAATTATTTAAGAAGAAAATGGCATGATAGTAATAATACATTAAGTATAATTAATTTAATCTATGATGATAGAATAAATTAAATAGCTTAATGTTTATTATTTAATATTTTAGAAATATTAAATATAAATTAATAAGAGGAGTCTTATTAATATTATTATTATTATTATTATTTTAATTCTAAAGGAGTTTAGGAATTAATATAATATCAGTACTCTCTCTCAATCCTAATAAAGATTAGGAATTAAAAACGATGCGCACATCTCACACAAGTCTTCATTTAGGGAGACCTTCTTATTGTTTCATTGGTTTTCTAAAATTGTGAAAGAAAGAGATGATTAAGAGTCCTATTACTTCGTTCTAATTTGATTACCATCAAAAGGAGTAATCCCATTACTATCGCGTTAAAAACGATGCGTACATCTCGCACAAGTCTTGATTTAGGGAGACTTTCTTATTATTTCATTGGTTCTCTAAAATTGTCAAAGAAAGAGGTGATTATGAGTCCTATGACTTCGTTCTAGTTTTATTAGCATCAAAAGGATCAATCCTATCACTATAGCCTTCAAAACGATTCGTACATCTTACACAAGTCTTCATTTAAGGATACCTTCTATTGTTTCATTAGTTCTCTGAATTGTCAAAATATAGATGATTATGAGTCCTATTACTTCGTTCTAGTTGAAATTAGCAACAAAAGGAGCAAACCCATCACTATCGCGTCCAAAACGATTCGTAGATCTCGCACAAGTCTTCATTTAGGGAGACCTTCATATTGTTTCATTGGTTGTTTCAAATTTACAAAGAAAGAGGTGATTAGAAGTAGTATTACTTCGTTCTAGTTTGATTAGCGTCAAAACGAGAAACCCATGACTATCTCGTTCAAAACTATGCGTACATCTCGCACAAGTCTTCATTTAGGGAGACCTTCTTATTGTTCCATTAGTTCTCTCAAATTGTCAAATTATAGATGATTATGAGTCCTATTACTTCGTTCTAGTTGAAATTAGCTTCAAAAGGAGCAAACCCATCACTATCGCGTCCAAAACGATTCGTAGATCAAACACAAGTCTTCATTTAGGGAAACCTTCATATTGTTTCATTGGTTGTTTCAAATTCACAAAGAAAGAGGAGATTAGAAGTTGTATTACTTCATTCTAGTTTGATTAGCATCAAAACAAGAAACTCATGACTATCTCGTTCAAAACCATGCATACATCTCGCACAAGTCTTCATTTAGGGGGACCTTCTTATTGTTTCATTGGTGCTTTAAAATGGTCAAACAAATAGGTGATTAGAAGTCATATAACTTCGTTCTAGTTTGATTTGCATCAAAAGGAGCAATCCCATGACTATCGCGTTAAAAACGATGCGTACATCTCACACAAGTCTTCATTTAGAGAGACCTTCGTATTGTTTCATTGGATTCCCAAAATTGTGAAAGAAAGAGGTGATTAAAAGTCCTATTACTTCGTTCTAATTTGATTACCATCAAAAGGAGTAATCCCATGACTATCGCGTTAAAAACGATGCGTATATCTCACACAAGTCTTGATTTAGGGAGACTTTCTTATTATTTCATTGGTTCTCTCAAATTGTCAAAGAAAGAGGTGATTATGAGTCCTATGACTTCGTTTTAGTTTGATTAGCATCAAAAGGATCAATCCTATCACTATAGCCTTCAAAATAATTCGTACATCTCACACAAGTCTTCATTTAAGGATACCTTCTTATTGTTTCATTAGTTCTCTGAATTGTCAAAATATAGATGATTATGAGTCCTATTACTTCGTTCTAGTATAAATTAGCATTAAAAGGAGCAAACCCATCACTATCGCGTCCAAAACGATTCGTAGATCTCACACAAGTCTTCATTTAGGGAGACCTTCATATTGTTTCATTGGTTGTTTTAAATTTACAAAGAAAGAGGTGATTAGAAGTTGTATTACTTCGTTCTAGTTTGATTAGCGTCAAAACGAGAAACCCATGACTATCTCGTTCAAAACTATGCGTACATCTCGCACAAGTATTCATTTAGGGAGACCTTCTTATTGTTCCATTAGTTCTCTCAAATTGTCAAATTATAGATGATTATGAGTCCTATTACTTCGTTCTAGTTGAAATTAGCGTCAAAAGGAGCAAACCCATCACTATCGCGTCCAAAACGATTCGTAGATCAAACACAAGTCTTCATTTAGGGAAACCTTTATATTGTTTCATTGGTTGTTTCAAATTCCCAAAGAAAGAGGTGATTAGAAGTTGTATTACTTCGTTCTAGTATGATTAGCGTCAAAACGAGAAAATCATGACTATCTCGTTCAAAACCATGCGTACATCTTGCACAAGTCTTCATTTAGGGAGACCTTCTTATTGTTTCGTTGGTGCTTTAAAATTGTCAAACAAAGAGGTGATTAGAAGTCCTATAACTTAGTTCTAGTTTGATTAGCATCAAAAGGAGCAATCCCATGACTATCGCGTTAAAAAAGATGCGTACATCTCACATAAGTCTTAATTTAGAGAGACCTTCTTATTGTTTCATTGGTTTCCTAAAATTGTGAAAGAAAAAGGTGATTAAGAGTCCTATCATTTCGTTCTAATTTGATTACCATCAAAAGGAGTAATCCTATGACTATCGCGTTAACAACGATGCGTACATCTCACACAAGTCTTGATTTAGGGAGACTTTCTTAGTATTTCATTGGTTCTCTCAAATTGTAAAAGAAAGAGGTGATTATGAGTCCTATGACTTCGTTCTTGTTTGATTAGCATCAAAAGGATGAATCCTATCACTATAGCCTTCAAAACGATTCGTACATCTCACACAAGTCTTCATTTAAGGATACCTTCTTATTGTTTCATTAGTTCTTTGAATTGTCAAAATATAGATGATTATGAGTCCTATTACTTCGTTCTAGTTGAAATTAGCATCAAAAGGAGCAATCACATCACTATCGCGTCCAAACTGATGCGTAGATCTCACACAAGTCTACATTTATGGAGACCTTCTTATTATCTCATTGGTTTCTAAAATTATGAAAGAAAGAGGTGATTAAGGGTCCTATTACTTCGTTCTAATTTGATTACCATCGAAAGGAGTAATCCCATGACTATCGCGTTAAAAATGATGCGTACATCTCACACCAAGTTTTGATTTAGGGACAACTTCTTATTATTTCATTAGTTATCTCAAATTGTCAAAAAAAGAGAGGTGATTATGAGTCCTACAACTTTGTTCTAGTTTAATTAGCATCAAAAGGATCAATCCTATCACTATAGCCTTCAAAACGATTCGTACATCTCACACAAGTCTTCATTTAAGGATACCTTCTTATTGTTTCATTAGTTCTCTAAATTGTCAAAATATAGATGATTATGAGTCCTATTACTTCGTTCTAGTTGAAATTAGCATCGAAAGGTGCAAACCCATCACTATCGCGTCCAAAACGATTCGTTGATCAAACACAAGTCTTCATTTAGGGAGACTTTCATATTGTTTCTGTTGGGTTTGTACGTAACGCAATCATGCAATCAAATCAGATAAATAGGGCGGAAGCGTAAAAAACTAGGTTTTCAAAAATTTATACAAACCCATTACCATGATCATTCTTGTGCATCAATTATCAGTGAATGAAGAAAGAGAAAAACAGAATTATACCTTTGAAGATCCAAGCTTCCTCAGGTACAAGTTCTACTCCTTTGATTCCTTTGATTCCTCTGTAGTGGCTCCTTCCCTTGATCAATGTCAGCCACCCAAATGTTTGGCCTCTAACGGTGATCCACCAAGGATGATGAAGAACTCAGTAAGATGGGTTATTGGCTAAACCCTTGTTTCTATCTCTATAGAATATGTGTACTCCCAACTCATGAAAAATTCACGTACCTTATTTCTGATATAAGACTCTCTTATATAGATATTAGGTTAACCCTCCTAATCCAATTAGAATAGGGTTTTATTTAATTAATTAATTAAATACTTTTAATTAATTTATATCCTAATCTTTATTAGGATTGAGAGAGAGTACTGATATTATATTAATTCCTAAACTCCTTTAGAATTAAAATAATAATAATAATAATAATATTAATAAGACTCCTCTTATTAATTTATATTTAATATTTCTAAAATATTAAATAATAAACATTAAGCTATTTAATTTATTCTATCATTATAGATTAAATTAATTATACTTAATGCATTATTACTATCATGCCATTTTCTTCTTAAATAATTCTTCTTCCTTTTATGGTGTGACCCTTTAGGTTCTCCATATTAAACCGGTTGTGAATAAATCAATTAGAACAATTCTAATCTTATTTAAATAAACAAATTAAACTAATAATCTATTTAAATAAATAACATTTATTCTACAATAGGGATAAGCCTCCCTAGCGATCAACGACTTTCCAGATAATATAGATTTCAACATTAATCATAAAAGAACATGTGAGTTAATAGTTACCGTACAATTCAATCCTTCCACCATACAATGTCCCAATTAAATATAAGACATGGATTTACTGTCAAGTCTTAATTTATTTAATCATATGTATTTCGATTAGAAAATGCACAACTCCAAATAATGCAAATTAGAAACCTCTTTCTAATTTCATTCTACCTTGGCCAAGGATTCCTGGGTTGTCATTTAACGAATCACATAGGACATATCTCCTCTTTTACTAGAGGTGGTAGATTCTTTATTGATCATTCATTATCTCCATATGTAACTCATTATACCCAAGCATACCCTATATATGCCTTAAAAGGCCTTAAGGAATTAGTCAAAGTATAATTTGTTACATACAAGATACTATGATGATCTCAAGTCCAAGGATCACATGTACTACTATCACATTAGGAATTCTTATTGACAGCCGAGTAAAACTCCATTAGGTATTCCATAGCGAGTCACGTTCAGTGAACTTATTCTCCAATAAGCACCTACATACTTGCTTTAGTGTCTCCACACAAATGACCATGAGATCAGTCATCCTCATCCAATGAGCAAGCAACATATGTACCAATCTATCCGGATTTACTAACCCCCATTTTAGTAATCCCACAATTGGGAACTATTTTAGTTTTTAAGCTGTCTAAGAATTTAGATCTCATTATCATGATCTCATCATGATTCTAAAAGCATTGCTTAAAACTATGGGTTATTTACATATTATAAAAACAGCACCATGTAGATAATTATATGTCTTAAATGAATATTTTATTAATAAACAAATAAGATTGTTTACAAAGTATGTGCTTTGTCATCATACATGATTGGCTTGTATGCACACTACTATCAATCTCCCACTTGCACTAAAGCCAATCGCCATGGTATCTCATACCCATCTTCTCTAAGTGACGATCAAACTGCTGTTGTGTTAAAGCTTTAGTAAATGGATCTGCAATATTTTCTTGAGAATCTACACGCTCCAAGGTGACGTCTCCTCTTTCAATGATCTTCCTGATCAAGTGAAATCGCCGCAACACGTGTTTAGATTTCTGATGAGACCTGGGTTCCTTAGCCTGTGCAACCGCTCCGGTGTTGTCACAATATACGGGAACTGCTTCTCCAATGCTAGGAACCACACCAAGTTCAGTTATGAACTTCTTCATCCAAACAGCTTCCTTTGCAGCTTCACTTGCAGCTATATACTCTGCCTCTGTCACTGAATCAGCAACCGTTTGCTGCTTGGAACTCTTCCAACTCACTGCACCTCCGTTCAAGGTAAACACATACCCTGAAAAAGATTTACTGTCATCTTGGTCTGTTTGAAAACTTGAGTCCGTGAATCCCTCGAGTTTTAATTCAGACCCACCGTAGACAAGAAAAATATCTTTAGTCCTTCTCAAGTACTTTAGGATATTTTTCACTGCCTTCCAGTGCTCTTCTCCTGGATTCGACTGGTATTTGCTTGTTACACTAAGTGCGTGAGCAACATCCGGTCTAGTACATATCATACCGTACATGATAGATCCTATTGCAGAAGCATAAGGGATCTTACTCATACGGTCTCTCTCCTCAGGTGTCTTTGGGGCCTGTTTCTTAGAGAGATTTATTCCATGGCTCATCGGCATGAGATCTTTTTTGGAATCTTCCATGCTAAACCTCTTTAGCATCGTATCAATGTACGTTCCTTGGGATAAGCCGAGCATCCTTTTAGATCTATCTCTATAGATCTTTATCCCCTAAATATAGGATGCTTCACCCAAGTCCTTCATGGAGAAGTTTTTAGATAACCAGATTTTAATGGATTGTAACATAGGAATGTCATTCCCTATCAGTAATATATCATCAACATATAATACAAGGAATGATACTGCGCTCCCACTAACCTTCTTGTATACACATGGTTCATCCTCGTTTTTGATAAAATCAAACTCTTTGATTGTCTCATCAAAACGAATGTTCCATCTACGAGAAGCTTGCTTCAACCCATAAATGGATCGTTGTAGCTTACAGTCCAACTTTTGAAATAAATCCCTCTGGATGTGTCATATACACATTCTCCTCAAGTTTCCCATTGAGGAAGGCCGTTTTCACGTCCATCTGCCAGATCTCATAGTCGTTGTAAGCTGCAATCTCAAGCAAAATCCGAATGGACTTAAGCATGGCTACTGGTGAGAAGGTTTCATCATAGTCAACTCCTTGTCTTTGTTTGAAACCTTTTGCAACCAGTCGGGCCTTATAGGTCTCTACCTTTCCGTCTGCTCCAGTCTTTTTCTTAAAAACCCATTTACACCCAATAGGTTTAATACCTTCAGGTGGTGAAACCAAAGACCATACTTTGTTTTCATACATGGAGTCCATTTCGAATTTCATGGCTTCAAGCCATTTTCCTGAGTCTTTATTACTCATAGCCTGTTCGTAATTCAATGGATCATCATCATTCATGATGTGTACCTCATCGTTATCCTCTATAACGAATCCATACCTCTCAGGTATCTTCGGTACTCTTCCAGATTTACGAACAGGGTGTGGTACAGTAGGTTCTTCTACTTGGTTAGGTACCTGACTTTGGTCCGTGGTAACTTGTGGTTCTTGAACTTCTTCAAGATATATCTTGCTCCCACTGACCCCTTCATGGATAAACTCTTTCTCCAAGAAGGTAGCATGTTTCGCAACAAACACCTTTTGATCAGTTGGATGATAGAAATAATACCCTGCGATTTCTTTAGGGTATCCCACAAATCTACACTTATCGGATTTAGTCTGTAGCTTATTTTCAAACTTTTTGACATAAGCTGGACAACCCCAAGTCTTAACATGCTTAAGATTTGGTTTCCTCCCTTTCCACATCTCATATGGAGTCTTTGGGGCGAATTTGGTAGGTACCTTGTGTAATACCCGAGAATTTCTTAATATTATTAAATAAATATATTAATGGAAATGAGAATTTATTTGAATACAAATGATTTGGTGTTATGAGAATGATTAATTCAATTATATTAAATTAAATATCTATGACAATTGAGAAAAATGTGGAGTTTACGATAAACTCGTTGAGAGCCTAGTGTGGCACAGTGATGGGAAATATTAATAATTATATTAATTGACGAAGAATTTTTAAGTGAACAATTAATTAATTGTTAATTGTTATTAGAGAATATTAATTGATTGTTGTGGGATATTAACTATGGTTGATTAATAATATGTGATTATTATTATTGCAAGAAATATAATAATAATAATCCACTTGTTTATAATTGTGTTGAGATTTATATTTGTTAATGTGATAATTAATCCTATGATTATTAATTTGGTATAATTAATAATCAATGAGGAATAAATTAATTAATATTATTGTTAATTAATCAACGAGATAAATAGTTTATTTATTTGACATTATGAATAATAAAACAAATAAGTGAGTGATTAATATAATAAGATTATATTAATTGATATGTGCAAATGTGCAATACTTGAATATATAAAGTATATGGAATACAACTATATTATATAGTGTAGAGAGACACTTAAGTGTGACCATGCATGTATATACATAAACTATGTTATATAATGCAATGCGAATATATTACACATAGAAACCATATATTACATGAAGCATAATGTGATTATGTTAAAACTATATGTTATGAATGCATGATAATACTTATGTGACAATAAATATGTGGGTATACACTGTATAATATATCATGAACATATTGTAAACTATTAATTTTAATAAAGTGAGACATCATGAATATATGGTGAACAATTTAATAATACATGAGATAATGTAATGTGATAACATCCGATTAACTTATACCAGTATGATAAAAATGTACATGAATTATATGTGTACAATTCACACTTACTACATTATGTGAATCCATGTTAGAATTACATTGTAACTATAATTGTGGCCTAATTATATAGTATATATACATGTAACATATTTTGGCATAAGTGTTGTGTATATATACAAATTCTAGAATGCTGATATATGGCCTTGTCCCAATATGATAGTCACTCTCCTTCTCCTTCACGTGTATGGCAAAAAGGCTAAGGCCTATTCTCCCCATTCTTCTCCCAAGCTTAGCTAGCAATAATTATATGAGGAGTGGCTCTAATGATGGCTTTCAACAACTATCTACCAACTTCCTCTTATCTAGCATGCAATTCAAATTTCTGTTAGTTTGAAATGGTAGGCAATTGCATTGTCTGTATTTTGTTTTCTCTATAAATATGGCTTCCTTCCTTCTCATTTCACCTTGCTGAGATTTTGTTTGAGTTGATAAGTTGAGAGCATATACATATATCAGTATAATAGCATTGTGAGATAGCAGCAAGCTTAATTCATAGCAAAGGTATAATTACATGATTCATGTTCTTCATTTACATTTTTCTGTCAAAAATTTTAATTTCTGATTATACCAAATTGGACTATAATTGGATTGAAGGAAGTTTGTTTAGTTGTTATATAGTCTTATACATGTGTTAATAAGCCAATGTGACTGATCACAATCAAGTTCGTGAAGTAAATTTGTGTTTGGGCTGGGAACTGACGAAGCAGGGAGCTCACTGGTGCTGGCCGAAGCACGGCGCAGCTGCGCCGGTTTACTACTGAGGCGCAGCGCAGCTGCGCCGGCCTCTGGAACCAGAATCTAATTTTGTTCCTAAAACTGCTATGTGGTAGTTACTTGTATAGATAAGGCAAGCACGTGAACATGAGTAGAACATATGTATGAGTACATAGGCCTAACGTAAGCATGTTTAAACCAAGATGGTATACCTTTTTGACGAAACGACGTATATGTTTAAAGAGGAACTTAAAGTTATAAAGAGAGACTTGAATATGTTATATTTATATTCTGACTTTCGATACATGTTATTATGGTTTAGAGATTCATGAAGGAGGTGATAACTTGTGTATATATATATCTTAAGGTAACATGAACATGTTAGACTTCGTTAATAGAACTTACTAACGAAACATGGACTTTGAACATGGACTTAACATGTTGTATTAGAATCCATATTCTGATATTTTTAACATGCTTAATAATGAATATAACATCACTAGTATACCATACGTGTGTACTCGCTTGTTAAAATTCAATAAGAAGTTAACCAAGCACGGGTTTACGCATGTTTCTAAAGTAACAAACAATGCTAGTTATGAATAAATGATGTGGACAATCGCAAGCATGTATATTACAATTTGTATGACCTTCTCGCATGTATCTATGGTTTAATTGTATACGTTGTGATTGCATGGCCACATTTGGCCTTAAGCTCTTAGAAATCCTAAACTAAGACCCTAATATGTAAAGATAAATTTAGATTTGAATACGTGTATGATATAACTACTTGTGAGCATGCCTAAATCAAGTTATATGATCACCTCGTATATTTAAAATTAATGAGCATGATAGCTTACATGATTTTATGATGTTGTAAGGACTTGAATTGTTTAAAATGTAAGTCTAGAATCATGTTATGGAAAGTGGAACCTAGATTGCCTTGGGAAAACACGAAAGGACTTTTAACTTGTCAGTATACATGGTGTGAATGTTAGCTTGCATGACCGGACAGAAACCACAAGGCACATATCAGCCTTGGCTTAGCCAGAGGGCTGCGCAGCTGCGCCGGCCCTAGGCTTAGCCATGGCGCAGCTGCGCCAGTCTGGAATCAGAATTGAGCCAGTTGTTGATCTGATTTTTTTGACAGTTAGCTTATGCAATTACTTTAACTTGTAATATATGACCAGTATGCTAAGAAATGTGTTAAGAGGCATGCTAAGTGATAAAATTGAATGTTTGATTATAAACTTCCCAAGGATAAGTCCAAAAGGTGTTTGGGGACTATAAAGCAACGATTAAAAACTATGTGATGACTTCATAATGTCTTGTAAACTGAAATGTGCTATATGTACGCAAAAGTATATGATGAAGTATGTGTATAGTATGCAACTAAGTTAAACGTTTATGGGTGCGTTTAAAATTACATATCATATGTGAGCATAAATGACTAATGAAAATCCTATACTTATAATACACTATAAATAGGATTCAAAAGTGTTGAATTACCTTACGTGGATAAACTACGCTAAAGGCAAGTTTCCTAACTTACACTCTTTTACGGTGCAAGTATTCTATCCTTGTATATTGTGAACTAGTTTCTTACTAAATTGTTGAATGGAATTAGCATACTTGAACTCTTAATTCATTAAAGCTATTATACATGTTGAACTTAGTATTGTTCTTGAATATTGTGAAAGTGTCTATGCCATTTGATTCAGTTAGACTTATATTATTGAAAAGCGACCCAAACCA
This sequence comes from Panax stipuleanatus, assembly GCA_020205555.1. NCBI lineage: Eukaryota > Viridiplantae > Streptophyta > Magnoliopsida > Apiales > Araliaceae > Panax > Panax stipuleanatus. The sequence continues at coordinate 137,222 of JAINUT010002406.1, read as the reverse complement.
ATTGATTGGTGCGGGATCTTGTATTTGACTGAGAAGAACAAACTATAACTGTCGGAGAACCGACGCGCGCACTTGAGTATGATTGATTGTTATGCATAACGAGGGTACTTTAGGCTGATCACCTGCTGTATCTGTTTTTGTTGGATTTTCAGTTTATTACTGTCAAATCCTGTGGAAGTTCATAGTCCTTAGTGACTGCTCAGTATTCAGTTATCTTGAAATCTTGAATTGAATTATTATTGAATCATATTGATATTATTCTGTCCTTAGCGACTGTTATTGAGAACTGTTGATACTGTTGCCATCCTTGAACTATCAAACTTTTCTATACCTTTTCGAGAATTGAGAATTATATCACTTACCCTTGTCGTATATTACTTGCTGGGCAATTTGTGCTCATTCTTGCTTCCCTAAAACATTTCAGTTAAGGCAGAGCAGGGCGAACCTTCGGGCGTTGATAAGGGCAAGGGCAAGGCTACCAACTAGCTTGTCTCTTTTATGTTTTTCTTAATATTTTAATGTTGTATTAAGATGATGAAGTAAGACTGGATTTGATTATGTTTAAGCTTAAGTTAGATTATGTAATAAGTCGTTAATTGATATTAGTATGTAATCTATTAAGTACTGTAGGTTGCGAGACTTGGGGGAATAATTATAATAAATCATTGTAAATTATTCTAGAATAGATTTTCCGCTGTGATCGTATGATATTTAATTATTATTATTGTGATGTATTACCATGAGCACGTGATGAACCGAATTCGAGAGACCAAGTGGCGGTCCTGGAATTTGGGGGCGTCACAGGTTGGTATCAAAGCCGTAGTTATAAACCTTAGGAACGAGTGTCCTTAGACTATAACTTAGGTGAACTTAGAAGTTAGGAAGGAGATAAAACTCATGTAGAGTTTTCCTTGAGAGACTTAGTCTGTTATGAAATGTAACTTCATTCTATAAAATGAACTTATATTTTGTTTAACATTCTAATGGAGATGCTATTTCTTGTCTTGTGTTTGTGAGTGTAGGATGACAGACACAGGGGTACCTAGTAGAGTTGCAGAGGAGGAGCCCAGGGATATACACGTAGTATACGAGGCACCTCTAGAGGCTACACCAGTGCAGGCTGTTGCACCATTCGAGTCTGACGACGAGGACGAGATTGAGATAGAGTCTGATCCAGAGGAGGAGCCGATGGAGGATGAGCCAGTAGAGGACTCTGATGAGGCTACTATAGAGGAACAGATGTTAGGCGAGTACGAGGAGCGTATTCTAGAGTTAGACTGCAGAGTCCAGGAGCTGGAGGCAGAGGCCCACGAGAGAGAGTCTGAGTTCCAGAAGCTGAGGGACGAGGACCACCAGAGGAAGCTGGCTATGCAAGAGTTAGAGGTGGAGATTGCCTACCGTAGGGAGGCAGGGATCCAGATGGGGACTCTATTTCACAGGTCAGTGGCTAGGAATGTAGATTTGGCAGAGAAGCTAGAAGAGGTTGAGCAGAGGGAGCTGAGTGAGAAGACTGAGAAAGAGGCACTCCGTACTCAGCTAGAGTTGGAGGTGATGGATAGGTTACACTTCGAGGAGAAGTGGGAAGCGTCCAATGAGAGAGCTGACGACCTTGAGGACGAGGTCAGGTGCAAGAAGAGAAAGATGAACAAGATGGGGTATGTGTTCCGTTCAGCTTTTGAAAGGGTGATTGATGGTGTGTACCACTACCCGGCAGAACAGGGACAGACTCTACATACCTTGAGCCGAGAGCTGGTTGCGTATATAGCACAGTTGGAGTACAAGAGCGCAGTGGAGCGCGGGATGATGGGATGAGATTTCCTTAGTCAGTCTAGTGGTAGTACTAGTTGTGTCTTTATGTATTGTATATACTATGTTGTAATTCCGATCTTTTGTGTAAGATGTGGGATAATGATGTAAACCCCGAGTTAGCTTTTGTTAGAGGGGTAGTATGGTGGTAGGTTGCTATATTCCCCATCTTTTGTGATATTAGGGGATATATGTGATAACATTTATAGCAGTATGCTAGGAAAATCATGTAATGAAACGATTTGGCATATGAATATAAATGAAGTTTATTTCAGAAACGTGTTATAGATTTATTCTTTTAGTACTAGAAGAAATACTTAAGTAATATACTTGAATAATAATAAAATGGAAACTTGTGATGCAGATAATGTCGCCCAGACGCAGATTGACTGCACCCGAAGAATCTGTTAACAACGAGAGGGAACAAGTAGACCCGATCCAGAAACTGGTAGACTTGTTAGGAGAAGCCTTAAGGGTAAGGAACAATGAACCCGTTCGCCCGAACCCTCAGACTGTGCCAGTAACGACCTTTAAAGACTTTAAGAGTGTAGGACCCCCAGAGTTCGAGGGAACTACCGACCCAATCGTCGCACAAACGTGGATCAAAGAGATCGAAAAAGCTTTCACTATAGCTAGCGTAGGCGAAGATCAGAAGACGGTGTTTGCCACGTACCTGATGAGGGGAGAAGCAAACTACTGGTGGGAGGCTAATCGACAAAGAGCTGGAGAAGGAATAATAGCTTGGGATAAGTTTAAGACGCTGTTCTTCGAGAATTACTTCCCGAAGAGTATGAAGAATCAGATGGAGGTGAAATTCTTAGAGTTAAAACAAGGTGAGATGACGGTGGCGCAATACGCGGCTAGGTTTAACGAACTAGCACGATTTGCGGAGCACCAAGTTGGTGATGAAGAGAGAAAGGCTAGACGTTTCGAACAAGGGTTGAAGCCGTGGCTGTTCAATAAGGTATCAGTTCTTCAAATTGATTCCTTTGCAACATTACTGGAGAAGGCAATCATTGCGGAAGGTGGCAGTGAGGCCTTAAGTATGTATAACAAGGAAAAGAAAGGAAAGAATACTGGAGGAGAGAACCGTACAGGAGGAAGCAGTAGCGGAGGAAGCAACTTGGGAAAGAGAAAGTGGGAGAATAACAACAACAACAAAAACAACAATAATCAATCAGGGAATTTTCGTGGAGGTTTCAAGAAGAGGGCTGAAGGATGCCCGAAGTGTGGAAAGAATCATCAGGGCGAGTGCTGGAAGGGACGTGGCACTTGCTACAACTGCGGACAGGAAGGGCACATCTCGCCCAACTGTCCGAAACCAAAGAAGATACAAGGATGCTTTGCGTGTGGCTCGATGGAGCACCGAATTAAGGACTACCCAAAGAAGGGAAGTGGCGGGGGTAGTAATCAGCAAGGAGGCAACAAGCTGATGATCTGTGGACCGGAACAATCCAACCGCCCAACCGCCAGAACCTTTAACATGACCGTCCAAGACGCCGTGGCTGCAAAGGACGTGGTGTCAGGTATAATCCGAATCAATGATATAAATGCTTATGTATTATTTGATTCGGGTGCCACCTGTTCTTTTGTATCTGAAGAATTTGCTAGTAAACTTAGTACACCCCGAGAACGATTAGAAAATCCTTTAGTCATAGAAGTTGCTAATATGGAAGTGATCCCTGTAGAATACATTTATCGAGATTGTCACGCAAACATTAGAGAACATGAACTGAGCGTAGACTTGATTCCTATTAGATTGGGAGAATTTGACGTAATAATAGGAATGGATTGGTTGTATAACCATGCTGCGATAATTGACTGTCAGAACAAATGCGTGAACCTTCAGACTCCGAGTAAGTCTAAGGTAGTGTTTTATGGTAGCTCATCGCTTAAGCAATCGTGTTGCGTTACGATGATGCAGGCCAAGAAATTGTTAAGGAAAGGATGTGTAGGTTATTTAGCTTACATAGTTGATACTCGAAAAGAGGGAATAGAAATTAAGGATATATTCGTAGTGAATGAATTTCAAGATGTATTTCCAGACGATCTGCCTGGTCTTCCTCCAGACAGGGAAATCGAATTCATAATAGACTTAGCACCGGGAACGGCACCGATTTCGAAAGCTCCGTATCGTATGGCGCCAGTAGAAATGAAGGAATTGATGATACAATCGCAAGAGTTGTTAGATAAAGGTTACATTCGACCGAGTGTTTCTCCTTGGGGAGCACCAGTGCTATTCGTTAAGAAGAAGGACGGGTCGATGAGGCCCTGTATCGATTATCGGGAGTTAAACAGAGTAACGATCAAGAACCGATATCCGCTACCGAGGATAGACGACTTGTTTGATCAACTGAAGGGAGCTAAGTGTTTCTCGAAGATCGACCTACGAACAGGATATCATCAACTGAAGGTACGGGATGAGGACATACCAAAGACTGCGTTTCGAACCCGTTATGGACACTACGAGTTTTTGGTAATGTCATTTGGATTGACTAATGCTCCAGCAGCATTTATGGACTTGATGAACCGAGTTTTCAAGCCATACTTGGATAAATTTGTAGTGGTTTTTATCGACGACATTTTGATCTACTCGAAGACAGAGGAAGAACACGCCGAACATCTGAAGATTGTTTTGGAAGCACTAAGGAAGGAGAAGATGTATGCAAAATTTTCAAAGTGCGAATTTTGGATGGAGAAGGTTCAATTCTTAGGCCACGTGGTGGATAAGAATGGAATTGCTGTAGACCCTGCGAAGGTTTGAAGCAGTAAGTAATTGGGAACAACCGAAAACACCGACGGAGGTGAGAAGCTTTTTAGGGTTAGCCGGGTACTATCGGAGATTTATCCAAGATTTTTCTAAGATAGCAACCCCGTTGACCAATTTGACTAGAAAGACGGTGAAATTTGTATGGACCGACAAATGTGAAGAGAGTTTTCAGGAGTTGAAGAAAAGATTGAGCGAAGCACCTGTATTATCATTACCAGATGATGCAGGAAATTTTGTGGTGTATAGTGATGCATCGCACAAGGGACTTGGCTGTGTGCTTATACAGCACGGCAAGGTCATTGCATATGCATCACGACAATTAAAGGATTACGAAAAACGATACCCTACTCACGACTTAGAATTAGCGGCAGTAGTTTTTGCGTTCAAGATATGGAGGCATTATTTGTACGGAGAAAAATGTGAGATATACACGGACCATAAAAGTCTGAAGTATATCTTCACACAGAAGGAGTTGAACATGCGGCAGAGGGGATGGTTAGAATTAATCAAAGACTATGATTGCGATATTCTTTTGTTGGGTTTGTACGAAATCGTGACGCAATCAAATTGCAAAACTTAGCGGAAGCATGGTATATCAGAGTTTAAAAATTACTACAAAACCATTACCCGGATCATCCTTTATGCAAATTATTAATTTAAAACGATAAATAAGAAGTTATGGAATCATACCCTTGTAGAACGAAGCTTCCACAGGTACTAGTTCAACTCCTTGTTCTTCGTGATCTCCTTGAATTTACGGGTTAGATTCCTTCCTTTGATCAACGTTAGCCACCCAAGTGTTTGGCCTCTAGAGGTGATCCACCAAGGAAGATTAATTATCAAGAAGGAGGGTGTTTGACTTAGTTTTCTATCCTCTATAGAAAAGGAGTACTCTCCAACAATTGGAATTTCATCAATCTAATATCTATTATAAGACTCCTCTTATATAGATATTAGTCAACCCTTCTAATCCTATTAGACATGGGATTTCTTTTAATTAATTAAACTCCTTTAATTAATTTAGGCTTCCCACCACATGGGAATAATTAATTAAATTCATTTAATTAATTTGTCTCCTAATCTTATTAGGAATAAATGAGAGTACTAAATATTAAATTAATTACTAAACTCCTTTAGAAATTAAAATAATAATAATTGTAATAATATTAATAAGACTCCTCTTATTAATTTATATTTAATATTTCCAAAATATTAAATAATAAACATTAAGCTATTTAATTTATTCTATCACCATAGATTAAATTAATTACACTTAATGCATTATTACGATTATGCCATTACCTTCTTAAATAATTATTCTTCCTTTTATGGTGTGACCATTTAGGTTCTCCATATTAAACCGGTTGTGAATAAATCAATTAAAATAATTTTAATCTTATTTAAATAAATAAATTAAACTAATAATCTATTTAAATAAATAGTATTTATTCTACAATAGGGATAAGCCTCCCTAGCGATCAACGACTTTCCAGATAATATAGATTTCAACATTAATCAAAAAGAACCTGTGAGTAAATAGTTACCATACAATTCAATCCTTCCACCATACAATGTCCCAATTAAATATAAGACATGGATTTACTGTCAAGTCTTATTTTATTTAATTATATGTATTTCGATTAGAAAATGCACAACTCCAAATAATGCAAATTAGAAACTCCTTTCTAAATTCATTTCACCTTGGCCAAGGATTCCTGGGTTGTCATTTAACGAATCACATAGGACATATCTCCTCTTTTACTAGAGGTGGTAGATTCTTTATTGATCATTCATTATCTCCATATGTAACTCATTATACCCAAGCATACCCTATATATGCCTTCAAAGGTCTTAAGGAATAAGTCAAAGTATAATTTGTTACATACAAGATACTATGATGATCTCAAGTCCAAGGATCACTTGTACTACTATAACATTAGGAATTTCTATTGACAGGCGAGTAAATCTCCATTAGGTATTCCATAGCGAATCACGTTCAGTGAACTTATTCTCCAATAAGCACCTACATACTTGCTTTAGTGTCTCCACACAAATGATCATGAGATCAATCATCCTCATCCAATAAGCAAGCAACATATGTACCAATCTATTCGGATTTAATAATCCCCTTTTTAGTAATCCCACGATTGGGAACTAGTTTAGTTTTAAAACTTTCTAAGAATTTAGATCTCATTAACATGATCATCATCATGATTCTAAAAGCATTGCTTAATACTATGGATTATTTACATATTATAAAAACAGCAACATGTAGATAATTAAATGCCTTTAATAAATGAATATTTTATTAATAAATAAATAAGATTGTTTACAAAGTACGTGCTTTATCATCATACATGATTGGCTTGTATGCATACTACTATCAATCTCCCACTTGCACTAAAGCCAATCGCCATGGTATCTCATACCCATCTTCTCTAAGTGACGATCAAACTGCTGTTGTGTTAAAGCTTTAGTAAATGGATCTGCAATGTTGTCTTGAGAGTCTACACGCTCCAAGGTGACGTCTCCTCTTTCAATGATCTCCCTGATCAAGTGAAATCGTCGCAACACGTGTTTAGATTTCTGATGAGACCTGGGTTCCTTAGCCTGTGCAACTGCTCCTGTGTTGTCACAGTAAATGGGAACTGCTTCTCCAATGCTAGGAACCACACCAAGTTCAGTTATGAACTTCTTCATCCAAACAGCTTCCTTTGCAGCTTCCTTGCAGCTATATACTCTGCCTCTTTCACTGAATCAGCAACTGTTTGCTGCTTGGAACTCTTCCAACTCACTGCGCCTCCGTTCAAGGTAAAAACATACCCCGAAACAGATTTACTGTCATCTTGGTCCGTTTGAAAACTTGAGTCCGTGAAGCCCTCGAGTATTAATTCAGACCCACCGTAGACAAGAAAAATATCTTTAGTCCTTCTCAAGTACTTTAGGATATTCTTCACTGCCTTCCAGTGCTCTTCTCCAGGATTCGACTGGTATCTGCTCGTTACACTAAGTGCATGAGCAACATCCGGTCTAGTACATATCATACCGTACATGATAGATCCTATTGCAGAAGCATAAGGGATCTTACTCATACGGTCTCTCTCCTCAGGTGTCTTTGGGGCCTGTTTCTTGGAGAGATGTATTCCATGGCTCATCGGCATGAAACCTCTTTTGGAATCTTCCATGCTAAATCTCTTTAGCATTGCATCAATGTACGTTCCTTGGGATAAACCAAGCATCCTTTTAGATCTATCTCTATAGATCTTTATCCCCAAAATATAGGATGCTTCTCCCAAGTCCTTCATGAAGAAGTGTTTAGATAACCAGATTTTAATTGATTGTAGCATAGGAATGTCATTCCCTATCAGTAATATATCATGAACATATAATACAAGGAATGAAACTGCGCTCCCACTAACCTTCTTGTACACACATGATTCATCGTCATTTTTGATAAAATCAAACTCTTTCATTGTCTCATCAAAACGAATGTTCCATCTACGAGAAGCTTGCTTCAATCCATAAATGGATCGTTGCAGCTTACAGACTTGATTTATTCCAACCTTTGAAACAAATCCCTCTGGCTGTGTCATATACACATCCTCCTCAAGTTTTCCATTGAGGAAGGCCGTTTTCACGTCCATCTGCCAGATCTCATAGTCGTTATAAGCTGCAATTGCAAGCAAAATCCGAATGGACTTGAGCATAGCTACTGGTGAAAAGGTTTCATCATAGTCAACTCCTTGTCTTTGTTTGAAACCTTTTGCAACCAGTCGGGCCATATAGGTCTCCACCTTGCCGTCCGCTCCAGTCTTTCTTTTAAAGACCCATTTACACCCAATAGGCTTAATGCCTTCAGGTGGTGAAACCAAAGTCCATACTTTTTTTTCATACATGGAGTCCATTTCGGATTTCATGGCTTCAAGCCATTTCCCTGAGTCTTTATTACTCATAGCTTGTTCGTAATTCAATGGATCATCATCATTCATGATGCGTACCTCATCGTCATCCTCTACAACGAATCCATACCTCTCAGGTATCTTCGGTACTCTTCCAGATTTACGAACAGGGTGTGGTATAGTAGGTTCTTCTACTTGGTCAGGTACCTGACTTTGATCCGTGGTAATTTGTGGTTCTTGAGCTTCTTCAAGATATATCTTACTCCCACTGACCCCTTCATGGATAAACTCCTTTTCCAAGAAGGCAACATGTTTCGCAACAAACACCTTTTGATCAGTTGGATGATAGAAATAATACCCTACAGTTTCTTTAGGGTATCCCACAAATCTACACTTTTCGGATTTAGTTTGTAGCTTATCATGTTCAAACTTTTTGACATAAGCTGGACAACCCCAAGTCTTAACATGCTTAAGATTTGGTTTCCTCCCCTTCCACATCTCATATGGAGTCTTTGGGGCGGATTTGGTAGGTACCTTGTTATGTAGGTATGCAGTCGTTTCTAGGGCATATCCCCAGAAGGAAATTGGAAGGTCGGTAAAACTCATCATGGATCGAATCATGTCTAACAGTGTTCGATTTCTCCTTTCAGATACTCCATTTAACTGTAGTGTACCTGGAGGAGTCCATTGTGAGATTATACCATTTTCTTTGAGACAATTGAGAAACTCACCGCTTAAGTATTCTCCACCTCGATCTGATCGAAGTATCTTTATACTCTTGCCCGTTTGTTTCTCTACTTCACTTTTGAACTCTTTGAACTTTTCAAATGATTCTGACTTGTATTTCATCAAATACACATATCCAAATCTTGAGTGATCATCAGTGAAAGTAATAAAATAAGAATACCCACCTCGTGCACTTGTTGTCATAGGCCCACAAACGTCTGTGTGAATCAATGCCAACAACTCTGTAACTCTTTCTCCTTTTCCACTAAAAGGAGATTTAGTCATTTTACCCATGAGACAAGATTCACAAGTTGGATATGATTCATAATCGGATAGCTCAAGGAGCCCATCTTTATGCAACTTGGATAATCTTGTTTCGTTGATATGACCGAGTCTACAGTGCCACATGTAGGTATAATTAATATCATCTCTTTTCCTTTTCTTAGTTTGTTCAATTTGAAATATATTTTCTTGTAAGTCAAGTGTATAAAGTCCATTTCGCAAATTTCCAATACCATATAAAACATCGTCTTTATAAATAGAACAACTATTGTTCTTTATAACAATGTTAAATCCTTCCATATCCAATACAGAAATTGAAATAATGTTTTTAATAATATTTGGAACATAATAACAATTATTAAGATAAATGGACTTGCCCGAAGGCATTGCTAAATAATAAGTTCCTACAGCTAATGCAGCAACCTTTGCTCCATTCCCCACTCGTAGGATCACCTCATCATTGTTCAGCTTTCTACTTCTGACCAGTCCCTTCACATTATTACATATGTGAGAACCACAGCCGGTATCCAATACCCAAGTAGAATTATGACTTTCTGAAAAATTAATTTCAATCATAAACAAACCTTGATTGGAAGTCAAAGCTTCTCCAAGCTTCTTTTCTGCTAGATACTTCTTGCAGTTCCTTTTCCAATGTCCCGGCATGTTGCAATGAAAGCACATTCCTTTAGCTGGTTCAGGTTTCTTTTGTTCCTTTTCTTTCCCCTTTCCCTTAGCCTTCTTAGATTTCTTCTTTTCAGAAGATACCTTGGGCCTCTTCCTTTTATTGGAAGAATCCACCATCAAGATATGGTTCTTCTTGGATGGGAAGTGACCTTCTGCAGTTTTCAGCATGTTAAGCAGCTCAGGCAAGCTGACATCTAGCTTATTCATGTGAAAATTAACCACAAACTGCGAGAAGGTCTCAGGGAGTGACTGCAAAGACCAAGTCTTGACTCAGCTCCCCATCCATGACGAACCCCAGCTGTCCAAGGCGTTCAATCAAATTGATCACCTTTAGGACATGAGTCTTGACGGCAGTACCCTCGGTCATCCGAGATCGGAAGAGCTCCTTAGATATCTCATATCTAGCAGTCCTACTCTGTTCACCATACAACTCCTTGAGGTGAAGCAGCATAGCAGGAGCATCCATATTTACGTGCTGACGCTGAAGCTCGTTATTCATGGATGCGAGCATGATGCATTGAGCCACAGATGCATCATCTTGCCACTTATTGAAAGTGGCAATCTCTTCCTCAGAGGCTGTTTCCGAAACAGATTCAGGGACAGTTGAATTTAGGACATAAGAAATCTTTTCAGCAGTGAGAACAATTCTCAGATTTCTTAGCCAGTCCTCATAATTCGGCCCGGTAAGCTTGTTTTCATCAAGTATGCTTCGTAGTGAGATTAATGATTTAGACATTTTTAAAATTCTGCATGTGAAAGAAAACAACATTTTAGCAAACATTCATTTTATTAACTTTGCATACCAAAATAACTTTAGGTCTTTATTTTAAATTGGTATCTCCCACTATTTTCATCAAACTATATTACCCTCACTTATATAGTTCGGCAACATCTAATTAAAGATTTGCTAATGAGAATAAGGATCCCATTTCAAATGAATATAAACTTGTGGATAGCATAACAAGCGATATACAAATAAATAGGTAGACAACTCTTGTCAATTACATCACCATGTAATTCCTTTTATTTTGCCTCTTAAATCATAATGGTCATGTGTGTGCACATCCGAACTAAAATGATTTAAGTTAAGTCCAGCCTAGCACTTCCATAAATTCAAAAAAGAAAAATGTTCGTCCTTGTGGATAGCACAACAAGACTAGATCGTTCAATTTTCTTGATAAGCATCAAATGTGATTAATTAAGATCTTAAATACTCAATACTCGCCTTGTGGATAGCACAACAAACTCATATTAAATATTTAATACTCTATTAATTAATCATGCTAGAAGGCGACGTTCGATATTCCAAATATCATTTGAACGCTTCGGACTTAATATTATTTCTTTGAGGGGTTTGTTATTATTTTGTCTCATCTTGTTTAGCGCGCATGCACATATATATATAAAATACGCGTCATTTTATTAAACATGCGAAGCATGTTTGTATAAAATATAATATATATAATATTTAGCATGCAATATAGAATACTATATTCTACCCGGATTGATTATGGACTTTATTCTAGTTTGGTTTGTAATACCCGAGAATTTCCATATATTATTAAATAAATATATTAATGGAAATGAGAATTTATTTGAATATAAATGATTTTGTGTTATGAGATGAATTAATTCAATTATATATAATTGAATAATTATAATAATTGAGAAATTGGTGGAGTTTGTGATAAACTCGTTGATTGCCTTGTGTGGCACAGTGGCGTAATATAAGAATGATTATATTAATTTAAGCGAACAATTAATCTATATTAATTGTTAATCGAAGAATATTAATTAACTGTTATAAAATACTAATGAGGATCGATTAACAATATGTGATTATTATTATTGCAAGAAACTTAATAATAATGAGCAACGTGTTTATAAATACAATAAGATTTATATCAAAGTGATAATTAATCATATAAGGGTTAATTAAATTGTTATGGAGGTTAACAATTATATTGATGGATGTAGGATATGTGTATATTATTAATTAATATTCAAATTATAAGATGAGAAATTATATGTGCAAGCATGCGATTTAAATGTATAGTAACTATATGTTATGATATGTGTAGGTGACAAATGATGTGTGGATATACATTAAAATAATGTATCATGGATCTATTATAAATAATTGTTGAGTAATACAATTTAATAATATATGATATAATGTAATGTGGTAGTATCCGATGGTATTATATCAGTAAGATAAACGTACCTGGATTATATGTGTGTAAATTACACTTATTACATTATGTGAAGTACATTGTAATTATAACCTAAGAGTACATATAATATATAACATAAGTATATGGTGTATATATATATATACAAGTGTAGCATATAGTCCATTTGTAAATGCTGAGGTTTGTTTGGCTTGTCCCAATATGATAGTCACTATCTCCTCACACGTGAAATGCATCATGAAGCTAGCCTACTCCTACCTTCTCAAACTCAGCAAAATAGCAATGATCATTGCAAGGGGAGTGGCCTCAATAGTGTAAGCCAACTGCTACATACCAACTCTCCCATAACCACTATGCAATCCTCTCTTCCGTTAGTTCAAAATGATGAGCAAAGCTATGGACTGAATAATGGATTCTCTATAAATAAGCTCTCCTCATTCTTCAGTTCTTTTGCTGAGCATTTTGGCTAAGTGAGACTAGAGAGCATATATATATATATATATATATATCAGTGTTATTGAGATAGCAGCAAGCTTAAATCATTTACAGAGGTATAATTCCTCTTCCTGTGTTCTTCATTTCCGTTTTCTGTTTCCGAAGTTTCCTTGAAATTCTTGATTATGCTAAATTGGTTCATGATTGGGTTGTAGAACCCTTATATTGTTGTTATATGAACATACACACATGATAGAACCACTGAATAGTCTTTCATTTCCATTGTTCCTCTTTAATTTCTGTGAATACATAAAATTCATAAATTAGTCAGAGTTCATGAAATTGGGAATTGATAATTGCTATTGACTGTTATATAAGCATATATGTATGTATTAGTAAGTTAAACAAGTCTAATAGCATTTGGGTATGTTGAAATCGATGAAATGGAAGGTTTTTGGTCGGATTTCGCTGCAGTCTGAACTGCAGAAACTGCCTCGACGCCGCAGCGCCGCAGCCCGCGCCGCAGCGCCACTCGCGCCGCAGCCCGCGCCGCAGCGCCGCACACAGCGCCACTCGCGCCGCAGCGCCAGTAGTGAGCTGCTGTGCCGCGCCGCAGCGCCAGCCTCTGTGTTCAGTTTTTCTGCATTCTGCAATAAAACTGTTATGAACTAATTGTTTGATTTTTGTTTAAACAAGCATGAAAGCATGATTAATACTTATATATAAACCTAATGAGGCAATGTGAGCATGTTTTAGTATATTAGCATGCATGGTTAACCAAACGACATATAGTTTGAAAACGAACTTAAAGTTTCATGAACGACGTTAACATATATGAAGCATGTTAATATTCTGACTTTCGAGACATGTTAGTATGACCTAGAAACACATGAAATGCATACTAACTTATGTATATAGGTTCCGTGATATAATATGGACATGTGAACCCAACTAGTGCACCTTTCTAACAAAAATACAAGTTTTGAAGGTTGATATTGACATGTAAAAACCATGTATACATTCTGACTTTTCGAGCATGTTTATAGGGCCTTGAAATACATGAAAAGCATGTTAACTTGTGTATATGGGTTTCATAAGGAAGCATGAACATGATAGACCTTATTAATGAACTATACTAACAAAGTATAAGCTTTGAACGTGAACGTTGGTATGTTATGACGAGAATTAGAATTTGACATTTATGAACACATGTGATAGTACTCTTAGACTCATTCATGTGTCATGCATGTATATATACCATGATTAGTTGCCATGATTAAAGTTTAGCATGAACAAAGCATGTTTTCAAGATAATAACAATGCTAGCTACATATATGCAATACGAGTACTCATGAGCATGACTAATACAAGTTATATGAATATCTTATGTGTTTAAAAGCGACCATGTTAGACCATATGAGTTCGTGTCCTTGAATGGCTTTAAGTATTAACTTAAGAACCTATACCATGTACGATTGGATTTGGAAAAGTTATACAAGCATGTAAAGTATCCTTTAAATATGAATACATGCTACGTGATATTATATGATGTTACTTGAACCCGATTTTGACGGTTAACTTAAGGAGATGCCGTAACTTGCTAAAATGAAATATATTTAGTATTGATTGTGGTCTTATGAGATATTAATAATATGCAAGCATGTCTGCTAATTGTTGAGATCTTATATAATATGAGAATGCGTTTAAACTCTAAAGAAAGAACGTTAAGGATAGAAATTATATTCTATATAACTGTGTAGCTAGGTAAAACTTAGCTTATGTGTTGATCGTATATTCAAAGAGAAAATGTGAAGTTAAATTATATGACTAATGAATATCATATATATACGTAACTGTATTACGATAGGAATTCGAAAGTGTTGATTTGCTTTTCGTGGATAAACTACGCTAAAGGCAAGTTCTCTTACTTACACTCTTTTAAAGTGCAAGTATCCTAACCGACGCATTTACTTTATGCAAGGAAATCTATGATTGTGAAGGTTTCCTAACTTATACTCTTTTACTATGCAAGTATCCTATCTTGTGTATTGCGAACTAGTTTCCTATTTAATCGGTTGAATCGAATTAGCATACTTGAACTCTTATTTCATTAAAGCTATTATTCATGTTGAACTTAGTATTGTTCTTGAATATTGTGAAAGTGTCTATGCCATTGATTCGGCTAGACTTATATTATTGAAAAACGACCCAAAACCAATTGATTGGTGCGGGATCTTATATATGACTGAGAAGAACAAACTATAACTGTCGGAGAACCGACGCGCGCACTTGAGTATGATTGATTGTTATGCATAACAAGGGTACTTTAGGCTGATCACCTGTCGTACCTGTTTTTGTTGGATTTTCAGTTTATTACTGTCAATTCTAGTAGAAGTTCATAGTCCGTAGTGACTACTCAGCATTCAATTATTTGAAATCTTGAATTGACTTATTATTGAATCATATTGATATTATCCTGTCCTTAGCGACTGATATTGAGAACTATTGATATTCTTGTTATTCTTGAACTATCAAATCTTGTTATACCCTTTCGAGAATTGAGAATCTTATTACTCACCCTTATTGTATATTACTTGCTGGGCAATTTGTGCTCATTCTTGCTTTCCCTAAAACATTTCAGTTAAGGCAGAGCATGGTGAACCTTCGGGCGTTGATAAGGGCAAGGGCAAAGCTACCAACTAGCTTATGTCTGTTATGTTTTAAATATATTAATATTGTATGAAGATGATGTAGTAAGACTGGATTTGATTATGTTTAAGCTTAAGTTAGATTATGTAATAAGTCGTTAACTGATATTATTATGTAATCTATTAAGTACTGTAGGTTGCGAGACTTGGGGGAATAATTATAATAAATCATTGTAAATTATTCTAGAATAGATTTTCCGCTGTGATCGTATGATATTTAATTATTATTATTGTGATGTATTACCATGAGCACGTGATGAACCGAATTCGAGAGACCAAGTGGCGGTCCTGGAATTTGGGGGCGTCACAGGTTGGTATCAAAGCTGTAGTTATAAACCTTAGGAACGAGTGTCCTTAGACTATAGCTTAGGTGAACTTAGAAGTTAGGAAGGAGATAAAACTCATGTAGAGTTTTCCTTGAGAGACTTAGTCTGTTATGAAATGTAACTTCATTCTATACAATGAACTTATATTTTGTTTAACATTCTAATGGAGATGCTATTTCTTGTCTTGTGTTTGTGAGTGTAGGATGACAGACACAGGGGTACCTAGTAGAGTTGTAGAGGAGGAGCCCAGGGATATACACGTAGTATACGAGGCACCTCTAGAGGCTACACCAGTGCAGGCAGTTGCACCATCCGAGTTTGATGACGAGGATGAGATCGAGATTGAGATAGAGACTGATCCAGAGGAGGAGCCGATGGAGGATGAGCCAGTAGAGGACTCTGATGAGGCTACTATAGAGGAACAGATGTTAGGCGAGTACGAGGAGCGTATTCTAGAGTTAGACTGTAGAGTTCAGGAGCTGGAGGCAGAGGCCCACGAGAGAGAGTCTGAGTTCCAGAAGCTGAGGGACGAGGACCACCAGAGGAAGCTGGCTATGCAAGAGTTAGAGGTGGAGATTGCCTACCGTAGGGAGGCAGGGATCCAGATGGGGACTCTATTTCACAGGTCAGTGGCTAGGAATGTAGATTTGGCAGAGAAGCTAGAAGAGGTTGAGCAGAGGGAGCTGAGTGAGAAGACTGAGAAAGAGGCACTCCGTACTCAGCTAGAGTTGGAGGTGATGGATAGGTTACACTTCGAGGAGAAGTGGGAAGCGTCTAATGAGAGAGCCGACGACCTTGAGGACGAGGTCAGGTGCAAGAAGAGAAAGATGAACAAGATGGGGTATGTGTTCCGTTCGGCTTTTGAAAGGGTGATTGATGGTGTGTACCACTATCCGGCAGAACAGGGACAGACTCTACATACCTTGAGCCGAGAGCTGGTTGCGTATATAGCACAGTTGGAGTACAAGAGCGCAGTGGAGCGCGGGATGATGGGATGAGATTTCCTTAGTCAGTCTAGTGGTAGTACTAGTTGTGTCTTTATGTATTGTATATACTATGTTGTAATCTCGATCTTTTGTGTAAGATGTGGGATGATGATGTAAACCCCGAGTTAGCTTTTGTTAGAGGGGTAGTATGGTAGTAGGTTGGTATATTCCCCGTCTTTTGTGATATTAGGGGATATATGTGATAACATTTATAGCAGTATGCTGGGGAAATCATGTAATGAAATGAAATGGCATATGAATATAAATGGAGTTGATTTCAGAAACGTGTTATAAATCTATTCTTTTAGTATTAAAAGAAATACTTAAGTAATATACTTGAATAATAATAAAATGAAAACTTGTGATGCAGATAATGCCGCCCAGACGTAGATTGACAGCACCCGAAGAATCTGTTAACAATGAGAGAGAACAAGTAGACCCGATCCAGAAACTGGTAGACTTGTTAGGAGAAGCCTTAAGGGGAAGGAACAATGAACCCGTTCGCCCGAACCCTCAAACTGTGCCAGTAACAACCTTTAAAGACTTTAAGAGTGTAGGACCCCCGGAGTTCGAGGGAACTACCGACCCAATCATCGCACAAACGTGGATCAAAGAGATCGAAAAAGCATTCACTATAGCTAGCGTAGGCGAAGATCAGAAGACGGTGTTTGCCACGTACATGATGAGGGGAGAAGCGAACTACTGGTGGGAGGCTAATCAACAAAGAGCTGGAGAAGGGGTAATAGCTTGGGATAAGTTTAAGACACTGTTCTTCGAAAATTACTTTCCAAAAAGTATGAAGAATAGGATGGAGGTGAAATTCCTAGAGTTAAAACAAGGTGAGATGACGGTGGCGCAATACGCGGCTAGGTTTAACGAACTGGCGCGATTTGCGGAGCACCAAGTTGGTGAAGAAGAGAGGAAGGCTAGACGCTTTGAACAAGGGTTGAAGCCATGGCTGTTCAATAAGGTATCAGTTCTTCAAATTGATTCCTTTGCAACATTACTGGAGAAGGCAATCATTGCGGAAGGCGGCAGTGAGGCCTTAAGTCAGTATAACAAAGAAAAGAAAGGAAAGAATACTGGAGGAGAGAATCGTACGGGAGGAAGTAGTAGCGGAGGAAGCAACTTGGGAAAGAGAAAGTGGGAGAATAATAACAACAACAAAAACAACAATAATCAATCAGGAAATTTTCGTGGAGGTTTCAAGAAGAGGGCTGAAGGATGCCCGAAGTGTGGGAAGAATCACTAGGGCGAGTGCTGGAAGGGACGTGGCACTTGCTACAACTGCGGACAGGAAGGGCACATCTCGCCTAACTGTTTGAAACCGAAGAAGATACAAGGATGCTTTGCTTGTGGCTCGACGGAGCACCGAATTAAGGACTGCCCAAAGAAGGGAAGTGGCGGGGGTAGTAATCAGCAAGGAGGCAACAAGCTGATGATCGGTGGACCGGCACAATCCAACCGCCCAACCGCCAGAACTTTTAACATGACCATCCAAGACGCAGTGGCTGCGAAGGATGTGGTGTCAGGTATAATCCCAATCAATGATATAAATGCTTATGTATTATTTGATTCGGGTGCCACCTGTTCTTTTGTATCTGAAGAATTTGCTAGTAGACTTAGTACACCTCGAGAACTATTAGAAAATCCTTTGATCATAGAAGTTGCTAATAAGGAAGTGATCCCTGTAGAATACGTTTATCGAAATTGTCGCGCAAATATTAGTAAACATGAACTGAGCGTAGACTTGATTCCTATTAGACTGGGAGAATTTGACGTAATACTGGGAATGGATTGGTTGTATAACCATGCTGCGATAATTGACTGTCAGAACAAATGTGTGAACCTTCAGACTCCGAGTAAGTCTAAGGTAGTGTTTTATGGTAGCTCATCGCTTAAGCAATCGTGTTGCGTTACGATGATGCAGGCCAAGAAATTGTTAAGGAAAGGATGTGGAGGATATTTAGCTTACATCGTTGATACTCGGAAGAAGGGAGTAGAAATTAAGGATATATACGTAGTTAATGAATTCCAAGATGTGTTTCCGGACGATCTGCCTGGTCTTCCGCCAGACAGAGAAATCGAATTCGTAATAGACTTAGCACCGGGAACGGCACCGATTTCGAAAGCTCCATATCGTATGGCGCCAGTAGAAATGAAGGAAAATGATGCAATTGCAAGAATTATTGGATAAGGGTTACATTCGACCGAGTGTTTCTCCTTGGGGAGCACCAGTACTATTCGTTAAGAAGAAGGACGGATCAATGAGGCTCTGTATCGATTATCGAGAATTGAATAGAGTAACGATAAAGAACCGGTATCCGCTACCGAGGATAGACGACTTATTTGATCAACTGAAGGGAGCAAAGTGTTTCTCAAAGATCGACCTACGAACAGGATATCATCAACTGAAGGTACGGGATGAGGACATACCAAAGACTGCGTTTCGAACCCGTTATGGACACTACGAGTTTTTGGTAATGTCATTCGGATTGACTAATGCTCCGGCAGCATTTATGGACTTGATGAACCGAGTTTTCAAGCCATACTTGGATAAATTTGTAGTGGTTTTTATCGACGACATTTTGATCTACTCAAAGACAGAGGAAGAACACGCCGAACATCTGAAGATTGTTTTGGAGGCGCTAAGGAAGGAGAAGATGTATGCAAAATTTTCTAAGTGCGAATTTTGGATGGAGAAGGTTCAATTCTTAGGCCACGTGGTGGATAAGAATGGAATCTCTGTAGACCCTGCGAAGGTTGAAGCAGTAAGTAATTGGGAACAACCGAGAACACCGACGGAGGTGAGAAGCTTTTTAGGGTTAGCTGGGTACTATCGAAGATTTATCCAAGATTTTTCTAAGATAGCAACCCCGCTGACCAATTTGACTAGAAAGACGGTGAAATTTGTATGGACCGACAAATGCGAAGAAAGTCTTCAAGAACTGAAAAGGAGATTGAGCGAAGCACCTGTATTATCATTACCAGATGATGCGGGAAATTTTGTGGTGTATAGTGATGCATCGCACAAGGGGCTTGGCTGTGTGCTCATGCAACATGGCAAGGTCATTGCATATGCATCACGACAATTAAAGGATTACGAAAAACGATACCCTACTCACGACTTAGAGTTAGCGGCAGTAGTTTTTGCGTTAAAGATATGGAGACATTATCTATACGGAGAAAAATGTGAGATATACACGGACCACAAGAGTCTGAAATATATCTTCACACAGAAGGAGTTAAACATGCGGCAGAGAAGGTGGTTAGAATTAATCAAAGACTATGATTGCGATATTCTTTATCACCCGGGAAAGGCAAATGTGGTTGCCGACGCTCTGAGCAGGAAAGGAAGGGAGAAGTTGTTTAATTTGACGACTCAGGAAGAGTTGATAAGAGAGATGGAGAAATTGGAGATAGAAGTAAAAGGACCAGAAAAGTCTGGTGAGAAGTTAATTGTAATGGAAGCTTGTCCGACGTTGTTGAATAGAGTAAAGGAAGCTCAGGAAAAGGATGAAGAGTGTGAGAAAATCCGAAAGAGGATCACAGAAAGTGAGGGAGAAAAATTTCGAATGGATAAAGACGGTATTTTGAGATTTGAAGGGAGAATATGGGTACCAGCGGTAACTGAGTTGAGGGAAGAGATTTTGCACGAGGCACACAATACGACATATTCCGTTCATCCGGGAGGCACAAAGATGTACCGAGATCTAAGGCAACATTTTTGGTGGCCTAATTTGAAACGGGAAGTCGCAGAGTGCGTCAGTAAATGCTTGACTTGCCAACGCGTTAAAGCAGAACATCAGCGGCCAAGTGGTTTACTACAACCATTAGAAATACCAGAGTGGAAATGGGAGCATATTACCATGGACTTCGTGGTAGGACTTCCAGTTACACAGAAAGGTTATGATGCTATTTGGGTTATCGTGGATCGACTAACGAAGACCGCACACTTTCTACCAATCAAGATCCGCTACAGTTTGAACCAATTAGCAAGCCTATATGTAAAAGAAATTATTTCACGACATGGAGTGCCGGTGTCAATTGTCTCTGATCGAGATCCGCGCTTCACGTCCAATTTTTGGAAGAGTTTGCAAGAAAGAATGGGAACGCAGTTGAGGTTGAGTACAGCTTATCATCCTCAAACAGACGGACAAAGTGAGCGAACAATACAAACGCTAGAAGACATGCTTAGGACTTGCGTGATGGATTTTAAGGGAAATTGGGACGACCACCTACCCTTAGTAGAATTCGCATATAATAATAGCTACCATGCGAGTATTGGCATGCCACCGTACGAAGCTCTTTACGGGAGAAAGTGCAGAACGCCGTTATGTTGGGACGAAGTCGGAGAACGACGAATACTCGGACCAGAGTTAGTTCAACAAACCGCAGACGTGGTGACAGTGATAAGAGCCAGACTTGTAGCAGCTCAAGATCGCCAGAAGAAATACGCAGATTTGCATCGGCAGGACCGAGACTTCAAAGTCGGCAGTTTCGTATTCTTAAAGGTATCTCCATGGAAGGGAAAAATCCGTTTCGGCAAGAAAGGAAAATTGAGTCCAAGATTCATAGGACCGTTCGAGATACTGAAGCGAGTGGGCGAAGTGGCATACAAAGTTGCGTTGCCACCCGAACTGGAGCATATCCACAACGTGTTCCACATTTCCGTGTTGCGACCGTACAAGGCCGACTACAAGCACGTGATTTCTTACGAGCCCATTCAAGTGGAGAAGAACTTGGCGTATGAAGAAATTCCTGTCCAAATATTAGATAGGAAAGAACAAATCTTGAGAAATAAAGTTATTTCATCTGTAAAAGTACTTTGGCGTAACCACGATGTCGAGGAGGCAACGTGGGAGTTAGAAGATAGGATGATGAGGGACTATCCCCATCTATTTGTGTAACCTTGTAGCAATTCCGGGACGGAATTTTTATAAGGGGGGGAGGATGTAATACCCGAGAATTTCCATATATTATTAAATAAATATATTAATGGAAATGAGAATTTATTTGAATATAAATGATTTTGTGTTATGAGATGAATTAATTCAATTATATATAATTGAATAATTATAATAATTGAGAAATTGGTGGAGTTTGTGATAAACTCGTTGATTGCCTTGTGTGGCACAGTGGCGTAATATAAGAATGATTATATTAATTTAAGCGAACAATTAATCTATATTAATTGTTAATCGAAGAATATTAATTAACTGTTATAAAATACTAATGAGGATCGATTAACAATATGTGATTATTATTATTGCAAGAAACTTAATAATAATGAGCAACGTGTTTATAAATACAATAAGATTTATATCAAAGTGATAATTAATCATATAAGGGTTAATTAAATTGTTATGGAGGTTAACAATTATATTGATGGATGTAGGATATGTGTATATTATTAATTAATATTCAAATTATAAGATGAGAAATTATATGTGCAAGCATGCGATTTAAATGTATAGTAACTATATGTTATGATATGTGTAGGTGACAAATGATGTGTGGATATACATTAAAATAATGTATCATGGATCTATTATAAATAATTGTTGAGTAATACAATTTAATAATATATGATATAATGTAATGTGGTAGTATCCGATGGTATTATATCAGTAAGATAAACGTACCTGGATTATATGTGTGTAAATTACACTTATTACATTATGTGAAGTACATTGTAATTATAACCTAAGAGTACATATAATATATAACATAAGTATATGGTGTATATATATATATACAAGTGTAGCATATAGTCCATTTGTAAATGCTGAGGTTTGTTTGGCTTGTCCCAATATGATAGTCACTATCTCCTCACACGTGAAATGCATCATGAAGCTAGCCTACTCCTACCTTCTCAAACTCAGCAAAATAGCAATGATCATTGCAAGGGGAGTGGCCTCAATAGTGTAAGCCAACTGCTACATACCAACTCTCCCATAACCACTATGCAATCCTCTCTTCCGTTAGTTCAAAATGATGAGCAAAGCTATGGACTGAATAATGGATTCTCTATAAATAAGCTCTCCTCATTCTTCAGTTCTTTTGCTGAGCATTTTGGCTAAGTGAGACTAGAGAGCATATATATATATATATATATATATATCAGTGTTATTGAGATAGCAGCAAGCTTAAATCATTTACAGAGGTATAATTCCTCTTCCTGTGTTCTTCATTTCCGTTTTCTGTTTCCGAAGTTTCCTTGAAATTCTTGATTATGCTAAATTGGTTCATGATTGGGTTGTAGAACCCTTATATTGTTGTTATATGAACATACACACATGATAGAACCACTGAATAGTCTTTCATTTCCATTGTTCCTCTTTAATTTCTGTGAATACATAAAATTCATAAATTAGTCAGAGTTCATGAAATTGGGAATTGATAATTGCTATTGACTGTTATATAAGCATATATGTATGTATTAGTAAGTTAAACAAGTCTAATAGCATTTGGGTATGTTGAAATCGATGAAATGGAAGGTTTTTGGTCGGATTTCGCTGCAGTCTGAACTGCAGAAACTGCCTCGACGCCGCAGCGCCGCAGCCCGCGCCGCAGCGCCACTCGCGCCGCAGCCCGCGCCGCAGCGCCGCACACAGCGCCACTCGCGCCGCAGCGCCAGTAGTGAGCTGCTGTGCCGCGCCGCAGCGCCAGCCTCTGTGTTCAGTTTTTCTGCATTCTGCAATAAAACTGTTATGAACTAATTGTTTGATTTTTGTTTAAACAAGCATGAAAGCATGATTAATACTTATATATAAACCTAATGAGGCAATGTGAGCATGTTTTAGTATATTAGCATGCATGGTTAACCAAACGACATATAGTTTGAAAACGAACTTAAAGTTTCATGAACGACGTTAACATATATGAAGCATGTTAATATTCTGACTTTCGAGACATGTTAGTATGACCTAGAAACACATGAAATGCATACTAACTTATGTATATAGGTTCCGTGATATAATATGGACATGTGAACCCAACTAGTGCACCTTTCTAACAAAAATACAAGTTTTGAAGGTTGATATTGACATGTAAAAACCATGTATACATTCTGACTTTTCGAGCATGTTTATAGGGCCTTGAAATACATGAAAAGCATGTTAACTTGTGTATATGGGTTTCATAAGGAAGCATGAACATGATAGACCTTATTAATGAACTATACTAACAAAGTATAAGCTTTGAACGTGAACGTTGGTATGTTATGACGAGAATTAGAATTTGACATTTATGAACACATGTGATAGTACTCTTAGACTCATTCATGTGTCATGCATGTATATATACCATGATTAGTTGCCATGATTAAAGTTTAGCATGAACAAAGCATGTTTTCAAGATAATAACAATGCTAGCTACATATATGCAATACGAGTACTCATGAGCATGACTAATACAAGTTATATGAATATCTTATGTGTTTAAAAGCGACCATGTTAGACCATATGAGTTCGTGTCCTTGAATGGCTTTAAGTATTAACTTAAGAACCTATACCATGTACGATTGGATTTGGAAAAGTTATACAAGCATGTAAAGTATCCTTTAAATATGAATACATGCTACGTGATATTATATGATGTTACTTGAACCCGATTTTGACGGTTAACTTAAGGAGATGCCGTAACTTGCTAAAATGAAATATATTTAGTATTGATTGTGGTCTTATGAGATATTAATAATATGCAAGCATGTCTGCTAATTGTTGAGATCTTATATAATATGAGAATGCGTTTAAACTCTAAAGAAAGAACGTTAAGGATAGAAATTATATTCTATATAACTGTGTAGCTAGGTAAAACTTAGCTTATGTGTTGATCGTATATTCAAAGAGAAAATGTGAAGTTAAATTATATGACTAATGAATATCATATATATACGTAACTGTATTACGATAGGAATTCGAAAGTGTTGATTTGCTTTTCGTGGATAAACTACGCTAAAGGCAAGTTCTCTTACTTACACTCTTTTAAAGTGCAAGTATCCTAACCGACGCATTTACTTTATGCAAGGAAATCTATGATTGTGAAGGTTTCCTAACTTATACTCTTTTACTATGCAAGTATCCTATCTTGTGTATTGCGAACTAGTTTCCTATTTAATCGGTTGAATCGAATTAGCATACTTGAACTCTTATTTCATTAAAGCTATTATTCATGTTGAACTTAGTATTGTTCTTGAATATTGTGAAAGTGTCTATGCCATTGATTCGGCTAGACTTATATTATTGAAAAACGACCCAAAACCAATTGATTGGTGCGGGATCTTATATATGACTGAGAAGAACAAACTATAACTGTCGGAGAACCGACGCGCGCACTTGAGTATGATTGATTGTTATGCATAACAAGGGTACTTTAGGCTGATCACCTGTCGTACCTGTTTTTGTTGGATTTTCAGTTTATTACTGTCAATTCTAGTAGAAGTTCATAGTCCGTAGTGACTACTCAGCATTCAATTATTTGAAATCTTGAATTGACTTATTATTGAATCATATTGATATTATCCTGTCCTTAGCGACTGATATTGAGAACTATTGATATTCTTGTTATTCTTGAACTATCAAATCTTGTTATACCCTTTCGAGAATTGAGAATCTTATTACTCACCCTTATTGTATATTACTTGCTGGGCAATTTGTGCTCATTCTTGCTTTCCCTAAAACATTTCAGTTAAGGCAGAGCATGGTGAACCTTCGGGCGTTGATAAGGGCAAGGGCAAAGCTACCAACTAGCTTATGTCTGTTATGTTTTAAATATATTAATATTGTATGAAGATGATGTAGTAAGACTGGATTTGATTATGTTTAAGCTTAAGTTAGATTATGTAATAAGTCGTTAACTGATATTATTATGTAATCTATTAAGTACTGTAGGTTGCGAGACTTGGGGGAATAATTATAATAAATCATTGTAAATTATTCTAGAATAGATTTTCCGCTGTGATCGTATGATATTTAATTATTATTATTGTGATGTATTACCATGAGCACGTGATGAACCGAATTCGAGAGACCAAGTGGCGGTCCTGGAATTTGGGGGCGTCACATGGTTCACTAGAGCCACCAAGTGAACCAAAAAGTCAAACCTAGGAGTGCAAGAATTTAATTTAAACGTAACTATTACATTTAAACCCGAGTTCCATACAAATGGGTCTTCACGCGCTCCTTTCTCTTTGGTCTCCAATTTCTTCAAGATAATTATAACTAATCCTATTACGTTAAACTATATAATTCAAATAGAAACCTTGATCAGAAGTCAAGGGGAAGTACATAGCAGGGAGATAGAATTTACATCGAGAAAAAAAAATGAAGACGAGGTACGCAGACCCCATTTAATAAAACCCATTCATTCAAGCATTTAACTAAAATAAAATTCAATCACATTGGTCAAATAGTCCATAATCAATCCCTATTTATTATCATACATATCACCACATATATCAATAAATAAACATTCATCTCATGAATTAAAACATTCCATATATATATGAGTATCATTTATTGGGCAATTTTAAATTGCATTAAATCCAATTTCAAGATTAAAATAAACTCTTTATTTTAAATATAAAATTATTAAGAATATTATATATATATATATAATATTATATATAAATCGAATATATTATATATATATATATATATATATAAAAAGTAACGGTATATATATAATAATAATATATCATATATATAGTAAACTTTACTTTTCAATCCTGGAGGTGATTTTACTCTTATATATATAATATAATATAATATAATATTTATATATATATGATATCAAACCACCACTTTAGATTAATTCCTTCATTCGGTATCACCTTATCAATATATATAAAAATAACGTGATTTGCCTTTTTTTAGAATCCTGCCACTTAGTTGGAACGAATGAATTCCTTTTTAAATTTCTTTGTGGAATGGATGAATAACCTTTAAAACCAATCCGAGACCACCGTCCGGCGAAAAAAATAAATAAATAAAAACGTGAGTCTCCCTTTTAAAAAAAAATTCGACAGGTTCCATCTCTTTTTATAAAAAATAATTTTATACAATTAATTATGCCCAATAAATTATTCTAAATACATACTCATATGTATATAAAATCAAAATAATTAATAATTGCATAAAAGTTTGGCTCTGATGCCACTTAGTTGGGTTTGTACGAAATCGTGACGCAATCAAATTGCAAAATTTAGCGGAAGCATGGTATATCAGAGTTTAAAAATTTCTACAAAATCATTACCCGGATCATCCTTTATGCAAATTATTAATTTAAAACGATAAATAAGAAGTTATGGAATCATACCCTTGTAGAACGAAGCTTCCACAGGTACTAGTTCAACTCCTTGTTCTTCGTGATCTCCTTGAATTTCCGGGTTAGATTCCTTCCTTTGATCAACGTTAGCCACCCAAGTGTTTGGCCTCTAGAGGTGATCCACCAAGGAAGATTAATTATCAAGAAGGAGGGTGTTTGACTTAGTTTTCTATCCTCTATAGAAAAGGAGTACTCTCCAACAATTAGAATTTCATCAATCTAATATCTATTATAAGACTCCTCTTATATAGATATTAGTCAACCCTTCTAATCCTATTAGACATGGGATTTTTTTTAATTAATTAAACTCCTTTAATTAATTTAGGCTTCCCACCACATGAGAATAATTAATTAAATTCATTTAATTAATTTGTCTCCTAATCTTATTAGGAATAAATGAGAGTACTAAATATTAAATTAATTACTAAACTCCTTTAGAAATTAAAATAATAATAATTGTAATAATATTAATAAGACTCCTCTTATTAATTTATATTTAATATTTCCAAAATATTAAATAATAAACATTAAGCTATTTAATTTATTCTATCACCATAGATTAAATTAATTACATTTAATGCATTATTACGATTATGCCATTACCTTCTTAAATAATTATTCTTCCTTTTATGGTGTGACCCTTTAGGTTCTCCATATTAAACCGGTTGTGAATAAATCAATTAAAACAATTTTAATCTTATTTAAATAAATAAATTAAACTAATAATCTATTTAAATAAATAGTATTTATTCTACAATAGGGATAAGCCTCCCTAGCGATCAACGACTTTCCAGATAATATAGATTTCAACATTAATCAAAAAGAACCTGTGAGTAAATAGTTACCATACAATTCAATCCTTCCACCATACAATGTCCCAATTAAATATAAGACATGGATTTACTGTCAAGTCTTATTTTATTTAATTATATGTATTTCGATTAGAAAATGCACAACTCCAAATAATGCAAATTAGAAACTCCTTTCTAATTTCATTTCACCTTGGCCAAGGATTCCTGGGTTGTCATTTAACGAATCACATAGGACATATCTCCTCTTTTACTAGATGTGGTAGAATCTTTATTGATCATTCATTATCTCCATATGTAACTCATTATACCCAAGCATACCCTATATATGCCTTAAAAGGTCTTAAGGAATAAGTCAAAGTATAATTTGTTACATACAAGATACTATGATGATCTCAAGTCCAAGGATCACTTGTACTACTATCACATTAGGAATTCCTATTGACAGGCGAGTAAATCTCCATTAGGTATTCCGTAGCGAATCACGTTCAGTGAACTTATTCTCCAATAAGCACCTACATACTTGCTTTAGTGTCTCCACACAAATGATCATGAGATCAATCATCCTCATCCAATGAGCAAGCAACATATGTACCAATCTATCCGGATTTACTAATCCCCTTTTTAGTAATCCCACGATTGGGAACTATTTTAGTTTTAAAACTTTCTAAGAATTTAGATCTCATTAGCATGATCATCATCATGATTCTAAAAGCATTGCTTAAAACTATGGGTTATTTACATATTATAAAAACAGCAACATGTAGATAATTAAATGCTTTTAATAAATGAATATTTTATTAATAAATAAATAAGATTATTTACAAAGTACGTGCTTTATCATCATACATGATTAGCTTGTATGCATACTACTATCATCTTTATCACCCGGGAAAGGCGAATGTGGTTGCCGATGCTCTGAGCAGGAAAGGAAGGGAGAAGTTGTTTAATTTGACGACTCAGGAAGAATTGATAAGAGAGATGGAGAAATTGGAAATAGAAGTGAAAGAACCAGAGAAGCTTGGAGAGAAGTTGTTTGTAATGGAAGCTCATCCGACATTGTTGGATAGAGTAAAGGAAGCTTAGGAAAAGGATGAAGAGTGTGAGAAAATCCGAAAGAGGATCACAGAAAATGAGGAAGAGAAATTTAGAATGGATAAAGATGGTATCTTGAGATTTGAAGAAAGAGTATGGGTACCAGCGGTAACCGAGTTGAGGGAAGAGATTTTGCACGAGGCACACAATACGACATATTCCGTTCATCCGGGAGGCACAAAGATGTACCGAGATCTAAGGCAACATTTTTGGTGGCCCAATTTAAAACGGGAAGTCGCAGAGTGCGTCAGTAGATGTTTGACTTGCCAACGCGTTAAAGCAGAACATCAGCGGCCGAGTGGTTTACTACAACCGTTGGAAATACCAAAGTGGAAATGGGAGCATATTACGATGGACTTCGTGGTAGGACTTCCAGTTATGCAGAAAGGTTATGACGCCATTTGGGTTATCGTGGATCGACTTACCAAGACTGCACATTTTCTACCAATCAAGATCCGCTACAGTTTGAACCAATTAGCGAGTCTTTATGTAAAAGAGATTGTTTCACGACATGGAGTGCCGGTATCAATTGTCTTTGATCGAGATCCGCGCTTCACGTCCAATTTTTGGAAGAGTTTGCAAGAAAGAATGGGAACGCAGTTGAGGTTGAGTACAGCTTACCATCCTCAGACAGACGGACAGAGTGAGCGAACAATACAAACGCTGGAGGACATGCTTAGGACTTGCGTGATGGATTTTAAAGGAAATTGGGACGACCACCTACCCTTAGTAGAATTTGCATATAATAATAGCTACCATGCGAGTATCGGCATGCCACCGTACGAAGCTCTTTACGGAAGAAAGTGCAGAACGCCATTATATTGGGACGAAGTCGGAGAACGACGAATACTCGGACCAGAGCTAGTACAACAAACCGCAGACGTGGTGACAGTGATAAGAGCAAGATTAGTAGCAGCTCAAGATCGCCAGAAGAAATACGCAGATTTGCATCGGCAGGACCGAGACTTCAAAGTCGGCAGTTTTGTATTCTTGAAAGTATCTCCATGGAAAGGAAAGATCCGTTTCGGCAAGAAAGGAAAATTGAGTCCAAGATTTATAGGACCGTTCGAAATACAGAAGCGAGTGGGTGAAGTGGCATACAAAGTTGCGTTACCACCCGAGTTGGAGCACATCCACAATGTGTTCCACATTTCCGTGTTGCGACCGTACAAGGCCGACTACAAGCACGTGATTTCTTACGAGCCCATTCAAGTGGAGAAGAACTTGGCGTATGAAGAAATTTCTGTCCAGATATTAGATATGAAAGAGCAAACTTTGAGAAATAAAATTATTTCGTCTGTAAAAGTACTTTGGCGTAACCACGATGTCGAGGAGGCAACGTGGGAATTAGAAGATAGGATAATGAGGGATTATCCCCATTTGTTTGTGTAACCTTGCAGCAATTCCGGGACGGAATTTTTATAAGGGGGGGGAGGATGTAATACCCGAGAATTTCCTAATATTATTAAATAAATATATTAATGAAAATGAGAATTTATTTGAATATAAATGATTTGGTGTTTTGAGAATGATTAATTCAATTATATTAAATTAAATATCTATGACAATTAAAAAAAATGTGGAGTTTACGATAAACTCGTTGAGAGCCTAGTGTGGCACAGTGATGGGAAATATTAATAATTATATTAATTGACGAAGAATTTTTAAGTGAACAATTAATTAATTGTTAATTGTTATTAGAGAATATTAATTGATTGTTGTGGGATATTAACTATGGTTGATTAATAATATGTGATTATTATTATTGCAAGAAATATAATAATAATAATCCACTTGTTTATAATTGTGCTGAGATTTATATTTGTTAATGTGATAATTAATCCTATGATTATTAATTTGGTATAATTAATAATCAATGAGGAATAAATTAATTAATATTATTGTTAATTAATCAACAAGATAAATAGTTTATTTATTTGACATTATGAATAATAAAACAAATAAGTGAGTGATTAATATAATAAGATTATATTAATTGATATGTGCAAATGTGCAATACTTGAATATATAAAGTATATGGAATACAACTATATTATATAGTGTAGAGAGACACTTAAGTGTGACCATGCATGTATATACATAAACTATGTTATATAATGTAATGCGAATATATTACACATAGAAACCATATATTACATGAAGCATAATGTGATTATGTTAAAACTATATGTTATGAATGCATGATAATACTTATGTGACAATAAATATGTGGGTATACACTGTATAATATATCATGAACATATTGTAAACTATTAATTTTAATAAAGTGAGACATCATGAATATATGGTGAACAATTTAATAATACATGAGATAATGTAATGTGATAACATCCGATTAACTTATACCAGTATGATAAAAATGTACATGAATTATATGTGTACAATTCACACTTACTACATTATGTGAATCCATGTTAGAATTACATTGTAACTATAATTGTGGCCTAATTATATAGTATATATACATGTAACATATTTTGGCATAAGTGTTGTGTATATATACAAATTCTAGAATGCTGATATATGGCCTTGTCCCAATATGATAGTCACTCTCCTTCTCCTTCACGTGTATGGCAAAAAGGCTAAGGCCTATTCTCCCCATTCTTCTCCCAAGCTTAGCTAGCAATAATTATATGAGGAGTGGCTCTAATGATGGCTTTCAACAACTATCTACCAACTTCCTCTTATCTAGCATGCAATTCAAATTTCTGTTAGTTTGAAATGGTAGGCAATTGCATTGTCTGTATTTTGTTTTCTCTATAAATATGGCTTCCTTCCTTCTCATTTCTCCTTGCTGAGATTTTGTTTGAGTTGATAAGTTGAGAGCATATACATATATCAGTATAATAGCATTGTGAGATAGCAGCAAGCTTAATTCATAGCAAAGGTATAATTACATGATTCATGTTCTTCATTTTCATTTTTCTGTCAAAAATTTCAATTTCTGATTATACCAAATTGGACTATAATTGGATTGAAGGAAGTTTGTTTAGTTGTTATATAGTCTTATACATGTGTTAATAAGCCAATGTGACTGATCACAATCAAGTTCGTGAAGTAAATTTGTGTTTGGGCTGGGAACTGCCGAAGCAGGGAGCTCACTGGTGCTGGCCGAAGCACGGCGCAGCTGCGCCGGTTTACTACTGAGGCGCAGCGCAGCAGCGCCGGCCTCTGGAACCAGAATCTAATTTTATTCCTAAAACTGCTATGTGGTAGTTACTTGTATAGATAAGGCAAGCACGTGAACATGAGTAGAACATATGTATGAGTACATAGGCCTAACGTAAGCATGTTTAAACCAAGATGGTATACCTTTTTGACGAAACGACGTATATGTTTGAAGAGGAACTTAAAGTTATAAAGAGAGACTTGAATATGTTATATTTATATTCTGACTTTCGATACATGTTATTATGGTTTAGAGATTCATGAAGGAGGTGACAACTTGTGTATATATATATCTGAAGGTAACATGAACATGTTAGACTTCGTTAATAGAACTTACTAACGAAACATGGACTTAACATGTTGTATTAGAATCCATATTCTGATATTTTTAACATGCTTAATAATGAATATAACATCACTAGTATACCATACGTGTGTACTCGCTTGTTAAAATTCAATAAGAAGTTAACCAAGCACGGGTTTACGCATGTTTCTAAAGTAACAAACAATGCTAGTTATGAATAAATGATGTGGACAATCGCAAGCATGTATATTACAATTTGTATGACCTTCTCGCATGTATCTATGGTTTAATTGTATACGTTGTGATTGCATGGCCACATTTGGCCTTAAGCTCTTAGAAATCCTAAACTAAGAACCTAATATGTAAAGATAAATTTAGATTTGAATACGTGTATGATATAACTACTTGTGAGCATGCCTAAATCAAGTTATATGATCACCTCGTATATTTAAAATTAATGAGCATGATAGCTTACATGATTTTATGATGTTGTAAGGACTTGAATTGTTTAAAATGTAAGTCTAGAATCATGTTATGGAAAGTGGAACCTAGATTGCCTTGGGAAAACACGAAAGGACTTTTAACTTGTCAGTATACATGGTGTGAATGTTAGCTTGCATGACCGGACAGAAACCACAAGGCACATATCAGCCTTGGCTTAGCCAGAGGGCTGCGCAGCTGCGCCGACCCTAGGCTTAGCCATGGTGCAGCTGCGCCAGTCTGGAATCAGAATTGAGCCAGTTGTTGATCTGATTTTTTTGACAGTTAGCTTATGCGATTACTTTAACTTGTAATATATGACCAGTATGCTAAGAAATGTGTTAAGAGGCATGCTAAGTGATAGAATTGAATGTTTGATTATAAACTTCCCAAGGATAAGTCCAAAAGGTGTTTGGGGACTATAAAGCAACGATTAAAAACTATGTGATGACTTCATAATGTCTTGTAAACTGAAATGTGTTATATGTACGCAAACGTATATGATGAAGTATGTGTATAGTATGCAACTAAGTTAAACGTTTATGGGTGCATTTAAAATTACATATCATATGTGAGCATAAATGACTAATGAAAATCCTATACTTATAATACACTATAAATAGGATTCAAAAGTGTTGAATTACCTTACGTGGATAAACTACGCTAAAGGCAAGTTTCCTAACTTACACTCTTTTACGGTGCAAGTATTCTATCCTTGTATATTGTGAACTAGTTTCTTACTAAATTGTTGAATGGAATTAGCATACTTGAACTCTTAATTCATTAAAGCTATTATACATGTTGAACTTAGTATTATTCTTGAATATTGTGAAAGTGTCTATGCCATTTGATTCGGCTAGACTTATATTATTGAAAAGCGACCCAAACCAATTGATTGGTGCGGGATCTTGTATTTGACTGAGAAGAACAAACTATAACTGTCGGAGAACCGACGCGCGCACTTGAGTATGATTGACTGTTATGCATAATGAGGGTACTTTAGGCTGATCACCTGCTGTATCTATTTTTGTTGGATTTTCAGTTTATTACTGTCAAATCCTGTGGAAGTTCATAGTCCTTAGTGACTGCTCAGTATTCAGTTATCTTGAAATCTTGAATTGAATTATTATTGAATCATATTGATATTATTCTGTCCTTAGCGACTGTTATTGAGAACTGTTGATACTCTTGCCATCCTTGAACTATCAAACTTTTCTATACCTTTTCGAGAATTGAGAATTATATCACTTACCCTTGTCGTATATTACTTGCTGGGCAATTTGTGCTCATTCTTGCTTCCCTAAAACATTTCAGTTAAGGCAGAGCAGGGCGAACCTTCGGGCGTTGATAAGGGCAAGGGCAAGGCTACCAACTAGCTTGTCTCTTTTATGTTTTTCTTAATATTTTAATGTTGTATTAAGATGATGAAGTAAGACTGGATTTGATTATGTTTAAGCTTAAGTTAGATTATGTAATAAGTCGTTAATTAATATTAGTATGTAATCTATTAAGTACTTCAGGTTGCGAGACTTGGGGGAATAATTATAATAAATCATTGTAAATTATTCTAGAATAGATTTTCCGCTGTGATGGTGTGATATTTAGTTATTATTATTGCGATGAATTACCATGAGCACGTGATGAACCGAATTCGAGAGACCAAGTGGCGGTCCTGGAATTTGGGGGCGTCACACCTTGTTAAGTAGGTATGCAGCCGTTTCTAGGGCATATCCCCAGAAGGAAATTGGAAGGTCGGTTAAACTCATCATGGATCGTACCATGTCCAACTGTCTTCGATTTCTCCTTTCAAATACTCCATTTAACTGTGGTGTGCCTGGAGGAGACCATTGTAAGATTATACCATTTTCTCTGAGACAATTGAGAAACTCACTACTTAAGTATTCTCCACCTCGATCTGATCGAAGTATCTTAATACTCTTGTCTGTTTGTTTCTCTACTTCACTTCTGAACTCTTTGAACTTTTCAAATGATTCTGATTTGTATTTCATTAAATACACATATCCAAATCTTGAGTGATCATCAGTGAAAGTAATAAAATAAGAATACCCACACCCGTGCACATGTTGTCATAGGTCCACAAACGTCTGTGTGAATTAATGCCAACAACTTTGTAACTCTCTCTCCTTTTCCACTAAAAGGAGATTTAGTCATTTTACCCATGAGACAAGATTCACAAGTTGGATATGATTCATAATCAGATAGCTCGAGGAGCCCATCGTTATGCAACTTGGATAATCTTGTTTCATTGATATGACCGAGTCTACAGTGCCACATATAGGTATAATTAATATCATCTCTTTTCCTTTTCTTAATTTGTTCAATTTGAAATATATTTTCTTGTAAGTCAAGTGTATAATGTCCATTTCGCAAATTTCCAATACCATATAAAACATCGTCTTTATAAATAGAACAACCATTGTTCTTTATAATAACGTCAAAACCTTCCATATCCAATACAGAAATTGAAATAATGTTTTTAATAATATTCGGAACATAATAACAATTATTAAGATAAATGGATTTGCCCGAAGGCATTGCTAAACAATAAGTTCCTACAGCTAATGCAGCAACTTTTGCTCCATTTCTCACTCGTAGGATCACCTCATCTTTGTTCAGCTTTCTACTTTTGACCAGTCCCTGCACAGTATTACATATGTGAGAACCACAGCCGGTATCCAATACCCAAGTAGAATTATGATTTTCAGAAAAATTAATTTCAATCATAAACAAACCTTGATTGGAAGTCGAAGCTTCTCCAAGCTTCTTCTCTGCTAGAAACTTCTTGCAGTTCTTCTTCCAATGTCCCGGCTCATTGCAATGAAAGCACATTCCTTTAGGCTGTTCAGGTTTCTTTTGCTCCTTTTCTTTCCCTTTTCCCTTAGCCTTCTTAGATTTCTTCTTTTCAGAAGACACTTTGGGCCTCTTCCTTTTATTGGAAGAATCCACCATCAAGACATGGTTCTTCTTGGATGAGATGTGACCTTCTGCAGTTTTCAGCATGTTAAGCAGCTCAGGTAAGCTGACATCTAGCTTATTCATGTGAAAATTAACCACAAACTGCGAGAAGGTCTCAGGGAGTGACTGCAAGACCAAGTCTTGACTCAACTCCCCATCCATGACGAACCCAAGCTGTCCAAGGCGTTCAATCAAATTGATTACCTTCAGAACATGAGTCTCGACGGCAGTGCCCTCGGTCACCCGAGATCGGAAGAGCTCCTTAGATATCTCATATCTAGCAGTCCTACTCTGTTCACCATACAACTCCTTGAGGTGAAGCAGCATAGCAGGAGCATTCATTTTTTCGTGCTGACGCTGAAGCTCGTTATTCATGGATGCGAGCATGATGCATTGAGCCACAGATGCATCATCTTGCCACTTATTGAAAGTGGCAATCTCTTCCTCAGAGGCTGTTTCTGAAACAGATTCAGGGATAGTGAAATTTAGGACATAAGAAATCTTTTCAGCAGTGAGAACAATTCTCAGATTTCTTAGTCAGTCCTCATAATTCGGGCCGTTAAGCTTATTTGCATCAAGTATGCTTCGTAGTGAGATTAGTGATTTTGACATTTTTAAGTTAAGTCCAGCCTAGCACTTCTATAAATTCAAAAAAGAAAAATTTCGTCCTTGTGGATAGCACAACAAGACTAGATCGTTCAATTTTCTTGATAAGCATCAAATGTGATTAATTAAAATCTTAAATATTCAATACTCGCTTTGTGGATAGCACAACAAGCTCATATTAAATATTTAATACTCTATTAACTAATCATGCTAGAAGGCGACGTTCGATATTCCAAATATCATTTGAACGCTTCAGACTTAATATTATTTGTTTGAGGGGTTTGTTATTATTTGTCTCATCTTTTTAAGCGCGCATGCACATATATATATATAAAATACGCGTCATTTTATTAAACATGCGAAGCATGTTTGTATAAAATATAATATATATAATATTTAGCATGTAATATAGAATACTATATTCTACCCGGATTGATTATGGACTTTTATTCTAGTTTGGTTCACTAGAGCCACCAAGTGAACCAAAAGGTCAAACCTAGGAGTGCAAGAATTTAAATTTAAATATAACTATTACATTTAAACCCTGGCTCCATACAAA
Organism: Panax stipuleanatus; assembly: GCA_020205555.1. Taxonomy (NCBI): domain Eukaryota; kingdom Viridiplantae; phylum Streptophyta; class Magnoliopsida; order Apiales; family Araliaceae; genus Panax; species Panax stipuleanatus. The sequence continues at coordinate 100,061 of JAINUT010002406.1, read as the reverse complement.
TGAGTCTTCACGCGTTTCTTGCTCCTTGGTCTCCAATTTCTTCAAAATAATTCTAACTATCTCTATTACATTAACTATTTAAAATTAAATAGAAACCTTCATCAGCAGTCAAGGGGAAGTACATAGAAAGGAGATAGAATTTACATCGAGAATAAAACTAGAGAAGACGAGGTACGCAGACCCCATTTTATAAAACCCATTCATTCAAGCATTCAACCAAAATAAAATCCAATCACATTGGTCATAGTCCATAATCAATCCCTTTTATTACCATACATATCATCATACGTATCAATAAAACTTATTCATCTCATGAAAATAAATTCATTCCATATATGTATTAATATCAGTTAATGGGCAAAAGTTTGCTAAACTTTGTTTTTGGAAAAATAAACTCCTTTATTTCATTCAAAAACAATTCCAAATTAAACTCTTTAATTTTAGAAATTCTGAAATCTCATTTCATATAAAATAAACATCTTTATTTTAAACCTTATTAATTAAATAAACCATTCATTTAATTAAATAAAACAAAAAAAAATTTCAGTTCCTCTCCAGTGGCGCAGCTGCGCCAAGAATGTAAAGGGAACCGGCGCAGCTGCGCAGCATGAAAACCAGGAACAGCACCCGGCGCAGCCGCGCAGCAATATTGCCTTGTACCGGCGCAGCTTCGCAGAATCTGAAAAATTTTTGTTGCCCAGAACTCGATCTAATCGCATATCATACATGTATGGAATCACATAGACTGATAATTAGCACAAGATTGGCTCTGATACCACTGTTGGGTTTGTACGTAACGCAATCATGCAATCAAATCACATAAATAGGGCGGAAGCATAAAAAACTAGGTTTTCAAAAATTTATACAAACCCATTACCATGATCATTCTTGTGCATCAATTATCAGTGAATGAAGAAGGAGAAAAATAGAATTATACCTTTGAAGATCCAAGCTTCCTCAGGTACAAGTTCTACTCCTTTGATTCCTCTGTAGTGGCTCCTTCCCTTGATCAATGTCAGCCACCCAAATGTTTGGCCTCTAACGGTGATCCATCAAGGAAGATGAAGAACTCAGTAAGATGGGTTATTGGCTTAACCCTTGTTTCTATCTCTATAGAATATGTGTACTCCTAACTCTTGAAAAATTCACGTACCTTATTTCTGATATAAGACTCTCTTATATAGATATTAGGTTAACCCTCCTAATCCAATTAGAATAGGGTTTTAATTAATTAATTAATTAATTACTTTTAATTAATTTATATCCTAATCTTTATTAGGATTGAGAGAGAGTACTGATATTATATTAATTCCTAAACTCCTTTAGAATTAAAATAATAATAATAATAATAATAATAATAAGACTCCTCTTATTAATTTATATTTAATCTTTCTAAAATATTAAATAATAAACATTAAGCTATTTAATTTATTCTATCATCATAGATTAAATTAATTATACTTAATGCATTATTACTATTATGCCATTTTCTTCTTAAATAATTCTTCTTCCTTTTATGGTGTGACCCTTTAGGTTCTCCATATTAAATCGGTTGTGAATAAATCAATTAGAACAATTCTAATCTTATTTAAATAAACAAATTGAACTAATAATCTATTTAAATAAATAACATTTATTCTACAATAGGGATAAGCCTCCCTAGCGATCAACGACTTTTCAGATAATATAGATTTCAACATTAATCATAAAAGAACCTGTGAGTTAATAGTTACCGTACAATTCAATCCTTCTACCATATATACAATGTCCCAATTAAATATAAGACATGGATTTACTGTCAAGTCTTAATTTATTTAATCATATGTGTTTCGATTAGAAAATGCACAACTCCAAATAATGCAAATTAGAAACCTCTTTCTAATTGCATTCTACCTTGGCCAAGGATTCCTGGGTTGTCATTTAACGAATCACATAGGACATATCTCCTCTTTTACTAGAGGTGGTAGATTCTTTATTGATCATTCATTATCTCCATATGTAACTCATTATACCCAAGCATACCCTATATATGCCTTAAAAGGCCTTAAGGAATTAGTCAAAGTATAATTTGTTACATACAAGATACGATGATGATCTCAAGTCCAAGGATCACATGTACTACTATCACATTAGGAATTCCTATTGACAGGCGAGTAAAACTCCATTAGGTATTCCATAGCGAGTCACGTTCAGTGAACTTATTCTCCAATAAGCACCTACATACTTGCTTTAGTGTCTCCACACAAATGACCATGAGATCAGTCATCCTCATCCAATGAGCAAGCAACATATGTACCAATCTATTCAGATTACTAATCCCCATTTTAGTAATCCCACAATTGGGAACTATTTTAGTTTTTAAGCTTTCTAAGAATTTAGATCTCATTATCATGATCTCATCATGATTCTAAAAGCATTGCTTAAAACTATGGGTTATTTACATATTATAAAAACAGCACCATGTAGATAATTATATGCCTTAAATGAATATTTTATTAATAAATAACTAAGATTGTTTACAAAGTATGTGCTTTGTCATCATACATGATTGGCTTGTATGCACACTACTATCAATCTCCCACTTGCACCAAAGCCAATCGCCATGGTATCTCATACCCATCTTCTCTAAGTGACGATCAAACTGCTGTTGTGTTAAAGCTTTAGTAAATGGATCTGCAATATTGTCTTGAGAATCTACACGCTCCAAGGTGACGTCTCCTCTTTCAATAATCTCCCTGATCAAGTGAAATTGCCGCAATACGTGTTTAGATTTTTGATGAGACCTGGGTTCCTTAGCCTGTGCAACCGCTCCGGTGTTATCACAGTATACGGGAACTGCTTCTCCAATGCTAGGAACCACACCAAGTTCAGTTATGAACTTCTTCATCCAAACAGCTTCCTTTGCAGCTTCACTTGCAGCTATATACTCTGCCTCTGTCATTGAATCAACAACCGTTTGCTGCTTGGAACTCTTCCAACTCATTGCACCTCCGTTCAAGGTAAACACATACCCTGAAACAGATTTACTGTCATCTTGGTCTGTTTGAAAACTTGAGTCCGTGAATCCCTCGAGTTTTAATTCAGACCCACCGTAGACAAGAAAAATATCTTTAGTCCTTCTCAAGTACTTTAGGATATTTTTCACTGCCTTCCAGTGCTCTTCTCCTGGATTCGACTTGTATCTGCTTGTTACACTAAGTGCGTGAGCAACATCCGGTCTAGTACATATCATACCGTACATGATAGATCCTATTGCAGAAGCATAAGGGATCTTACTCATATGGTCTCTCTCCTCAGGTGTCTTTGGGGCCTGTTTCTTAGAGAGATTTATTCCATGGCTCATCGGCATGAGACCTTTTTTGGAATCTTCCATGCTAAACCTCTTTAGCACCGTATCAATGTACGTTCCTTGGGATAAGCCGAGCATCCTTTTAGATCTATCTCTATAGATCTTTATCCCCTAAATATAGGATGCTTCACCTAAGTCCTTCATGGAGAAATTTTTAGGTAACCAGATTTTAATGGATTGTAACATAGGAATGTCATTCCCTATCAGTAATATATCATCAACATATAATACAAGGAATGATACTGCGCTCCCACTAACCTTCTTGTATACACATGGTTCGTCCTCGTTTTTGATAAAATAAAACTCTTTGATTGTCTCATCAAAACGAATGTTCCATCTACGAGAAGCTTGCTTCAACCCATAAATGGATCGTTGTAGCTTACAGTCTAACTTTTGAAATAAATCCCTCTGGCTGTGTCATATACACATCCTCCTCAAGTTTCCCATTGAGGAAGGCCGTTTTCACGTCCATCTGCCAGATCTCATAGTCGTTGTAAGCTGCAATCGCAAGCAAAATCCGAATGGACTTGAGCATGGCTACTGGTGAGAAGGTTTCATCATAGTCAACTCCTTGTCTTTGTTTGAAACCTTTTGCAACCAGTCGGGCCTTATAGGTCTCTACCTTTCCGTCTGCTCCAGTCTTTTTCTTAAAAACCCATTTACACCCAATAAGTTTAATACCTTCAGGTGGTGAAACCAAAGACCATACTTTGTTTTCATACATGGAGTCCATTTCGAATTTCATGGCTTCAAGCCATTTCCCTAAGTCTTTATTACTCATAGCCTGTTCGTAATTCAATGGATCATCATCATTCATGATGTGTACCTCATCGTTATCCTCTATAACGAATCCATACCTCTCAGGTATCTTCGGTACTCTTCCAGATTTACGAACAGGGTGTGGTACAGTAGGTTCTTCTACTTGGTTAGGTACCTGACTTTGGTCCGTGGTAACTTGTGGTTCTTGAACTTCTTCAAGATATATTTTGCTCCCACTGACCCCTTCATGGATAAACTCTTTCTCCAAGAAGGTAGCATGTTTCGCAACAAACACCTTTTGATCAGTTGGATGATAGAAATAATACCCTACGATTTTTTTAGGGTATCCCACAAATCTACACTTATCGGATTTAGTCTGTAGCTTATTTTCAAACTTTTTGACATAAGCTGGACAACCCCAAGTCTTAACATGCTTAAGATTTGGTTTCCTCCCTTTCCACATCTCATATGGAGTCTTTGGGGCGAATTTGGTAGGTACCTTGTTAAGTAGGTATGCAGCCGTTTCTAGGGCATATCCCCAGAAGGAAACTGGAAGGTCGGTAAAACTCATCATGGATCGAACCATGTCCAACAGTGTTCGATTTCTCATTTCAAATACTCCATTTAACTGTGGTGTACCTGGAGGAGACCATTGTAAGATTATACCATTTTCTCTGAGACAATTGAGAAACTCACTGCTTAAATATTCTCCACCTCGATCTGATTGAAGTATCTTAATACTCTTGCCCGTTTGTTTCTCTACTTCACTTCTGAACTCTTTGAACTTTTCAAATGAGTCTGATTTGTATTTCATTAAATACACATATCCAAATCTTGAGTGATCATCAGTGAAAGTAATAAAATAAGAATACCCACACCCGTGCACTTGTTGTCATAGGTCCACAAACGTCTGTGTGAATCAATGCCAACAACTCTGTAACTCTCTCTCCTTTTCCAATAAAAGGAGATTTAGTCATTTTACCCATGAGACAAGATTCACAAGTTGGATATGATTCATAATCAGATAGCTCGAGGAGCCCATCTTTATGCAACTTGGATAATCTTGTTTCGTTGATATGACCGAGTCTACAGTGCCACATATAGGTATAATTAATATCATCTCTTTTCCTTTTCTTAATTTGTTCAATTTGAAATATATTTTCTTGTAAGTCAAGTGTATAATGTCCATTTCGCAAATTTTCAATACCATATAAAACATCGTCTTTATAAATAGAACAACCATTGTTCTTTATAATAACGTCAAAACCTTCCATATCCAATACAGAAATTGAAATAATGTTTTTAATAATATTCGGAACATAATAACAATTATTAAGATAAATGAATTTGCCCGAAGGCATTGCTAAACAATAAGTTCCTACAGCTAATGCAGCAACTTTTGCTCCATTTCTCACTCGTAGGATCACCTCATCTTTGTTCAGCTTTCTACTTCTGACCAGTCCCTGCACAGTATTACATATGTGAGAACCACAGCCGGTATCCAATACCAAAGTAGAATTATGATTTTCAGAAAAATTAATTTCAATCATAAACAAACCTTGATTGGAAGTCGAAGCTTCTCCAAGCTTCTTCTCTGCTAGAAACTTCTTGCAGTTCCTCTTCCAATGTCCCGGCTCATTGCAATGAAAGCACATTCCTTTAGCTGGTTCAGGTTTCTTTTGCTCCTTTTCTTTCCCTTTTCCCTTAGCCTTCTTAGATTTCTTCTTTTCAGAAGACACTTTGGGCCTCTTCCTTTTATTGGAAGAATCCACCATCAAGACATGGTTCTTCTTGGATGAGATGTGACCTTCTGCAGTTTTCAGCATGTTAAGCAGCTCAGGTAAGCTGACATCTAGCTTATTCATGTGAAAATTAACCACAAACTGCGAGAAGGTCTCAGGGAGTGACTGCAAGACCAAGTCTTGACTCAACTCCCCATCCATGACGAACGCAAGCTGTCCAAGGCGTTCAATCAAATTGATTACCTTCAGAACACGAGTCTCGACGGCAGTGCCCTCGGTCACCCGAGATCGGAAGAGCTCCTTAGATATCTCATATCTAGCAGTCCTACTCTGTTCACCATACAACTCCTTGAGGTGAAGCAGCATAGCCGGAGCATCTATTTTTTCGTGCTGACGCTGAAGCTCGTTATTCATGGATGCGAGCATGATGCATTGAGCCACAGATGCATCATCTTGCCACTTATTGAAAGTGGCAATCTCTTCCTCAGAGGCTGTTTCTGAAACAGATTCAGGGATAGTGTAATTTAGGACATAAGAAATCTTTTCAGCAGTGAGAACAATTCTCAGATTTCTTAGCCAGTCCTCATAATTCGGGCCGGTAAGCTTATTTGCATCAAGTATGCTTCGTAGTGAGATTAGTGATTTTGACATTTTTAAAATTCTGCATGTGAAAAGACAACATTTTAGCAAACATTCATTTTATTAACTTTGCATACCAAAATAAATTTAGGTCTTTATTTTAAATTGGTAACTCCCACTATTTTCATCAAACTATATTACCCTCACTCATATAGTTCGGCAACATCTAATTAAAGATTTGCTAGTGAGATTAAGGATCCCATTTCAAATGTATATAACCTTGTGGATAGCACAACAAGCGATATACAAATAAATAGGTAAACAACTCTTGTCAATTACATCACCATGTAACTCCTTTTATTTTGCCTCTTAAATCATAATGGTCATGTATGTGCACATCCGAACTAAAATGATTTAAGTTAAGTCCAGCCTAGCACTTCTATAAATTCAAAAAAGAAAAATTTCGTCCTTGTGGATAGCACAACAAGACTAGATCGTTCAATTTTCTTGATAAGCATCAAATGTGATTAATTAACATCTTAAATATTCAATACTCGCCTTGTGGATAGCACAACAAACTCATATTAAATATTTAATACTCTATTAACTAATCATGCTAGAAGGCGACGTTCGATATTCCAAATATCATTTGAACGCTTCAGACTTAATATTATTTCTTTGAGGGGTTTGTTATTATTTGTCTCATCTTTTTAAGCGCGCATGCACATATATATATATAAAATACGCGTCATTTTATTAAACATGCGAAGCATGTTTGTATAAAATATAATATATATATATATATATATAATATTTAGCATGTAATATAGAATACTATATTCTACCCGGATTGATTATGGACTTTTATTCTAGTTTGGTTCACTAGAGCCACCAAGTGAACCAAAAGGTCAAACCTAGGAGTGCAAGAATTTAAATTTAAATATAACTATTACATTTAAACCTTGGCTCCATACAAATGAGTCTTCACGCGTTCCTTGCTCCTTGGTCTCCAATTTCTTCAAAATAATTCTAATTATCTCTATTACATTAACTATTTAAAATTAAATAGAAACCTTGATCAGCAGTCAAGGGGAAGTACATAGAAAGGAGATAGAATTTACATCGAGAATAAAACTAGAGAAGACCAGGTACGCAGACCCCATTTTACAAAACCCATTCATTCAAGCATTCAACCAAAATAAAATCCAATCACATTGGTCATAGTCCATAATCAATCCCTTTTATTACCATACATATCATCATACGTATCAATAAAACTTATTCATCTCATGAAAATAAATTCATTCCATATATGTATTAATATCAGTTAATGGGAAAAAGTTTGCTAAACTTTGTTTTTGGAAAAATAAACTCCTTTATTTCATTCAAAAACAATTCCAAATTAAACTCTTTAATTTTAGCAATTCTGAAATCTCATTTCATATAAAATAAACATCTTTATTTTAAACCTTTATTAATTAAATAAACCATTCATTTAATTAAATAAAACAAAAAAAAATTTCAGTTCCTGTCCAGTGGCGCAGCTGCGCCAAGAATGTAAAGGGAGCCGGCGCAGCTGCGCAGCATGAAAACCAGGAACAGCACCCGGCGCAGCTGCGCAGCAATATTGCCTTGTACCGGCGCAGCTTCGCAGAATCTGAAAAATTTTTGTTGCCCAGAACTCGATCCAATCGCATATCATACATGTATGGAATCACATAGACTGATAATTAGCACAAGATTGGCTCTGATACCACTGTTGGGTTTGTACGTAACGCAATCATGCAATCAAATCACATAAATAGGGCGGAAGCGTAAAAAACTAGGTTTTCGAAAATTTATACAAACCCATTACCATGATCATTCTTGTGCATCAATTATCAGTGAATGAAGAAGGAGAAAAACAGAATTATACCTTTGAAGATCCAAGCTTCCTCAGGTACAAGTTCTACTCCTTTGATTCCTTTGATTCCTCTGTAGTGGCTCCTTCCCTTGATCAATGTCAGCCACCCAAATGTTTGGCCTCTAACGGTGATCCACCAAGGAAGATGAAGAACTTAGTAAGATGGGTTATCGGCTTAACCCTTGTTTCTATCTCTATAGAATATGTGTACTCCCAACTCTTGAAAAATTCACGTACCTTATTTCTGATATAAGACTCTCTTATATAGATATTAGGTTAACCCTCCTAATCCAATTAGAATAGGGTTTTATTTAATTAATTAATTAAATACTTTTAATTAATTTATATCCTAATCTTTATTAGGATTGAGAGAGAGTACTGATATTATATTAATTTCTAAACTCCTTTAGAATTAAAATAATAATAATAATAATAATATTAATAAGACTCCTCTTATTAATTTATATTTAATATTTTTAAAATATTAAATAATAAACATTAAGCTATTTAATTTATTCTATCATCATAGATTAAATTAATTATACTTAATGCATTATTACTATCATGCCATTTTCTTCTTAAATAATTCTTCTTCCTTTTATGGTGTGACCCTTTAGGTTCTCCATATTAAACCGGTTGTGAATAAATCAATTAGAACAATTCTAATCTTATTTAAAAAAATAAATTAAACTAATAATCTATTTAAATAAATAACATTTATTCTACAATAGGGATAAGCCTCCCTAGCGATCAACGACTTTTCAGATAATATATATTTCAACATTAATCATAAAAGAACCTGTGAGTTAATAGTTACCGTACAATTCAATCCTTCCACCATACAATGTCCCAATTAAATATAAGACATGGATTTACTGTCAAGTCTTAATTTATTTAATCATATGTGTTTCGATTAGAAAATGCACAACTCCAAATAATACAAATTAGAAACTTCTTTCTAATTTCATTCTACCTTGGCCAAGGATTCCTGGGTTGTCATTTAACGAATCACATAGGACATATCTCCTCTTTTACTAGAGGTGGTAGATTCTTTATTGATCATTCATTATCTCCATATGTAACTCATTATACCCAAGCATACCCTATATATGCCTTAAAAGGCCTTAAGGAATTAGTCAAAGTATAATTTGTTACATACAAGATACTATGATGATCTCAAGTCCAAGGATCACATGTACTACTATCACATTAGGAATTCCTATTGACAGGCGAGTAAAACTCCATTAGGTATTCCATAGCGAGCCACGTTCAGTGAACTTATTCTCCAATAAGCACCTACATACTTGCTTTAGTGTCTCCACACAAATGACCATGAGATCAGTCATCCTCATCCAATGAGCAAGCAACATATGTACCAATCTATTCGGATTACTAATCCCCATTTTAGTAATCCCACAATTGGGAACTATTTTAGTTTTTAAGCTTTCTAAGAATTTAGATCTCATTATCATGATCTCATCATGATTCTAAAAGCATTGCTTAAAACTATGGGTTATTTACATATTATAAAAACAGCACCATGTAGATAATTATATGCCTTAAATGAATATTTTATTAATAAACAACTAAGATTGTTTACAAAGTATGTGCTTTGTCATCATACATGATTGGCTTGTATGCACACTACTATCAATCTCCCACTTGCACCAAAGCCAATCGCCATGGTATCTCATACCCATCTTCTCTAAGTGACGATCAAACTGCTGTTGTGTTAAAGCTTTAGTATATGGATCTGCAATATTGTCTTGAGAATCTACACGCTCCAAGGTGACCTCTCCTCTTTCAATGATCTCCCTGATCAAGTGAAATTGTCGCAACACGTGTTTAGATTTCTGATGAGACCTGGGTTCCTTAGCCTGTGCAACCGCTCCGGTGTTGTCACAGTATACGGGAACTGCTTCTCCAATGCTATGAACCACACCAAGTTCAGTTATGAACTTCTTCATCCAAACAGCTTCCTTTGCAGCTTCACTTGTAGCTATATACTCTGCCTCTGTCACTGAATCAGCAACCGTTTGCTGCTTGGAACTCTTCCAACTCACTACACCTCCGTTCAAGGTAAACACATACCCGGAAACAGATTTACTGTCATCTTGGTCTGTTTGAAAACTTGAGTCCGTGAATCCCTCGAGTTTTAATTCAGACCCACCGTAGACAAGAAAAATATCTTTAGTCCTTCTCAAGTACTTTAGGATATTTTTCACTGCCTTCCAGTGCTATTCTCCTGGATTCGACTGGTATCTGCTTGTTACACTAAGTGCGTGAGCAACATCCGGTCTAGTACATATCATACCGTACATGATAGATCCTATTGCAGAAGCATAAGGGATCTGTTGGGTTTGTACGAAATCGTGACGCAATCAAATTGCAAAAATTAGCGGAAGCATGGTATATCAGAGTTTAAAAATTTCTACAAAACCATTACCCGGATCATCCTTTATGCAAATTATTAATTTAAAACGATAAATAAGAAGTTATGGAATCATACCCTTGTAGAACGAAGCTTCCACAGGTACTAGTTCAACTCCTTGTTCTTCGTGATCTCCTTGAATTTTCGGGTTAGATTCCGTTCTTTGATCAACGTTAGCCACCCAAGTGCTTGGCCTCTAGAGGTGATCCACCAAGGAAGATGAATTATCAAGAAGGAGGGTGTTTGGCTTAACCTTAGTTTTCTATCCTCTATAGAAAAGGAGTACTCTCCAACAATTGGAATTGCATCAATCTAATATCTATTATAAGACTCCTCTTATATAGATATTAGTCAACCCTTCTAATCCTATTAGACATGGGATTTCTTTTAATTAATTAAACTCCTTTAATTAATTTAGGCTTCCCACCACATGGGAATAATTAATTAAATTCATTTAATTAATTTGTCTCCTAATCTTATTAGGAATAAATGAGAGTACTAAATATTAAATTAATTACTAAACTCCTTTAGAAATTAAAATAATAATAATTGTAATAATATTAATAAGACTCCTCTTATTAATTTATATTTAATATTTTCAAAATATTAAATAATAAACATTAAGCTATTTAATTTATTCTATCACCATAGATTAAATTAATTATACTTAATGCATTATTACGATTATGCCATTACCTTCTTAAATAATTATTCTTCCTTTTATGGTGTGACCCTTTAGGTTCTCCATATTAAACCGGTTGTGAATAAATCAATTAAAACAATTTTAATCTTATTTAAATAAATAAATTAAACTAATAATTTATTTAAATAAATAATATTTATTCTACAATAGGGATAAGCCTCCCTAGCGATCAACGACTTTCCAGATAATATAGATTTCAACATTAATCATAAAAGAACCTGTGAGTTAATATTTACCATACAATTCAATCCTTCCACCATACAATGTCCCAATTAAATATAAGACATGGATTTACTGTCAAGTCTTATTTTATTTAATTATATGTATTTCGATTAGAAAATGCACAACTCCAAATAATGCAAATTAAAAAATCCTTTCTAATTTCATTTCACCTTGGCCAAGGATTCCTGGGTTGTCATTTAACGAATCACATAGGACATATCTACTCTTTTACTAGAGGTGGTAGATTCTTTATTGATCATTCATTATCTCCATATGTAACTCATTATACCCAAGCATACCCTATATATGCCTTAAAAGGTCTTAAGGAATAAGTCAAAGTATAATTTGTTACATACAAGATACTATGATGATCTCAAGTCCAAGGATTACTTGTACTACTATCACATTAGGAATTCCTATTGACAGGCGAGTAAATCTCCATAAGGTATTCCATAGCGAGTCACGTTCAGTGAACTTATTCTCCAATAAGCACCTACATACTTGCTTTAGTGTCTCCACACAAATGATCATGAGATCAATCATCCTCATCCAATGAGCAAGCAACATATGTACCAATCTATCCGGATTTACTAATCCCCTTTTTAGTAATCCCACGATTGGGAACTATTTTAGTTTCTAAGAATTTAGATCTCATTAGCATGATCATCATCATGATTCTAAAAGCATTGCTTAAAACTATGGGTTATTTACATATTATAAAAACAGCAACATGTAGATAATTAAATGCCTATAATAAATGAATATTTCATTAATAAATAAATAAGATTGTTTACAAAGTACGTGCTTTATCATCATGCATGATTGGCTTGTATGCACACTACTATCAATCTCCCACTTGCACTAAAGCCAATCGCCATGGTATCTCATACCCATCTTCTCTAAGTGACGATCAAACTGCTGTTGTGTTAAAGCTTTAGTAAATGGATCTGCAATGTTGTCTTGAGAGTCTACACGCTCCAAGATGACGTCTCCTCTTTCAATGATCTCCCTGATCAAATGAAATCGCCGCAACACGTGTTTAGATTTCTGATGAGACCTCGGTTCCTTAGCCTGTGCAACTGCTCCTGTGTTGTCACAGTAAATGGGAACTGCTTCTCCAATGCTAGGAACCACATCAAGTTCAGTTATGAACTTCTTCATCCAAACAGCTTCTTTTGCAGCTTCACTTGCAGCTATATACTCTGCCTCTGTCACTGAATCAGCAACTGTTTGCTGCTTGGAACTCTTCCAACTCACTGTGCCTCCGTTCAAGGTAAAAACATACCCTGAAACAGATTTACTGTCATCTTGGTCCGTTTGAAAACTTGAGTCTGTGAAGCCCTCGAGTTTTAATTCAGACCCACCGTAGACAAGAAAAATATCCTTAGTCCTTCTCAAGTATTTTAGGATATTCTTCACTGCCTTCCAGTGCTCTTCTCCTGGATTCGACTGGTATCTGCTCATTACACTAAGTGAATGAGCAACATCCGGTCTAGTACATATCATACCGTACATGATAGATCCTATTGCAGAAGCATAAGGGATCTTACTCATACGGTCTCTCTCCTCAGGTGTCTTTGGGGCCTGTTTCTTGGAGAGATGTATTCCATGGCTCATCGGCATGAGACCTCTTTTAGAATCTTCCATGCTAAATCTCTTTAGCATTGCATCAATGTACGTTCCTTGGGATAAACCAAGCATCCTTTTAGATCTATCTCTATAGATCTTTATCCCCAAAATATAGGATGCTTCTCCCAAGTCCTTCATGGAGAAGTGTTTAGATAACCAGATTTTAATTGATTGTAGCATAGGAATGTCATTCCCTATCAGTAATATATCATCAACATATAATACAAGGAATGAAATTACGCTCCCACTAACCTTCTTGTACACACATGGTTCATCGTCATTTTTGATAAAATCAAACTCTTTGATTGTCTCATCAAAACGAATGTTCCATCTACGAGAAGCTTGCTTCAATCCATAAATGGATCGTTGCAGCTTACAGACTTGATTTATTCCAACCTTTGAAACAAATCCCTCTGGCTGTGTCATATACACATCCTCCTCAAGTTTCTCATTGAGGAAGGCCGTTTTCACGTCCATCTGCCAGATCTCATAGTCGTTATAAGCTGCAATCGCAAGCAAAATCCGAATGGACTTGAGCATAGCTACTGGTGAAAAGGTTTCATCATAGTCAACTCCTTGTCTTTGTTTGAAACCTTTTGCAACCAGTCGGGCCTTATAGGTCTCCACCTTGCCGTCCGCTCCAGTCTTTCTTTTAAAGACCCATTTACACCCAATAGGCTTAATGCCTTCAGGTGGTGAAACCAAAGTCCATACTTTATTTTCATACATGGAGTCCATTTCGGATTTTATGGCTTCAAGACATTTCTCTGAGTCTTTATTACTCATAGCCTGTTCGTAATTCAATGGATCATCATCATTCATGATGTGTACCTCATCGTCATCCCCTAAAACGAATCCATACCTCTCAGGTATCTTCGGTACTCTTCCAGATTTACGAACAGGGTGTGGTATAGTAGGTTCTTCTACTTGGTCAGGTACCTGACTTTGATCCGTGGTAATTTGTGGTTCTTGAACTTCTTCAAGATATATCTTACTCCCACTGACCCCTTCATGGATAAACTCCTTTTCCAAGAAGGCAGCATGTTTCGCAACAAACACCTTTTGATCAGTTGGATGATAGAAATAATACCCTACAGTTTCTTTAGGGTATCCCACAAATCTACACTTTTCGGATTTAGTTTGTAGCTTATCATGTTCAAACTTTTTGACATAAGCTGGACAACCCCAAGTCTTAACATGCTTAAGATTTGGTTTCCTCCCCTTCCACATCTCATATGGAGTCTTTGGGGCGGATTTGGTAGGTACCTTGTTAAGTAGGTATGCAGTCATTTCTAGGGCATATCCCCAGAAGGAAATTGGAAGGTCGGTAAAACTCATCATGGATCGAACCATGTCTAACAGTGTTCGATTTCTCCTTTCAGATACTCCATTTAACTGTGGTGTACCTGGAGGAGTCCATTGTGAGATTATACCATTTTCTTTGAGACAATTGAGAAACTCACCGCTTAAGTATTCTCCGCCTCGATCTGATCGAAGTATCTTTATACTCTTGCCCGTTTGTTTCTCTACTTCACTTCTGAATTCTTTGAACTTTTCAAATGATTCCGACTTGTATTTCATTAAATACACATATCCAAATCTTGAGTGATCATCAGTGAAAGTAATAAAATAAGAATACCCACCCCGTGCACTTGTTGTCATAGGCCCACAAACGTCTGTGTGAATCAATGTCAACAACTCTGTAACTCTTTCTCCTCTTCCACTAAAAGGAGATTTAGTCATTTTACCCATGAGACAAGATTCACAAGTTGGATATGATTCATAATCGGATAGCTCGAGGAGCCCATCTTTATGCAACTTGGATAATCTTGTTTCATTGATATGACCGAGTCTACAGTGCCACATGTAGGTATAATTAATATCATCTCTTTTCCTTTTCTTAGTTTGTTCAATTTGAAATATATTTTCTTGTAAGTCAAGTGTATAAAGTCCATTTCGCAAATTTCCAATACCATATAAAACATCGTCTTTATAAATAGAACAACTATTGTTCTTTATAACAACGTTAAATCCTTCCATATCCAATACAGAAATTGAAATAATGTTTTTAATAGTATTCGGAACATAATAACAATTATTAAGATAAATGGACTTGCCCGAAGGCATTGCTAAATAATAAGTTCCTACAGCTAATGCAGCAACCTTTGCTCCATTCCCTACTCGTAGGATCACCTCATCATTGTTCAGCTTTCTACTTCTGACCAGTCCCTTCACATTATTACATATGTGAGAACCACAGCCGGTATCCAATACCCAAGTAGAATTTTGACTTTCTAAAAAATTAATTTCAATCATGAACAAACCTTGATTGGAAGTCGAAGCTTCTCCAAGCTTCTTGTCTGCCAGAAACTTCTTGCAGTTTTTCTTCCAATGACCCGGCTCGTTGCAATGGAAGCACATTACTTTGCTAGCTGGATCAGATTTCTTTTGTTCCTTTATGTTCACCTTGCCCTTGGTCATCCGAGATCGGAAGAGCTCCTTAGATATCTCATATCTAGCAGTCCTACTTTGTTCGCCATACAACTCCTTGAGGTGAATCAACATAGTAGGAGCATCCATGTTTTCTTGCTGACGCTGAAGCTCGTTATTCATGGATGCGAGCATGATGCATTGAGCTACAGATGCATCATCTTTCCACTTTACAATGTGGCAATCTCTTCCTCAGAGGTTGTTTCTGGAACAGTTCCAGGGACATGTGAGTTTAGGACATAAGAAATCTTTTCAGCAGTGAGAACTATTCTCAGATTTCTTAGCCAGTCCGTATAATTCGGCCCGGTAAGCTTATTAGCATCAAGTATGCTTCGCAGTGAAATTAGTGATTTTGACATTTTTAAAATTCTGCATGTGAAAAACAAAATTTTAGCAAACATTCATTTTATTAATTTTGCATACCAAAATAAATTTAGGTCTTTATTTTAAATTGGTATCTCCCACTATTTTTATCAAACTATATTACCCTCACTTATATAGTTCGGCAACATCTAATTCAAAATTTGCTAGTGAGAATAAGGATCCCATTTCAAATGTATATAACCTTGTGGATAGCACAACAAGCGATATACAAATAAATAGGTAGACAACTCTTGTCAATTACATCACCATGTAATTCCTTTTATTTTGCCTCTTAAATCATAATGGTCAAGTGTGTGCACATCCGAACTAAAATAATTTAAGTTAAGTCCAGCCTAGCACTTTCATAAATTCAAAAAAGAAAAATGTTCGTCCTTGTGGATAGCACAACAAGACTAGATCGTTCAATTTTCTTGATAAGCATCAAATGTGATTAATTAACATCTTAAATACGCAATACTCGCCTTGTGGATAGCACAACAAGCTCATATTAAATATCTAATACTCTATTAATTTATCATGCTAGAAGGCGACGTTCGATATTCCAAATATCATTTGAACACTTCGGACTTAATATTATTTCTTTGAGGGGTTTGTTATTATTAGTCTCATCTTTGTTTAGCGCGCATGCACACATATATATAAAATACGCGTCATTTTATTAAACATGCGAAGCATGTTTGCATAAAATATAATATATATAATATTTAGCATGCAATATAGAATACTATATTCTACCCGGATTGATTATGGACTTTTATTCTAGTTTGGTTCACTAGAGCCACCAAGTGAACCAAAAGGTCAAACCTAGGGGTGCAAGAATTTAAAT
Source organism: Panax stipuleanatus (assembly GCA_020205555.1). Classification (NCBI taxonomy): domain Eukaryota; kingdom Viridiplantae; phylum Streptophyta; class Magnoliopsida; order Apiales; family Araliaceae; genus Panax; species Panax stipuleanatus. The sequence goes on along the minus strand of JAINUT010002406.1, from coordinate 83,044 downwards.
TTAAACGTAACTATTACATTTAAATCCGGGCTCCATACAAACGGGTCTTCACGCGCTCCTTGCTCCTTGGTCTCTAATTTTTAAAGATAATTCTAACTATTTCTATTACATTAAACTATTTAATTTAAATAGAAACCTTGATCAACAGTCAAGGGGAAGTACATAGGAGGGAGATAGAATTTTACATCAAGAAAAAAAAATTAGAGAAGACGAGGTACGCAGACCCCATTTAATAAAACCCATTCATTCAAGCATTCAACTAAAATAAAATCCAATCACATTGGTCAAATAGTCCATAATCAATCCCCATTTATTTTCATACATATCACCATATATATCAATAAATAAATATTCATCTCATGAATTAAAACATTCCATATATATATGAGTATCATTTAATGGGCAATTTTAAATTGCATGAAATCCAATTTCAAGATTAAAATAAACTCTTTATTTTAATTATAAAATTATTTAGAATATAATATATAAATATGTCATATTTATTTATTTTTTTTAAAAAGTCACCTTCTTTTATTAAAAGAGTCATGCAGGTTTATTAAAAAAGTCCTTTCCTGATGGGTCACCTTCTTTTTGGAGTAAGAAAGAGACAACACCTTTTCTTTGCAGAATTCAAGATTAGCACAAAAAAAAAATTGTGATTCGTCCCAAAAAAAGTCTTTTTTTTTTCTTTTTTTTTTCCTTAAAAAATATAATTTTATACAATAAAATTATGTCCAATAAATTATTTTAAATACATACCCATATGTATATGAAATCAAAAATAAATTAATAATTGTATAAAGATTTGGCTCTGATGCCACTGTTGGGTTTGTACGAAATCGTGACGCAATCAAATTGCAAAAATTAGCGGAAGCATGGTATATCAGAGTTTAAAAATTTCTACAAAACCATTACCCGGATCATCCTTTATGCAAATTATTAATTTAAAACGATAAATAAGAAGTTATGGAATCATACCCTTGTAGAACGAAGCTTCCACAGGTACTAGTTCAACTCCTTGTTCTTCGTGATCTCCTTGAATTTTCGGGTTAGATTCCTTTCTTTGATCAACGTTAGCCACCCAAGTGCTTGGCCTCTAGAGATGATCCACCAAGGAAGATGAATTATCAAGAAGGAGGGTGTTTGGCTTAACCTTAGTTTTCTATCCTCTATAGAAAAGGAGTACTCTCCAACAATTGGAATTGCATCAATCTAATATCTATTATAAGACTCCTCTTATATAGATATTAGTCAACCCTTCTAATCCTATTAGACATGGGATTTCTTTTAATTAATTAAACTCCTTTAATTAATTTAGGCTTCCCACCACATGGGAATAATTAATTAAATTCATTTAATTAATTTGTCTCCTAATCTTATTAGGAATAAATGAGAGTACTAAATATTAAATTAATTACTAAACTCCTTTAGAAATTAAAATAATAATAATTATAATAATATTAATAAGACTCCTCTTATTAATTTATATTTAATATTTTCAAAATATTAAATAATAAACATTAAGCTATTTAATTTATTCTATCACCATAGATTAAATTAATTATACTTAATGCATTATTACGATTATGCCATTACCTTCTTAAATAATTATTCTTCCTTTTATGGTGTGACCCTTTAGGTTCTCCATATTAAACCGGTTGTGAATAAATCAATTAAAACAATTTTAATCTTATTTAAATAAATAAATTAAACTAATAATTTATTTAAATAAATAATATTTATTCTACAATAGGGATAAGCCTCCCTAGCGATCAACGACTTTCCAGATAATATAGATTTCAACATTAATCATAAAAGAACCTGTGAGTTAATAGTTACCATACAATTCAATCCTTCCACCATACAATGTCCCAATTAAATATAAGACATGGATTTACTGTCAAGTCTTATTTTATTTAATTATATGTATTTCGATTAGAAAATGCACAACTCCAAATAATACAAATTAAAAAATCCTTTCTAATTTCATTTCACCTTGGCCAAGGATTCCTGGGTTGTCATTTAACGAATCACATAGGACATATCTCCTCTTTTACTAGAGGTGGTAGATTCTTTATTGATCATTCATTATCTCCATATGTAACTCATTATACCCAAGCATACCCTATATATGCCTTAAAAGGTCTTAAGGAATAAGTCAAAGTATAATTTGTTACATACAAGATACTATGATGATCTCAAGTCCAAGGATTACTTGTACTACTATCACATTAGGAATTCCTATTGACAGGCGAGTAAATCTCCATAAGGTATTCCATAGCGAGTCACGTTCAGTGAACTTATTCTCCAATAAGCACCTACATACTTGCTTTAGTGTCTCCACACAAATGATCATGAGATCAATCATCCTCATCCAATGAGCAAGCAACATATGTACCAATCTATCCGGATTTACTAATCCCCTTTTTAGTAATCCCACGATTGGGAACTATTTTAGTTTTAAAACTTTCTAAGAATTTAGATCTCATTAGCATGATCATCATCATGATTCTAAAAGCATTGCTTAAAACTATGGGTTATTTACATATTATAAAAACAGCAACATGTAGATAATTAAATGCCTGTAATAAATGAATATTTCATTAATAAATAAATAAGATTGTTTACAAAGTACGTGCTTTATCATCATACATGATTGGCTTGTATGCACACTACTATCAGGATCTTACTTATATGGTCTCTCTCCTCAGGTGTCTTTGGGGCCTGTTTCTTAGAGAGATTTATTCCATGGCTCATCGGCATGAGACCTTTTTTGGAATCTTCCATGCTAAACCTCTTTAGCATCGTATCAATGTACGTTCCTTGGGATAAGCCGAGCATCCTTTCAGATCTATCTCTATAGATCTTTATCCCCTAAATATAGGATGCTTCACCCAAGTCCTTCATGGAGAAGTTTTTAGATAACCAGATTTTAATGGATTGTAATATAGGAATGTAATTCCCTATCAGTAATATATCATCAACATATAATACAAGGAATGATACTGCGCTCCCACTAACCTTCTTGTATACACATGGTTCATCCTTGTTTTTGATAAAATCAAACTCTTTGATTGTCTCATCAAAACGAATGTTCCATCTACGAGAAGCTTGCTTCAACCCATAAATGGATCGTTGTAGCTTACAGTCCAACTTTTGAAATAAATCCCTCTGGCTGTGTCATATACACATCCTCCTCAAGTTTCCCATTGAGGAAGGCCGTTTTCACGTCCATCTGCCAGATCTCATAGTCGTTGTAAGCTGCAATCGCAAGCAAAATCCGAATGGACTTGAGCATGGCTACTGGTGAGAAGATTTCATCATAGTTAACTCCTTGTCTTTGTTTGAAACCTTTTGCAACCAGTCGGGCCTTATAGGTCTCTACCTTCCATCTGCTCCAGTCTTTTTCTTAAAAACCCATTTACACCCAATAGGTTTAATACCTTCAGGTGGTGAAACCAAAGACCATACTTTGTTTTCATACATGGAGTCCATTTCGGATTTCATAGCTTCAAGCCATTTCCCTGAGTCTTTATTACTCATAGCCTGTTCGTAATTCAATGGATCATCATCATTCATGATGTGTACCTCATCGCTATCCTCTATAACGAATCTATACCTCTCAGGTATCTTCGGTACTCTTCCAGATTTACGAACAGGGTGTGGTACAGTAGGTTCTTCTACTTGGTTAGGTACCTGACTTTGGTCCGTGGTAACTTGTAGTTCTTGAACTTCTTCAAGATATATCTTGCTCCCCACTGACCCCTTCATGGATAAACTCTTTCTTCAAGAATGTAGCATGTTTCGCAACAAACACCTTTTGATCAGTTGGATGATAGAAATAATACCCTACGATTTCTTTAGGGTATCCCACAAATCTACACTTATCGGATGTAGTCTGTAGCTTATTTTCAAACTTTTTGACATAAGCTGGACAACCCCAAGTCTTAACATGCTTAAGATTTGGTTTCCTCCCTTTCCACATCTCATATGGAGTCTTTGGGGCGAATTTGGTAGGTACCTTGTTAAGTAGGTATGCAGTCGTTTCTAGGGCATATCCCCAGAAGGAAACTGGAAGGTCGGTAAAACTCATCATGGATCGAACCATGTCCAACAGTGTTCGATTTCTCCTTTCAAATACTCCATTTAACTGTGGTGTACCTGGAGGAGACCATTGTAAGATTATACCATTTTCTCTGAGACAATTGAGAAACTCACTGCTTAAATATTCTCCACCTCGATCTGATCGAAGTATCTTAATACTCTTGCCCGTTTGTTTTTCTACTTCACTTCTGAACTCTTTGAACTTTTCAAATGATTCTGATTTGTATTTCATTAAATACACATATCCAAATCTTGAGTGATCATCAGTGAAAGTAATAAAATAAGAATACCCACACCCGTGCACTTGTTGTCATAGGTCCACAAACGTCTGTGTGAATCAATGCCAACAACTCTGTAACTCTCTCTCCTTTTCCACTAAAAGGAGATTTACCCATGAGACAAGATTCACAAGTTGGATATGATTCATAATCAGATAGCTCGAGGAGCCCATCTTTATGCAACTTGGATAATCTTGTTTCATTGATATGACCGAGTCTACAGTGCCACATATAGGTATAATTAATATCATCTCTTTTCCTTTTCTTAATTTATTCAATTTGAAATATATTTTCTTGTAAGTCAAGTGTATAATGTCCATTTCGCAAATTTCCAATACCAGTATAAAACATCGTCTTTATAAATAGAACAACCATTGTTCTTTATAATAACGTCAAAACCTTCCATATCCAATACAGAAATTGAAATAATATTTTTAATAATATTCGAAACATAATAACAATTATTAAGATAAATGGATTTGCCCGAAGGCATTGCTAAACAATAAGTTCCTACAGCTAATGCAGCAACTTTTGCTCCATTTCTCACTCGTAGGATCACCTCATCTTTGTTCAGCTTTCTACTTCTGACCAGTCCCTGCACAGTATTACATATGTGAGAACCACAGCCGGTATCCAATACCCAAGTAGAATTATGATTTTCAGAAAAATTAATTTCAATCATAAACAAACCATGATTGGAAGTCGAAGCTTCTCCAAGCTTCTTCTCTGCTAGAAACTTCTTGTAGTTCCTCTTCCAATGTCCCTGCTCATTGCAATGAAAGCACATTCCTTTAGCTGGTTCAGGTTTCTTTTGCTCCTTTTCTTTCCCTTTTCCCTTAGCCTTCTTAGATTTCTTCTTTTCAGAAGACACTTTGGGCCTCTTCCTTTTATTGGAAGAATCCACCATCAAGACATGGTTCATTAGTTATCTCAAATTATCAAAATATAGGTGATTATGAGTTCTATTACTACGTTCTAGTTGAAATTAGCATCAAAAGGAGCAATCCCATCACTATCGTGTCCAAAACGATGCATAGATCTCACACAAGTCTTCATTTAGGGAGACCTTTATATTGTTTCATTGGTTGTTTCAAATTTACAAAGAAAGAGGTGATTAAGAGTTGTATTACTTCGTTCTAATTTGATTAGTGTCAAAACGAGAAACCCATGACTATCGCGTTCAAAACCATGCGTTTATCTCGCACAAGTCTTCATTTAGGAAGACCTTCTTATTGTATCATTGGTGCTTTAAAATTGTCAAAGAAATAGGTGATTAGGAGTCCTATAACTTTGATCTAGTTTGATTAGCATCAAAAGGAGCAATCCCATGACTAACGCGTTAAAAACGATGCGTACATCTCACACAAATCTTCATTTAGAGAGACCTTCTTATTGTTTCATTGGTTTCCTAAAATTGTGAAAGAAAGAGGTGATTAAGAGTCCTATTACTTCGTTCTAATTTGATTACCATCAAAAGAAGTAATCCCATGACTATAGCATTAAAAACGATGCATACATCTCACACAAGTCTTGATTTTGGTAGACTTTCTTATTATTTCATTGGTTCTCTCAAATTGTCAAAAAAAGAGGTGGTTATGAGTCCTATGACTTTGTTTTAGTTTTATTAGCAACAAAAGGATCAATCCTTTAACTATAGCCTTCAAAACGATTCGTACATCTCACACAAGTCTTCATTTAAGGATACCATCTTATTGTTTCATTAGTTCTCTAAATTGTCAAATTATAGATGATTATGAGTCCTATTACTTCGTTCTAGTTGAAATTAACATCAAAAAGAGCAAACCCATCACTATCGCGTCCAAAACGATTCGTAGATCAAACACAAGTCTTCATTTAGGGAGACCTTCATATTGTTTCATTGATTGTTTCAAATTTACAAAGAAAGAGGTGATTAGAAGTTATATTACTTCGTTCTAGTTTGATTACCGTCAAAACAAAAAACCCATGACTATCTCTTTCAAAATCATGCGTACATCTCGCACAAGTCTTCATTGAGGGAGACCTTCTTATTGTTTCATTGGTGCTTTAAAATTGTCAAAGAAAGAGGTGATTAGAAGTCCTATAACTTCGTTCTAGTTTGATTAGCATCAAAAGGAGAAATCCCATGACTATCGTGTTAAAAACGATGAGTAAATCTCACACAAATATTCATTTAAGGAGACTTTCTTATTATTTCTTTGGTTCTCTAAAATTGTGAAAGAAATAGGTGATTAGGAGTCTTATTACTTCGTTCTAATTTGATTAGCATCAAAAGGAGCAATCCCATGACTATTGCGTTAAAAATGATGCGTACATCTCACAAAAGTCTTGATTTAAGGATACCTTCTTACTGTTTCATTGGATCTCTTAAATTGTGAAAGAAAGAGGTGATTATAAGTTCTATGAATTCGTTCTAGTTTGATTAGAATCAAAAGGAGCAATCCTATCACTAGTGCCTTCAAAACAATCCGTACATCTCACACAATTCTTCATTTAGGGAGACCTTCATAATGTTTCATTAGTTCTCTCAAATTGTCAAAATATAGGTGATTATGAATTCTATTACTTCGTTCTAGTTGAAATTAGCATCAAAAAGAGCAATCACATCACTATCGCGTCCAAAACGATGCATAGATCTCACACAAGTCTTCATTTATGGAGACATTCTTATTGTTTCATTGGTTTCCTAAAATTATGAAAGAAAGAGGTGATTAAGGGTCCTATTACTTCGTTCTAATTTGATTACCATCAGAAGGAGTAATCCCATGACTATCGCGTTAAAAACGATGCGTACATCTCACACCAAGTTTTGATTTAGGGACAACTTCTTATTATTTCATTGGTTCTCTCAAATTGTCAAAAAAAGAGGTGATTATGAGTCCTATAACTTCGTTCTAGTTTGATTAGCATCAAAAGGATCAATCCTATCACTATAGCCTTCAAAACGATTCATACATCTCACACAAGTCTTCATTTAAGGATACCTACTTATTGTTTCATTAGTTCTCTAAATTGTCAAAATATAGATGATTATGAGTCCTATTACTTCGTTCTAGTTGAAATTAGCATCAAAAGGTGCAAACCCATCACTATCGCGTCCAAAACGATTCGTAGATAAAACACAAGTCTTCATTTGGGGAGACCTTCATATTGTTTCATTGGTTGTTTCAAATTTACAAAGAAAGAGGTGATTAGAAGTTGTATTACTTCGTTCTAGTTTGATTAGCGTCAAAACGGGAAATCCATGACTATCTCGTTCAAAACCATGCGTACATCTCGCACAAGTCTTCATTTAGGGAGACCTTCTAATTATTTCATTGGTGCTTTAAAATTGTCAAAGAAAGAGGTGATTAGAAGTCCTATAACTTCGTTCTAGTTTTATTAGCATCAAAAGGAGAAATCACATCACTATCGCATCCAAAACGATGCGTAGATCTCACACAAATCTTCATTTATGGAGACCTTCTTATTGTTTCATTGGTTTCCTAAAATTATGAAAGAAAGAGGTGATTAAGAGTCCTATTACTTCGTTCTAATTTGATTACCATCAAAAGGAGTAATCCTATGACTATCGCGTTAAAAACGATGCGTACATCTCACACAAGTCTTGATTTAGAGAGACTTTCTTATTATTTCATTGGTTCTCTCAAATTGTCAAAGAAAGAGGTGATTATGAGTCCTATGACTTCGTTCCAGTTTGATTAGCATCAAAAGGATCAATCCTATCACTATAGCCTTCAAAACGATTCGTACATCTCACACAAGTCTTCATTTAAGGATACCTTCTTATTGTTTCATTAGTTCTCTGAATTGTCAAAATATAGATGATTATGAGTCCTATAACTTCGTTCTAGTTGAAATTAGCATCAAAAGGAGCAAACCCATCACTATCGCGTCCAAAACGATTCGTAGATCTCACACAAGTCTTCATTTAGGGAGACCTTCATATTGTTTCATTGGTTATTTCAAATTTACAAAGAAAGAGGTGATTAGAAGTAGTATTACTTTGTTCTAGTTTGATTTGCGTCAAAACGAGAAACCCATGACTATCTCGTTCAAAACTATGCGTACATCTCGCACAAGTCTTCATTTAGGGAGACCTTCTTATTATTTCATTAGTTCTCTCAAATTGTCAAATTATAGATGATTATGAGTCCTATTTCTTCGTTCTAGTTGAAATTAGCATCAAAAGGAGCAAACCCATCACTATCGCGTCCAAAACGATTCGTAGATCAAACACAAGTCTTCATTTAGGGAAACCTTCATATTGTTTCATTGGTTGTTTCAAATTCACAAAGAAAGAGGTGATTAGAATTTGTATTACTTCGTTCTAGTTTGATTAGCGTCAAAACGAGAAACCCACGACTATCTCGTTCAAAACCATGCATACATCTCGCACAAGTCTTCATTTAGGGAGGCCTTCTTATTGTTTCATTGGTGCTTTAAAATTGTCAAAGAAAGAGGTGATTAGAAGTCCTACAACTTCGTTCTAGTTTGATTAGCATCAAAAGGAGCAATCCCATGACTATCGCGTTAAAAACGATGCGTACATCTCACACAAGTCTTTATTTAGGGAGACCTTCTTATTGTTTCATTGGTTTTCTGAAATTGTGAAAGAAAGAGGTGATTAAGAGTCCTATTACTTCGTTCTAATTTGATTTCCATCAAAAGGAGTAATCCCATGACTATCGCGTTAAAAACGATGCGTACATCTCACACAAGTCTTGATTTAGGGAGACTTTCTTATTATTTCATTGGTTCTCTCAAATTGTTAAAGAAAGAGGTGATTATGAGTCCTATGATTAGCATGCGTACATCTCGCACAGGTCTTCATTTAGGAAGACCTTCTTATTGTTTCATTGGTGCTTTAAAATTGTGAAAGAAAGAGGTGATTAGGAGTCATATTACTTCGTTCTAATTTGATTAGCATCAAAAGGAGCAATCCTATGACTATCGCATTAAAAACGATGCGTACGTCTCACACAAGTCTTGATTTAGGGAGACCTTCTTATTGTTTCATTGGGTCTCCCAAATTGTCAAAGAAAGAGGTGATTATGAGTCCTATGAATTCGTTCTAGTTTGATTAGCATCAAAAAGAGCAATCCTATCACTAGTGCCTTCAAAAAGATCCGTAGATCACACACAAGTCTTTATTTTGGGAGACTTCTTAATGTTTCATTAGTTCTCTCAAATTATCTAAATATAGCTGATTATGAGTCCTATTACTTCGTTCTAGTTGAAATTAGCATCAAAAGGAGCAATCCCATCACTATCCCATCAAAAGAGCCCTATTACTTCGTTTTAATTTGATTACCATCAAAATGAGTAATCCAATAACTATCACGTTAAAAACGATGCGTACATTTCACACCATGTCTTGATTTAGGGAGAACTTCTTATTATTTCATTGGTTCTCTCAAATTGTCAAAGAAATAGGTGATTATGAGTCCTATGACTTCGTTCTAGTTTGATTAGCATCAAAAGGATCAATCCTATCACTATAGCCTTCAAAATGATTTGTACATCTCACACAAGTCTTCATTTAAGGATACCTTCGTATTGTTACATTAGTTCTCTGAATTATCAAAATATAGATGATTATGAGTCCTATTACTTCGTTCTAGTTGAAATTAGCATCAAAAGGGGCAAACCCATCACTATCGCGTCCAAAACGATTCGTAGATCTCACACAAGTCTTCATTTAGGGAGACCTTCATATTGTTTCATTGGTTGTTTCAAATTTACAAAGAAAGAGGGGATTAGAAGTTGTATTACTTCTTTCTAGTTTGATTAGCGTCAAAACGAGAAACCCATGACTATCTCGTTCAAAACCATGCGTACATCTCACACAAGTCTTTATTTAGGGAGACCTTTTTATTGTTTCATTAGTTCTCTCAAATAGTCAAAACATAGGTGACTATGAATTCTATTACTACGTTCTAGTTGAAATTAGCATCAAAAGGAGAAATAACATCACTATCGCGTCCAAAACGATGCGTAGATCTCACACAAGTATTCATTTATGGAGACCTTCTTATTGTTTCATTGGTATCCTAAAATTATGAAAGAAATAGGTGATTAAGAGTCCTATTACTTCATTCTATTTTGATTACCATCAAAAGGAGTAATCCCATGACTATCGCGTTAAAAATGATGTGTACATCTCACACCAAGTCTTGGTTTAGGGATAACTTTTTATTATTTCATTGGTTCTCTCAAATTGTTAAATAAAGAGGTGATTATGAGTTCTATGACTTCGTTCTAGTTTGATTAGCATCAAAAGGATCAATCCTATCAATATATCTTTCAAAACGATTCGTACATCTCACACAAGTCTTCATTTAAGGACACCTTATTATTGTTTCATTAGTTCTCTGAATTGTCAAAATATAGATGATTATGAGTCGTATTACTTCGTTCTAGTTGAAATTAGCATCAAAAGGAGCAAACCCATCACTATCGCGTCCAAAACGATTTGTAGATCTCACACAAGTCTTCATTTAGGGAGACCTTCATATTATTTCATTGGTTGTTTCAAATTTACAAAGACAGAGGTGATTAGAAGTTGTATTACTTTGTTCTAGTTTGATTAGCGTCAAAACAAGAAACCCATGACTATCTCGTTCAAAATCATGCGTACATCTCTCACAAGTCTTCATTTAGGGAGACCTTTTTATTGTTTCATTGGTGCTTTAAAATTGTCGAAGAAATAGGTGATTAGAAGTCCTATAACTTCGTTCTAGTTTGATTAGCATCAAAAGGAGCAATCCCTTGATTATCGCGTTAAAAACGATGCGTACATCATACACAAGTCTTGATTTAGGGAGACCTTCTTACTGTTTCATTGGATCTCTCAAATTGTCAAAGAAAGAGGTGATTATAAGTCCTATGAATTCGTTCTAGTTTGATTAGCATCAAAAGGAACAATTCTATCACTAGTGCCTTCAAAACAATCCGTACATCTCACACAAGTCTTCATTTACGGAGACCTTCTTAATGTTTCATTAGTTCTCTCAAATTGTCAAAATATAGGTGATTATGAATTCTATTACTTTGTTCTAGTTGAAATTAGCATCAAAAGGAGCAATCACATCACTATCGCGTCCAAAACGATACGTAGATCTCACACAAGTCTTCATTTATGGAGACCATCTTATTGTTTCATTGGTTTCCTAAAATTATGAAAGAAAGAGGTGATTAAGAGTCCTATTACTTCGTTCTAATGTGATTATCATCAAAAGGAGTAATCCCATGACTATCACATTTAAGTTAAGTCTAGCCTAGCACTTCCATAAATTCAAAAAAGAAAAATTTTCGTCCTTGTGGATAGCACAACAAGACTAGATCGTTCAATTTTCTTGATAAGCATCAAATGTGATTAATTAACATCTTAAATATTCAATACTCGCCTTGTGGATAGCACAACAAGCCCATATTAAATATTTAATACTCTATTAACTAATCATGCTAGAAGGCGACGTTCGATATTCCAAATATCATTTGAACGCTTCAGACTTAATATTATTTCTTTGAGGGGTTTGTTATTATTTGTCTCATCTTTTTAAGATCGCATGCACATATATATATAAAATACGCGCCATTTTATTAAACATGCGAAGCATGTTTGTATAAAATATAATATATAGATGTCATTTAACGAATCACATAGGACATATCTAAACATGCGAAGCATGTTTGTATAAAATATAATATATTAAACATGCGAAGCATGGTGATTCCTGGGTTGTCATTTAACGAATCACATAGGACATATCTCCTCTTTTACTAGAGGTGGTAGATTCTTTATTGATCATTCATTATCTCCATATGTAACTCATTATACCCAAGCATACCCTATATATGCCTTAAAAGGCCTTAAGGAATTAGTCAAAGTATAATTTGTTACATACAAGATACGATGATGATCTCAAGTCCAAGGATCACATGTACTACTATCACATTAGAAATTCCTATTGACAGGCGAGTAAAACTCCATTAGGTATTCCATAGCGAGTCACGTTCAGTGAACTTATTCTCCAATAAGCACCTACATACTTGCTTTAGTGTCTCCACACAAATGACCATGAGATCAGTCATCCTCATCCAATGAGCAAGCAACATATGTACCAATCTATCCGGATTTACTAATCCCCATTTTAGTAATCCCACAATTGGGAACTATTTTAGTTTTTAAGGTTTCTAAGAATTTAGATCTCATTATAATGATCTCATCATGATTCTAAAAGCATTGCTTAAAACTATGGGTTATATACATATTATAAAAACAGCACCATGTAGATAATTATATGCCTTAAATGAATATTTTATTAATAAACAACTAAGATTGTTTACGAAGTATGTGCTTTGTCATCATACATGATTGGCTTGTATGCACACTACTATTAATCTCCCACTTGCACCAAAGCCAATCGCCATGGTATCTCATACCCATCTTCTCTAAGTGACGATCAAACTGCTGTTGTGTTAAAGCTTTAGTAAATGGATCTGCAATATTGTCTTGAGAATCTACACGCTCCAAGGTGACGTCTCCTCTTTCAATAATCTCCCTGATCAAGTGAAATTGCCGCAATACGTGTTTAGATTTTTGATAAGACCTGGGTTCCTTAGCCTGTGCAACCGCTCCGGTGTTATCACAGTATACGGGAACTGCTTCTCCAATGCTAGGAACCACACCAAGTTCAGTTATGAACTTCTTCATCCAAACAGCTTCCTTTGCAGCTTCACTTGCAGCTATATACTCTGCCTCTGTCACTGAATCAACAACCGTTTGCTGCTTGGAACTCTTCCAACTCATTGCACCTCCGTTCTGTTGGGTTTGTACGAAATCGTGACGCAATCAAATTGCAAAAATTAGCGGAAGCATGGTATATCAGAGTTTAAAAAATTTCTACAAAACCATTACCCGGATCATCCTTTATGCAAATTATTAATTTAAAACGATAAATAAGAAGTTATGGAATCATACCCTTGTAGAACGAAGCTTCCACAGGTACTAGTTCAACTCCTTGTTCTTCGTGATCTCCTTGAATTTCCGGGTTAGATTCCTTCCTTTGATCAACGTTAGCCACCCAAGTGTTTGGCCTCTAGAGGTGATCCACCAAGGAAGATGAATTATCAAGAAGGAGGGTGTTTGGCTTAACATTAGTTTTCTATCCTCTATAGAAAATGAGTACTCTCCAACAATTGGAATTGCATCATCTAATATCTATTATAAGACTTCTCTTATATAGACATTGGTCAACCCTTCTAATCCTATTAGACATGGGATTTCTTTTAATTAATTAAACTCCTTTAATTAATTTAGGCTTCCCACCACATGGGAATAATTAATTAAATTCATTTAATTAATTTGTCTCCTAATCTTATTAGGAATAAATGAGAGTACTAAATATTAAATTAATTACTAAACTCCTTTAGAAATTAAAATAATAATAATTGTAATAATATTAATAAGACTCCTCTTATTAATTTATATTTAATATTTCCAAAATATTAAATAATAAACATTAAGCTATTTAATTTATTCTATCACCATAGATTAAATTAATTATACTTAATGCATTATTACCTTCTTAAATAATTATTCTTCCTTTTATGGTGTGACCCTTTAGGTTCTCCATATTAAACCGGTTGTGAATAAATCAATTAAATCAATTTTAATCTTATTTAAATAAATAAATTAAACTAATAATTTATTTAAATAAATAATATTTATTCTACAATAGGGATAAGCCTCCCTAGCGATCAACGACTTTCCAGATAATATAGATTTCAACATTAATCATAAAAGAACCTGTGAGTTAATAGTTACCATACAATTCAATCCTTCCACCATACAATGTCCCAATTAAATATAAGACATGGATTTACTGTCAAGTCTTATTTTATTTAATTATATGTATTTCGATTAGAAAATGCACAACTCCAAATAATGCAAATTAAAAACTCCTTTCTAATTTCATTTCACCTTGGCCAAGGATTCCTGGGTTGTCATTTAACGAATCACATGGGACATATCTCCTCTTTTACTAGAGGTGGTAGATTCTTTATTGATCATTCATTATCTCCATATGTAACTCATTATACCCAAGCATACCCTATATATGCCTTAAAAGGTCTTAAGGAATAAGTCAAAGTATAATTTGTTACATACAAGATACTATGATGATCTCAAGTCCAAGGATCACTTGTACTACTATCACATTAGGAATTCCTATTGACATGCGAGTAAAACTCCATTAGGTATTCCATAGCGAATCACGTTCAGTGAACTTATTCTTCAATAAGCACCTACATACTTGCTTTAGTGTCTCCACACAAATGATCATGAGATCAATCATCCTCATCCAATGAGCAAGCAACATATGTACCAATCTATCCGGATTTACTAATCCCCTTTTTAGTAATCCCACGATTGGGAACTATTTAAGTTTTAAAACTTTCTAAGAATTTAGATCTCATTAGCATGATCATCATCATGATTCTAAAAGCATTGCTTAAAACTATGGGTTATTTACATATTATAAAAACAGCAACATGTAGATAATTAAATGCCTGTAATAAATGAATATTTCATTAATAAATAAATAAGATTGTTTACAAAGTACGTGCTTTATCATCATACATGATTGGCTTGTATGCACACTACTATCAATCTCCCACTTGCACTAAAGCCAATCGCCATGGTATCTCATACCCATCTTCTCTAAGTGACGATCAAACTGCTGTTGTGTTAAAGCTTTAGTAAATGGATCTGCAATGTTGTCTTGAGAGTCTACACGCTCCAAGGTGACGTCTCCTCTTTCAATGATCTCCCTGATCAAATGAAATCGCCGCAACACGTGTTTAGATTTCTGATGAGACCTCGGTTCCTTAGCCTGTGCAACTGCTCCTGTGTTGTCACAGTAAATGGGAACTGCTTCTCCAATGCTAGGAACCACACCAAGTTCAGTTATGAACTTCTTCATCCAAATGGCTTCCTTTGCAGCTTCACTTGCAGCTATATACTCTGCCTCTGTCACTGAATCAGCAACTGTTTGCTGCTTGGAACTCTTCCAACTCACTGCGCCTCCGTTCAAGGTAAAAACATACCCCGAAACAGATTTACTGTCATCTTGGTCCGTTTGAAAACTTGAGTCTGTGAAGCCCTCGAGTTTTAATTCAGACCCACCGTGGACAAGAAAAATATCCTTAGTCCTTCTCAAGTATTTTAGGATATTCTTCACTGCCTTCCAGTGCTCTTCTCCTGGATTCGACTGGTATCTGCTCATTACACTAAGTGAATGAGCAACATCCGGTCTAGTACATATCATACCGTACATGATAGATCCTATTGCAGAAGCATAAGGGATCTTACTCATTCGGTCTCTCTCCTCAGGTGTCTTTGGGGCCTGTTTCTTGGAGAGATGTATTCCATGGCTCATCGGCATGAGTCCTCTTTTGGAATCTTCCATGCTAAATCTCTTTAGCATTGCATCAATGTACGTTCCTTGGGATAAACCAAGCATCCTTTTAGATCTATCTCTATAGATCTTTATCCCCAAAATATAGGATGCTTCTCCCAAGTCCTTCATGGAGAAGTGTTTAGATAACCAGATTTTAATTGATTGTAGCATAGGAAATGTCATTCCCTATCAGTAATATATCATCAACATATAATACAAGGAATGAAACTGCGCTCCCACTAACCTTCTTGTACACACATGGTTCATCGTCATTTTTGATAAAATCAAACTCTTTGATTGTCTCATCAAAACGAATGTTCCATCTACGAGAAGCTTGCTTCAATCCATAAATGGATCGTTGCAGCTTACAGACTTGATTTATTCCAACCTTTGAAACAAATCCCTCTGGCTGTGTCATATACACATCCTCCTCAAGTTTCCCATTGAGGAAGGCCGTTTTCACGTCCATCTGCCAGATCTCATAGTCGTTATAAGCTGCAATCGCAAGCAAAATCCGAATGGACTTGAGCATAGCTACTGGTGAAAAGGTTTCATCATAATCAACTCCTTGTCTTTGTTTGAAACCTTTTGCAACCAGTCGGGCCTTATAGGTCTCCACCTTGCCGTCCGCTCCAGTCTTTCTTTTAAAGACCCATTTACACCCAATAGGCTTAATGCCTTCAGGTGGTGAAACCAAAGTCCATACTTTGTTTTCATACATAGAGTCCATTTCGGATTTCATGGCTTCAAGCCATTTCCCTGAGTGTTTATTACTCATGGCCTGTTCGTAATTCAATGGATCATCATCATTCATGATGCGTACCTCATCGTCATCCTCTACAACGAATCCATACCTCTCAGGTATCTTCGGTACTCTTCCAGATTTACGAACAGGGTGTGGTATAGTAGGTTCTTCTACTTGGTCAGGTACCTGACTTTGATCCGTGGTAATTTGTGGTTCTTGAGCTTCTTCAAGATATATCTTACTCCCACTGACCCCTTCATGGATAAACTCCTTTTCCAAGAAGGCAGCATGTTTCGCAACAAACACCTTTTGATCAGTTGGATGATAGAAATAATACCCTACAGTTTCTTTAGGGTATCCCACAAATCTACACTTTTCGGATTTAGTCTGTAGCTTATCATGTTCAAACTTTTTGACATAAGCTGGACAACCCCAAGTCTTAACATGCTTAAGATTTGGTTTCCTTCCCTTCCACATCTCATATGGAGTCTTTGGGGCGGATTTGGTAGGTACCTTGTTAAGTAGGTATGCAGCCGTTTCTAGGGCATATCCCCAGAAGGAAATTGGAAGGTCGGTAAAACTCATCATGGATCGAACCATGTCTAACAGTGTTCGATTTCTCCTTTCAGATACTCCATTTAACTGTGGTGTACCTGGAGGAGTCCATTGTGAGATTATACCATTTTCTTTGAGACAATTGAGAAACTCACTGCTTAAGTATTCTCCGCCTCAATCTGATCGAAGTATCTTTATACTCTTGCCCGTTTGTTTCTCTACTTCACTTCTGAACTCTTTGAACTTTTCAAATGATTCTGACTTGTATTTCATTAAATACACATATCCAAATCTTGAGTGATCATCAGTGAAAGTAATAAAATAAGAATACCCACCCCGTGCACTTGTTGTCATAGGCCCACAAACGTCTGTGTGAATCAATGTCAACAACTCTGTAACTCTTTCTCCTCTTCCACTAAAAGGAGATTTAGTCATTTTACCCATGAGACAAGATTCACAAGTTGGATATGATTCATAATCGGATAGCTCGAGGAGCCCATCTTTATGCAACTTGGATAATCTTGTTTCATTGATATGACCGAGTCTACAGTGCCACATGTAGGTATAATTAATATCATCTCTTTTCCTTTTCTTAGTTTGTTCAATTTGAAATATATTTTCTTGTAAGCAAGTGTATAAAGTCCATTTCGCAAATTTCCAATACCATATAAAACATCGTCTTTATAAATAGAACAACTATTGTTCTTTATAACAACGTTAAATCCTTCCATATCCAATACAGAAATTGAAATAATGTTTTTAATAATATTCGGAACATAATAACAATTATTAAGATAAATGGACTTGCCCGAAGGCATTGCTAAATAATAAGTTCCTACAGCTAATGCTGCAACCTTTGCTCCATTCCCTACTCGTAGGATCACCTCATCATTGTTCAGCTTTCTACTTCTGACCAGTCCCTTCACATTATTACATATGTGAGAACCACAGCCGGTATCCAATACCCAAGTAGAATTTTGACTTTCTAAAAATTTAATTTCAATCATGAACAAACCTTGATTGGAAGTCGAAGCTTCTCCAAGCTTCTTGTCTGCCAGAAACTTCTTGCAGTTTTTCTTCCAATGACCCGGCTCGTTGCAATGGAAGCACATTCCTTTGCTAGCTGGATCAGATTTCTTTTGTTCCTTTATGTTCACCTTGCCCTTGGTCATCCGAGATCAGAAGAGCTCCTTAGATATCTCATATCTAGCAGTCCTACTTTGTTCACCATACAACTCCTTGAGGTGAATCAACATAGTAGGAGCATCCATGTTTTCTTGCTGACGCTGAAGCTAGTTATTCATGGATGCGAGCATGATGCATTGAGCTACAGATGCATCATCTTGCCACTTTACAATGGTGGCAATCTCTTCCTCAGAGGTTGTTTCTGGAACAGTTCCAGGGACATGTGAGTTTAGGACATAAGAAATCTTTTCAGTAGTGAGAACTATTCTCAGATTTCTTGGCCAGTCCGTATAATTCGGCCCGATAAGCTTATTAGCATCAAGTATGCTTCGCAGTGAAATTAGTGATTTTGACATTTTTAAAATTCTGCATGTGAAAAACAACATTTTAGCAAACATTCATTTTATTAATTTTGCAAACCAAAATAAATTTAGGTCTTTATTTTAAATTGGTATCTCCCACTATTTTTATCAAACTATATTACCCTCACTTATATAGTTCGGCAACATCTAATTAAAAATTTGCTAGTGAGAATAAGGATCCCATTTCAAATGTATATAACCTTGTGGATAGCACAACAAGCGATATACAAATAAATAGGTAGACAACTCTTGTCAATTACATCACCATGTAATTCCTTTTATTTTGCCTCTTAAATCATAATGGTCAAGTGTGTGCACATCCGAACTAAAATAATTTAAGTTAAGTCCAGCCTAGCACTTTCATAAATTCAAAAAAGAAAAATGTTCGTCCTTGTGGATAGCACAACAAGACTAGATCGTTCAATTTTCTTGATAAGCATCAAATGTGATTAATTAACATCTTAAATACGCAATACTCGCCTTGTGGATAGCACAACAAGCTCATATTAAATATCTAATACTCTATTAATTTATCATGCTAGAAGGCGACGTTCGATATTCCAAATATCATTTGAACACTTCGGACTTAATATTATTTCTTTGAGGGGTTTGTTATTATTAGTCTCATCTTTGTTTAGCGCGCATGCACATATATATATAAAATACGCGTCATTTTATTAAACATGCGAAGCATGTTTGCATAAAATATAATATATATAATATTTAGCATGCAATATAGAATATTATATTCTACCCGGATTGATTATGGACTTTTATTCTAGTTTGGTTCACTAGAGCCACCAAGTGAACCAAAAGGTCAAACCTAGGGGTGCAAGAATTTAAATTTAAACGTAACTATTACATTTAAACCCGGGCTCCATACAAACGGGTCTTCACGCGCTCCTTGCTCCTTGGTCTCCAATTTCTTCAAGATAATTCTAACTCTTTCTATTACATTAAACTATTTAATTTAAATAAAAATCTTGATCAGCAGTCAAGGGGAAGTACATAGGAGGGAGATAGAATTTTACATCAAGAAAAAATTAGAGAAGACGAGGTACGCAGACCCCATTTAATAAAATCCATTCATTCAAGCATTCAACTAAAATAAAACCCAATCGCATTGGTCAAATAGTCCATAATCAATCCCTATTTATTATCATACATATCACCATATATATCAATAAATAAATATTCATCTCATGAATTAAAACATTTCATATATATATGAGTATCATTTAATGGGCAATTTTAATTTGCATGAAATCCAATTTCAAGATTAAAATAAACTCTTTATTTTAATTATAAAATTATTAAGAATAATATATATAAATATAATGTAACTTTTGTTAACTATTATATATATATAACTATTATATATATATAATAATAACTTTTTGTTTAAAACCTTCCTGGAAACTAAAATATATAATATATATATATTCAAAGCAATCCTTTTGAAAAAACATTCTTGATTAGCATTTGAATCATGTTGCTCGCCTACAGTAATTCCGAATGGATTTTTTTTTTTTTTAAAATCGTGACTCATTCTATTGGATTAAGAATCCGGTCACTTCTTCTTCTTATAAAATCCATCATGATACTGTTGAAACATTAGTGCAGGTTTGCCCTTTGTATAACGCGGATGCAGTAATATTCCAACAACGAACGGAAGAAAAAACAGATTACTTTCCGAATTTATTTATTTTTTATTTTTATTTTTTTCAAAAAATAATAATTTTATACAATTAATTATGCCCAATAAATTATTCTAAATACATACCCATACATATATGAAATTAAAATAATTAATAATTACATAAAGGTTTGGCTCTGATACTACTGTTGGGTTTGTACGAAATCGTGACGCAATCAAATTGCAAAAATTAGCGGAAGCATGGTATATCAGAGTTTAAAAAATTTCTACAAAACCATTACCCGGATCATCCTTTATGCAAATTATTAATTTAAAACGATAAATAAGAAGTTATGGAATCATACCCTTGTAGAACGAAGCTTTCACAGGTACTAGTTCAACTCCTTGTTCTTCGTGATCTCCTTGAATTTCCGGGTTAGATTCCTTCCTTTGATCAACGTTAGCCACCCAAGTGTTTGGCCTCTAGAGGTGATACACCAAGGAAGATGAATTATCAAGAAGGAGGGTGTTTGGCTTAACCTTAGTTTTCTATCCTCTATAGAAAAGGAGTACTCTCCAACAATTGGAATTGCATCATCTAATATCTATTATAAGACTTCTCTTATATAGACATTGGTCAACCCTTCTAATCCTATTAGACATGGGATTTCTTTTAATTAATTAAACTCCTTTAATTAATTTAGGCTTCCCACCACATGGGAATAATTAATTAAATTCATTTAATTAATTTGTCTCCTAATCTTATTAGGAATAAATGAGAGTACTAAATATTAAATTAATTACTAAACTCCTTTAGAAATTAAAATAATAATAATTGTAATAATATTAATAAGACTCCTCTTATTAATTTATATTTAATATTTCCAAAATATTAAATAATAAACATTAAGCTATTTAATTTATTCTATCACCATAGATTAAATTAATTATACTTAATGCATTATTACGATTATGCCATTACCTTCTTAAATAATTATTCTTCCTTTTATGGTGTGACCCTTTAGGTTCTCCATATTAAATCGGTTGTGAATAAATCAATTAAAACAATTTTAATCTTATTTAAATAAATAAATTAAACTAATAATTTATTTAAATAAATAATATTTATTCTACAATAGGGATAAGCCTCCCTAGCGATCAACGACTTTCCAGATAATATAGATTTCAACATTAATCATAAAAGAACCTGTGAGTTAATAGTTACCATACAATTCAATCCTTCCACCATACAATGTCCCAATTAAATATAAGACATGGATTTACTGTCAAGTCTTATTTTATTTAATTATATGTATTTCGATTAGAAAATGCACAACTCCAAATAATGCAAATTAAAAACTCCTTTCTAATTTCATTTCACCTTGGCCAAGGATTCCTGGGTTGTCATTTAACGAATCACATGGGACATATCTCCTCTTTTACTAGAGGTGGTAGATTCTTTATTGATCATTCATTATCTCCATATGTAACTCATTATACCCAAGCATACCCTATATATGCCTTAAAAGGTCTTAAGGAATAAGTCAAAGTATAATTTGTTACATACAAGATACTATGATGATCTCAAGTCCAAGGATCACTTGTACTACTATCACATTAGGAATTCCTATTGACATGCGAGTAAAACTCCATTAGGTATTCCATAGCGAATCACGTTCAGTGAACTTATTCTTCAATAAGCACCTACATACTTGCTTTAGTGTCTCCACACAAATGATCATGAGATCAATCATCCTCATCCAATGAGCAAGCAACATATGTACCAATCTATCCGGATTTACTAATCCCCTTTTTAGTAATCCCACGATTGGGAACTATTTAAGTTTTAAAACTTTCTAAGAATTTAGATCTCATTAGCATGATCATCATCATGATTCTAAAAGCATTGCTTAAAACTATGGGTTATTTACATATTATAAAAACAGCAACATGTAGATAATTAAATGCCTGTAATAAATGAATATTTCATTAATAAATAAATAAGATTGTTTACAAAGTACGTGCTTTATCATCATACATGATTGGCTTGTATGCACACTACTATCACGTTCAAGGTAAACACATACCCTGAAACAGATTTACTGTCATCTTGGTCTGTTTGAAAACTTGAGTCCGTGAATCCCTCGAGTTTTAATTCAGACCCACCGTAGACAAGAAAAATATCTTTAGTCCTTCTCAAGTACTTTAGGATATTTTTCACTGCCTTCCAGTGCTCTTCTCCTGGATTCGACTGGTAGCTGCTTGTTACACTAAGTGCGTGAGCAACATCCGGTCTAGTACATATCATACCGTACATGATAGATCCTATTGCAGAAGCATAAGGGATCTTACTCATATGGTCTCTCTCCTCAGGTGTCTTTGGGGCCTGTTTCTTAGAGAGATTTATTCCATGGCTCATCGGCATGAGACCTTTTTTGGAATCTTCCATGCTAAACCTCTTTAGCACCGTATCAATGTACGTTCCTTGGGATAAGCCGAGCATCCTTTTAGATATATCTCTATAGATCTTTATCCCCTAAATATAGGATGCTTCACCCAAGTCCTTCATGGAGAAGTTTTTAGATAACCAGATTTTAATGGATTGTAACATAGGAATGTCATTCCCTATCAGTAATATATCATCAACATATAATACAAGGAATGATACTGCGCTCCCACTAACCTTCTTGTATACACATGGTTCATCCTCGTTTTTGATAAAATCAAACTCTTTGATTGTCTCATCAAAACGAATGTTCCATCTACGAGAAGCTTGCTTCAACCCATAAATGGATCGTTGTAGCTTACAGTCCAACTTTTGAAATAAATCCCTCTGGCTGTGTCATATACACATCCTCCTCAAGTTTCCCATTGAGGAAGGCCGTTTTCACGTCCATCTGCCAGATCTCATAGTCGTTGTAAGCTGCAATCGCAAGCAAAATCCGAATGGACTTGAGCATGGCTACTGGTGAGAAGGTTTCATCATAGTCAACTCCTTGTCTTTGTTTGAAACCTTTTGCAACCAGTCGGGCCTTATAGGTCTCTACCTTTCCGTCTGCTCCAGTCTTTTTCTTAAAAACCCATTTACACCCAATAAGTTTAATACCTTCAGGTGGTGAAACCAAAGACCATACTTTGTTTTCATACATGGAGTCCATTTCGAATTTCATGGCTTCAAGCCATTTCCCTGAGTCTTTATTACTCATAGCCTGTTCGTAATTCAATGGATCATCATCATTCATGATGTGTACCTCATCGTTATCCTCTATAACGAATCCATACCTCTCAGGTATCTTCGGTACTCTTCCAGATTTACGAACAGGGTGTGGTACAGTAGGTTCTTCTACTTGGTTAGGTACCTGACTTTGGTCCGTGGTAATTTGTGGTTCTTGAACTTCTTCAAGATATATTTTGCTCCCACTGACCCCTTCATGGATAAACTCTTTCTCCAAGAAGGTAGCATGTTTCGCAACAAACACCTTTTGATCAGTTGGATGATAGAAATAATACCCTACGATTTCTTTAGGGTATCCCACAAATCTACACTTATCGGATTTAGTCTGTAGCTTATTTTCAAACTTTTTGACATAAGCTGGACAACCCCAAGTCTTAACATTCTTAAGATTTGGTTTCCTCCCTTTCCACATCTCATATGGAGTCTTTGGGGCGAATTTGGTAGGTACCTTGTTAAGTAGGTATGCAGCCGTTTCTAGGGCATATCCCCAGAAGGAAACTGGAAGGTCGGTAAAACTCATCATGGATCGAACCATGTCCAACAGTGTTCGATTTCTCCTTTCAAATACTCCATTTAACTGTGGTGTACCTGGAGGAGACCATTGTAAGATTATACCATTTTCTCTGAGACAATTGAGAAACTCACTGCTTAACTATTCTCCACCTCGATCTGATCGAAGTATCTTAATACTCTTGCCCGTTTGTTTCTCTACTTCACTTCTGAACTCTTTGAACTTTTCAAATGATTCTGATTTGTATTTCATTAAATACACATATCCAAATCTTGAGTGATCATCAGTGAAAGTAATAAAATAAGAATACCCACACCCGTGCACTTGTTGTCATAGGTCCACAAACGTCTGTGTGAATCAATGCCAACAACTCTGTAAATCTCTCTCCTTTTCCACTAAAAGGAGATTTAGTCATTTTACCCATGAGACAAGATTCACAAGTTGGATATGATTCATAATCAGATAGCTCGAGGAGCCCATCTTTATGCAACTTGGATAATCTTGTTTCATTGATATGACCGAGTCTACAGTGCCACATATATGTATAATTAATATCATCTCTTTTCCTTTTCTTAATTTATTCAATTTGAAATATATTTTCTTGTAAGTCAAGTGTATAATGTCCATTTCGCAAATTTCCAATACCGTATAAAACATCGTCTTTATAAATAGAACAACCATTGTTCTTTATAATAACGTCAAAACCTTCCATATCCAATACAAAAATTGAAATAATATTTTTAATAATATTCGAAACATAATAACAATTATTAAGATAAATGGATTTGCCCGAAGGCATTGCTAAACAATAAGTTCCTACAGCTAATGCAGCAACTTTTGCTCCATTTCTCACTCGTAGGATCACCTCATCTTTGTTCAGCTTTCTACTTCTGACCAGTCCCTGCACAGTATTACATATGTGAGAACCACAGCCGGTATCCAATACCCAAGTAGAATTATGATTTTCAGAAAAATTAATTTCAATCATAAACAAACCTTGATTGGAAGTCGAAGCTTCTCCAAGCTTCTTCTCTGCTAGAAACTTCTTGTAGTTCCTCTTCCAATGTCCCTGCTCATTGCAATTAAAGCACATTCCTTTAGCTGGTTCAGGTTTCTTTTGCTCCTTTTCTTTCCCTTTTCCCTTAGCCTTCTTAGATTTCTTCTTTTCAGAAGACACTTTGGGCCTCTTCCTTTTATTGGAAGAATCCACCATCAAGACATGGTTCTTCTTGGATGAGATGTGACCTTCTGCAGTTTTCAGCATGTTAAGCAGCTCAGGTAAGCTGACATCTAGCTTATTCATGTGAAAATTAACCACAAACTGCGAGAAGGTCTCAGGGAGTGACTGCAAGACCAAGTCTTGACTCAACTCCCCATCCATGACGAACCCAAGCTGTCCAAGGCGTTCAATCAAATTGATTACCTTCAGAACATGAGTCTCGACGGCAGTGCCCTCGGTCACCCGAGATCGGAAGAGCTCCTTAGATATCTCATATCTAGCAGTCCTACTCTGTTCACCATACAACTCCTTGAGGTGAAGCAGCATAGCAGGAGCATCTATTTTTTCGTGCTGACGCTGAAGCTCGTTATTCATGGATGCGAGCATGATGCATTGAGCCACAGATGCATCATCTTGCCACTTATTGAAAGTGGCAATCTCTTCCTCAGAGGCTGTTTCTGAAACAGATTCAGGGATAGTGTAATTTAGGACATAAGAAATCTTTTCAGCAGTGAGAACAATTCTCAAGTTTCTTAGCCAGTCCTCATAATTCGGGCCGGTAAGCTTATTTGCATCAAGTATGCTTCGTAGTGAGATTAGTGATTTTGACATTTTTAAAATTCTGCATGTGAAAAGACAACATTTTAGCAAACATTCATTTTATTAACTTTGCATACCAAAATAAATTTAGGTCTTTATTTTAAATTGGTAACTCCCACTATTTTCATCAAACTATATTACCCTCACTCATATAGTTCGGCAACATCTAATTAAAGATTTGCTAGTGAGATTAAGGATCCCAGTTCAAATGTATATAACCTTGTGGATAGCACAACAAGCGATATACAAATAAATAGGTAAACAACTCTAGTCAATTACATCACCATGTAACTCCTTTTATTTTGCCTCTTAAATCATAATGGTCAACTATGTGCACATCCGAACTAAAATGATTTAAGTTAAGTCCAGCCTAGCACTTCTATAAATTCAAAAAAGAAAAATTTCGTCCTTGTGGATAGCACAACAAGACTAGATCGTTCAATTTTCTTGATAAGCATCAAATGTGATTAATTAACATCTTACATATTCAATACTCGCCTTGTGGATAGCACAACAAACTCATATTAAATATTTAATACTCTATTAACTAATCATGCTAGAAGGCGACGTTCGATATTCCAAATATCATTTGAACGCTTCAGACTTAATATTATTTCTTTGAGGGGTTTGTTATTATTTGTCTCATCTTTTTAAGCGCGCATGCACATATATATATAAAATACGCGTCATTTTATTAAACATGCGAAGCATGTTTCTATAAAATAT
Organism: Panax stipuleanatus; assembly: GCA_020205555.1. Taxonomy (NCBI): domain Eukaryota; kingdom Viridiplantae; phylum Streptophyta; class Magnoliopsida; order Apiales; family Araliaceae; genus Panax; species Panax stipuleanatus. Next base: position 56,423 of record JAINUT010002406.1, on the reverse strand, counting down.
AATATATATAATATTTAGCATGCAATATAGAATACTATATTCTACCCGGATTGATTATGGACTTTTATTCTAGTTTGGTTCACTAGAGCCACCAAGTGAACCAAAAGGTCAAACCTAGGAGTGCAAGAATTTAAATTTAAATATAACTATTACATTTAAACCTTGGCTCCATACAAATGAGTCTTCACGCGTTCCTTGCTCCTTGGTCTCCAATTTCTTCAAAATAATTCTAATTATCTCTATTACATTAACTATTTAAAATTAAATAGAAACCTTGATCAGCAGTCAAGGGAAGTACATAGAAAGGAGATAGAATTTACGTCGAGAATAAAACTAGAGAAGACGAGGTACGCAGACCCCATTTTAAAAAACCCATTCATTCAAGCATTCAACCAAAATAAAATCCAATCACATTGGTCATAGTCCATAATCAATCCCTTTTATTACCATACATATCATCATACGTATCAATAAAACTTATTCATCTCATGAAAATAAATTCATTCCATATATGTATTAATATCAGTTAATGGGAAAAAGTTTGCTAAACTTTGTTTTTGGAAAAATAAACTCCTTTATTTCATTCAAAAACAATTCCAAATTAAACTCTTTAATTTTAGCAATTCTGAAATCTCATTTCATATAAAATAAACATCTTTATTTTAAACCTTTATTAATTAAATAAACCATTCATTTAATTAAATAAAACAAAAAAAAAATTCAGTTCCTGTCCAGTGGCGCAGCTGCGCCAAGAATGTAAAGGGAGCCGGCGCAGCTGCGCAGCATGAAAACCAGGAACAGCACCCGGCGCAGCTGCGCAGCAATATTGCCTTGTACCGGCGCAGCTTCGTAGAATCTGAAAAATTTTTATTGCCCAGAACTCGATCCAATCGCATATCATACATGTATGAAATCACATAGACTGATAATTAGCACAAGATTGGCTCTGATACCACTGTTGGGTTTGTACGTAACGCAATCATGCAATCAAATCACATAAATAGGGCGGAAGCGTAAAAAACTAGGTTTTCAAAAATTTATACAAACCCATTACCATGATCATTCTTGTGCATCAATTATTAGTGAATGAAGAAGGAGAAAAATAGAATTATACCTTTGAAGATCCAAGCTTCCTCAGGTACAAGTTCTACTCCTTTGATTCCTTTGATTCCTCTGTAGTGGCTCCTTCCCTTGATCAATGTCAGCCACCCAAATGTTTGGCCTCTAACGGTGATCCACCAAGGAAGATGAAGAACTTAGTAAGATGGGTTATCGGCTTAACCCTTGTTTCTATCTCTATAGAATATGTGTACTCCCAACTCTTGAAAAATTCACGTACCTTATTTCTGATATAAGACTCTCTTATATAGATATTAGGTTAACCCTCCTAATCCAATTAGAATAGGGTTTTATTTAATTAATTAATTAAATACTTTTAATTAATTTATATCCTAATCTTTATTAGGATTGAGAGAGAGTACTGATATTATATTAATTTCTAAACTCCTTTAGAATTAAAATAATAATAATAATAATAATATTAATAAGACTCCTCTTATTAATTTATATTTAATATTTTTAAAATATTAAATAATAAACATTAAGCTATTTAATTTATTCTATCATCATAGATTAAATTAATTATACTTAATGCATTATTACTATCATGCCATTTTCTTCTTAAATAATTCTTCTTCCTTTTATGGTGTGACCCTTTAGGTTCTCCATATTAAACCGGTTGTGAATAAATCAATTAGAACAATTCTAATCTTATTTAAATAAATAAATTAAACTAATAATCTATTTAAATAAATAACATTTATTCTACAATAGGGATAAGCCTCCCTAGCGATCAACGACTTTCCAGATAATATAGATTTCAACATTAATCATAAAAGAACCTGTGAGTTAATAGTTACCGTACAATTCAATCCTTCCACCATACAATGTCCCAATTAAATATAAGACATGGATTTACTGTCAAGTCTTAATTTATTTAATCATATGTGTTTCGATTAGAAAATGCACAACTCCAAATAATGCAAATTAGAAACCTCTTTCTAATTTCATTCTACCTTGGCCAAGGATTCCTGGGTTGTCATTTAACGAATCACATAGGACATATCTCCTCTTTTACTAGAGGTGGTAGATTCTTTATTGATCATTCATTATCTCCATATGTAACTCATTATACCCAAGCATACCCTATATATGCCTTAAAAGGCCTTAAGGAATTAGTCAAAGTATAATTTGTTACATACAAGATACTATGATGATCTCAAGTCCAAGGATCACATGTACTACTATCACATTAGGAATTCCTATTGACAGGCGAGTAAAACTCCATTAGGTATTCCATAGCGAGTCACGTTCAGTGAACTTATTCTCCAATAAGCACCTACATACTTGCTTTAGTGTCTCCACACAAATGACCATGAGATCAGTCATCCTCATCCAATGAGCAAACAACATATGTACCAATATATCCGGATTTACTAATCCCCATTTTAGTAATCCCACAATTGGGAACTATTTTAGTTTTTAAGCTTTCTAAGAATTTAGATCTCATTATCATGATCTCATCATGATTCTAAAAGCATTGCTTAAAACTATGGGTTATTTACATATTATAAAAACAGCACCATGTAGATAATTATATGCCTTAAATGAATATTTTATTAATAAACAACTAAGATTGTTTACAAAGTATGTGCTTTGTCATCATACATGATTGGCTTGTATGCACACTACTATCAATCTCCCACTTACACCAAAGCCAATCGCCATGGTATCTCATACCCATCTTCTCTAAGTGACGATCAAACTGCTGTTGTGTTAAAGCTTTAGTAAATGGATCTGCAATATTGTCTTGAGAATCTACACGCTCCAAGGTGACGTCTCCTCTTTCAATGATCTCCCTGATCAAGTGAAATTGCCGCAACACGTGTTTAGATTTCTGATGAGACCTGGGTTCCTTAGCCTGTGCAATCTCTCCGGTGTTGTCACAGTATACGGGAACTGCTTCTCCAATGCTATGAACCACACCAAGTTCAGTTATGAACTTCTTTATCCAAACAGCTTCCTTTGCAGCTTCACTTGCAGCTATATACTCTGCCTCTGTCACTGAATCAGCAACCGTTTGCTGCTTGGAACTCTTCCAACTCACTGCACCTCCGTTCAAGGTAAACACATACCCGGAAACAGATTTACTGTCATCTTGGTCTGTTTGAAAACTTGAGTCCGTGAATCCCTCGAGTTTTAATTCAGACCCACCGTAGACAAGAAAAATATCTTTAGTCCTTCTCAAGTACTTTAGGATATTTTTCACTGCCTTCCAGTGCTCTTCTCCTGGATTCGACTGGTATCTGCTTGTTACACTAAGTGCGTGAGCAACATCCGGTCTAGTACATATCATACCGTACATGATAGATCCTATTGCAGAAGCATAAGGGATCTTACTCATATGGTCTCTCTCCTCAGGTGTCTTTGGGGCCTGTTTCTTAGAGAGATTTATTCCATGGCTCATCGGCATGAGACCTTTTTTGGAATCTTCCATGCTAAACCTCTTTAGCATCGTATCAATGTACGTTCCTTGGGATAAGCCGAGCATCCTTTTAGATCTATCTCTATAGATCTTTATCCCCTAAATATAGGATGCTTCACCCAAGTCCTTCATGGAGAAGTTTTTAGATAACCAGATTTTAATGGATTGTAACATAGGAATGTCATTCCCTATCAGTAATATATCATCAACATATAATACAAGGAATGATACTGCGCTCCCACTAACCTTCTTGTATACACATGGTTCATCCTCGTTTTTGATAAAATCAAACTCTTTGATTGTCTCATCAAAACGAATGTTCCATCTACGAGAAGCTTGCTTCAACCCATAAATGGATCGTTGTAGCTTACAGTCCAACTTTTGAAATAAATCCCTCTGGCTGTGTCATATACACATCCTCCTCAAGTTTCCCATTGAGGAAGGCCGTTTTCACAGTCCATCTGCCAGATCTCATAGTCGTTGTAAGCTGCAATCGCAAGCAAAATCCGAATGGACTTGAGCATGGCTACTGGTGAGAAGGTTTCATCATAGTCAACTCCTTGTCTTTGTTTGAAACCTTTTGCAACCAGTCGGGCCTTATAGGTCTCTACCTTTCCGTCTGCTCCAGTCTTTTTCTTAAAAACCCATTTACACCCAATAGGTTTAATACCTTCAGGTGGTGAAACCAAAGACCATACTTTGCTTTCATATATGGAGTCCATTTCGGATTTCATGGCTTCAAGCCATTTCCCTGAGTCTTTATTACTCATAGCCTGTTCGTAATTCAATGGATCATCATCATTCATGATGTGTACCTCATCGTTATCCTCTATAACGAATCTATACCTCTCAGGTATCTTCGGTACTCTTCCAGATTTACGAACAGGGTGTGGTACAGTAGGTTCTTCTACTTGGTTAGGTACTTGACTTTGGTCCGTGGTAACTTGTGGTTCTTGAACTTCTTCAAGATATATCTTGCTCCCACTGACCCCTTCATGGATAAACTCTTTCTTCAAGAATGTAGCATGTTTCGCAACAAACACCTTTTGATCAGTTGGATGATAGAAATAATACCCTATGGTTTCTTTAGGGTATCCCACAAATCTACACTTATCGAATGTAGTCTGTAGCTTATTTTCAAACTTTTTGACATAAGCTGGACAACCCCAAGTCTTAACATGCTTAAGATTTGGTTTCCTCCCTTTCCACATCTCATATGGAGTCTTTGGGGCGAATTTGGTAGGTACCTTGTTAAGTAGGTATGCAGCCGTTTCTAGGGCATATCCCCAGAAGGAAACTGGAAGGTTGGTAAAACTCATCATGGATCGAACCATGTCCAACAGTGTTCGATTTCTCCTTTCAAATACTCCATTTAACTGTGGTGTACCTGGAGGAGACCATTGTAAGATTATACCATTTTCTCTGAGACAATTGAGAAACTCACTACTTAAATATTCTCCACCTCGATCTGATCGAAGTATCTTAATACTCTTGCCCGTTTGTTTCTCTACTTCACTTCTGAACTCTTTGAACTTTTCAAATGATTCTGATTTGTATTTCATTAAATACACATATCCAAATCTTGAGTGATCATCAGTGAAAGTAATAAAATAAGAATACCCACACCCGTGCACTTGTTGTCATAGGTCCACAAACGTCTGTGTGAATCAATGCCAACAACTCTGTAACTCTCTCTCCTTTTCCACTAAAAGGAGATTTACCCATGAGACAAGATTCACAAGTTGGATATGATTCATAATCAGATAGCTCGAGGAGCCCATCTTTATGCAACTTGGATAATCTTGTTTCATTGATATGACCGAGTCTACAGTGCCACATATAGGTATAATTAATATCATCTCTTTTCCTTTTCTTAATTTATTCAATTTGAAATATATTTTCTTGTAAGTCAAGTGTATAATGTCCATTTCGCAAATTTCCAATACCATATAAAACATCGTCTTTATAAATAGAACAACCATTGTTCTTTATAATAACGTCAAAACCTTCCATATCCAATACAGAAATTGAAATAATGTTTTTAATAATATTCGGAACATAATAATAATTATTAAGATAAATGGATTTGCCCGAAGGCATTGCTAAACAATAAGTTCCTATGACTATCGCGTTAAAAACGTTGCGTACGTCTCGCACAAGTCTTGATTTTGGAAGACCTTATTATTGTTTCATTGGGACTCTCAAATTGTCAAAGAAAGAGATAATTATGAGTCCTATGAATTCGTTCTAGTTTGATTAGCATCAAAAAGTGCAATCCTATCACTAGTGCCTTCAAAACGATCCGGAAATCACACACAAGTTTTAATTTTGGGGGACTTCTTAATGTTTCATTAGTTATCTCAAATTATCAAAATATAGGTGATTATGAGTTCTATTACTACGTTCTAGTTGAAATTAGCATCAAAAGGAGCAATCCCATCACTATCGTGTCCAAAACGATGCATAGATCTCACACAAGTCTTCATTTAGGGAGACCTTTATATTGTTTCATTAGTTGTTTCAAATTTACAAAGAAAGAGGTGATTAAGAGTTGTATTACTTCGTTCTAATTTGATTAGTGTCAAAACGAGAAACCCATGACTATCGCGTTCAAAACCATGCGTTTATCTCGCACAAGTCTTCATTTAGGAAGACCTTCTTATTGTATCATTGGTGCTTTAAAATTGTCAAAGAAATAGGTGATTAGGAGTCCTATAACTTTGTTCTAGTTTGATTAGCATCAAAAGGAGCAATCCCATGACTATCGCGTTAAAAACGATGCGTACATCTCACACAAGTCTTCATTTATGGAGACCTTCTTATTGTTTCATTGGTTTCCTAAAATTGTGAAAGAAAGAGGTGATTAAGAGTCCTATTACTTCGTTCTAATTTGATTACCATCAAAAGGAGTAATCCCATGACTATTGCGTTAAAAACGATGCGTACATTTCACACAAGTCTTGATTTAGGGAGACTTTCTTATTATTTCATTGGTTCTCTCAAATTGTCAAAGAAAGAGGTGATTATGAGTCCTATGACTTCGTTCTAGTTTGATTAGCATCAAAAGGATCAATCCTTTAACTATAGCCTTCAAAACGATTCGTACATCTCACACAAGTCTTCATTTAAGGATACCTTCTTATTGTTTCATTAGTTCTCTATATTGTCAAATTATAGATGATTATGAGTCCTATTACTTCGTTCTAGTTGAAATTAGCATCAAAAGGAGCAAACCCATCACTATCGCGTCCAAAACGATTCACAAATGAAACACAAGTCTTCATTTAGGGAGACCTTCATATTGTTTCATTGGTTGTTTCAAATTTACAAAGAAAGAGGTGATTAGAAGTTGTTTTACTTCGTTCTAGTTTGATTAGCGTCACAAAGAAAAACGCATGACTATCTCTTTCAAAACCATGCGTACATCTCGCACAAGTCTTCATTGAGTGATACCTTCTTATTGTTTCATTGGTGCTTTCATATTGTCAAAGAAAGAGGTGATTAGAAGTCCTATAACTTCGTTCTAGTTTGATTAGCATCAAAAAGAGCAATCCCATGACTAACGCGTTAAAAACGATGCGTACATCTCACACAAGTCTTCATTTAGAGAGACCTTCTTATTGTTTCATTGGTTTCCTAAAATTGTGAAAGAAAGAGGTGATTAAGAGTCCTATTACTTCGTTCTAATTTGATTACCATCAAAAGAAGTAATCCCATGACTATAGCGTTAAAAACGATGCATACATCTCACACAAGTCTTGATTTTGGTAGACTTTCTTATTATTTCATTGGTTCTCTCAAATTGTCAAAGAAAGAGGTGGTTATGAGTTCTATGACTTCGTTTTAGTTTTATTAGCATCAAAAGGATCAATCCTTTAACTATAGCCTTCAAAACGATTCGTACATCTCACACAAGTCTTCATTTAAGGATACCTTCTTATTGTTTCATTAGTTCTCTAAATTGTCAAATTATAGATGATTATGAGTCCTATTACTTCGTTCTAGTTGAAATTAACATCAAAAAGAGCAAACCCATCACTATCGCGTCCAAAACGATTCGTAGATCAAACACAAGTCTTCATTTAGGGAGACCTTCATATTGTTTCATTGATTGTTTCAAATTTACAAAGAAAGAGGTGATTAGAAGTTATATTACTTCATTCTAGTTTGATTACCGTCAAAACAAAAAACCCATGACTATCTCTTTCAAAATCATGCGTACATCTCGCACAAGTCTTCATTGAGGGAGACCTTCTTATTGTTTCATTGGTGCTTTAAAATTGTCAAAGAAAGAGGTGATTAGAAGTCCTATAACTTCGTTCTAGTTTGATTAGCATCAAAAGGAGAAATCCCATGACTATCGTGTTAAAAACGATGAGTACATCTCACACAAATATTCATTTAAGGAGACTTTCTTATTATTTCTTTGGTTCTCTAAAATTATGAAAGAAATAGGTGATTAGGAGTCTTATTACTTCGTTCTAATTTGATTAGCATCAAAAGGAGCAATCCCATGACTATTGCGTTAAAAATGATGCGTACATCTCACAAAAGTCTTGATTTAAGGATACCTTCTTACTGTTTCATTGGATCTCTTAAATTGTGAAAGAAAGAGGTGATTATAAGTTCTATGAATTCGTTCTAGTTTGATTAGAATCAAAAGGAGCAATCCTATCACTAGTGCCTTCAAAACAATCCGTACATCTCACACAATTCTTCATTTAGGGAGACCTTCATAATGTTTCATTAGTTCTCACAAATTGTCAAAATATAGGTGATTATAAATTCTATTACTTCGTTCTAGTTAAAATTAGCATCAAAAAGAGCAATCACATCACTATCGCGTCCAAAACGATGCATAGATATCACACAATTCTTCATTTATGGAGACCTTCTTATTGTTTCATTGGTTTCCTAAAATTATGAAAGAAAGAGGTGATTAAGGGTCCTATTACTTCATTCTAATTTGATTACCATCAGAAGGAGTAATCCCATGACTATCGCGTTAAAAACGATGCGTACATCTCACACCAAGTTTTGATTTAGGGACAACTTCTTATTATTTCATTGGTTCTCTCAAATTGTCAAAAAAAGAGGTGATTATGAGTCCTATAACTTCGTTCTAGTTTGATTAGCATCAAAAGGATCAATCCTATCACTATAGCCTTCAAAACGATTCATACATCTCACACAAGTCTTCATTTAAGGATACCTACTTATTGTTTCATTAGTTCTCTAAATTGTCAAAATATAGATGATTAGGAGTCCTATTACTTCGTTCTAGTTGAAATTAGCATCAAAAGGTGCAAACCCATCACTATCGCGTCCAAAACGATTCGTAGATAAAACACAAGTCTTCATTTGGGGAGACCTTCATATTGTTTCATTGGTTGTTTCAAATTTACAAAGAAAGAGGTGATTAGAAGTTGTATTACTTCGTTCTAGTTTGATTAGCGTCAAAACGGGAAACCCATGACTATTTCGTTCAAAACCATGCGTACATCTCGCACAAGTCTTCATTTAGGGAGACCTTCTAATTATTTCATTGGTGCTTTAAAATTGTCAAAGAAAGAGGTGATTAGAAGTCCTATAACTTCGTTCTAGTTTTATTAGCATCAAAAGGAGAAATCACATCACTATCGCATCCAAAACGATGCGTAGATCTCACACAAATCTTCATTTATGGAGACCTTCTTATTGTTTCATTGGTTTCCTAAAATTATGAAAGAAAGAGGTGATTAAGAGTCCTATTACTTCGTTCTAATTTGATTACCATCAAAAGGAGTAATCCTATGACTATCGCGTTAAAAACGATGCGTACATCTCACACAAGTCTTGATTTAGAGAGACTTTCTTATTATTTCATTGGTTCTCTCAAATTGTCAAAGAAAGAGGTGATTATGAGTCCTATGACTTCGTTCCAGTTTGATTAGCATCAAAAGGATCAATCCTACCACTATAGCCTTCAAAACGATTCGTACATCTCACACAAGTCTTCATTTAAGGATACCTTCTTATTGTTTCATTAGTTCTCTGAATTGTCAAAATATAGATGATTATGAGTCCTATAACTTCGTTCTAGTTGAAATTAGCATCAAAAGGAGCAAACCCATCACTATTGCGTCCAAAACGATTCGTAGATCTCACACAAGTCTTCATTTAGGGAGACCTTCATATTGTTTCATTGGGTGTTTCAAATTTACAAAGAAAGAGGTGATTAGAAGTAGTATTACTTTGTTCTAGTTTGATTTGCGTCAAAACGAGAAACCCATGACTATCTCGTTCAAAACTATGCGTACATCTCGCACAAGTCTTCATTTAGGGAGACCTTCTTATTATTTCATTAGTTCTCTCAAATTGTCAAATTATAGATGATTATGAGTCCTATTTCTTCGTTCTAGTTGAAATTAGCATCAAAAGGAGCAAACCCATCATTATCGCGTCCAAAACGATTCGTAGATCAAACACAAGTCTTCATTTAGGGAAACCTTCATATTGTTTCATTGGTTGTTTCAAATTCACAAAGAAAGAGGTGATTAGAATTTGTATTACTTCGTTCTAGTTTGATTAGCGTCAAAACGAGAAACCCACGACTATCTCGTTCAAAACCATGCATACATCTCGCACAAGTCTTCATTTAGGGAGGCCTTCTTATTGTTTCATTGGTGCTTTAAAATTGTCAAAGAAAGAGGTGATTAGAAGTCCTACAACTTCGTTCTAGTTTGATTAGCATCAAAAGGAGCAATCCCATGACTATCGCGTTAAAAACGATGCGTACATCTCACACAAGTCTTCATTTAGGGAGACCTTCTTATTGTTTCATTGGTTTTCTGAAATTGTGAAAGAAAGAGGTGATTAAGAGTCCTATTACTTCGTTCTAATTTGATTTCCATCAAAAGGAGTAATCCCATGACTATCGCGTTAAAAACGATGCGTACATCTCACACAAGTCTTGATTTAGGGAGACTTTCTTATTATTTCATTGGTTCTCTCAAATTGTTAAAGAAAGTGGTGATTATGAGTCCTATGATTAGCATGCGTACATCTCGCACAGGTCTTCATTTAGGGAGACCTTCTTATTATTTCATTGGTGCTTTAAAATTGTGAAAGAAAGAGGTGATTAGGAGTCATATTACTTCGTTCTAATTTGATTAGCATCAAAAGGAGCAATCCTATGACTATCGCATTAAAAACGATGCGTACGTCTCACACAAGTCTTGATTTAGGGAGACCTTCTTATTGTTTCATTGGGTCTCCCAAATTGTCAAAGAAAGAGGTGATTATGAGTCCTATGAATTCGTTCTAGTTTGATTAGCATCAAAAAGAGCAATCCTATCACTAGTGCCTTCAAAAAGATCCGTAGATCACACACAAGTCTTTATTTTGGGAGACTTCTTAATGTTTCATTAGTTCTCTCAAATTATCTAAATATAGGTGATTATGAGTCCTATTACTTCGTTCTAGTTGAAATTAGCATCAAAAGGAGCAATCCCATCACTATCCCATCAAAAGAGTCCTATTACTTCGTTCTAATTTGATTACCATCAAAATGAGTAATCCAATAACTATCACGTTAAAAACGATGCGTACATCTCACACCGTGTCTTGATTTAGGGAGAACTTCTTATTATTTCATTGGTTCTCTCAAATTGTCAAAGAAATAGGTGATTATGAGTCATATGACTTCGTTCTAGTTTGATTAGCATCAAAAGGATCAATCCTATCACTATAGCCTTCAAAATGATTTGTACATCTCACACAAGTCTTCATTTAAGGATACCTTCGTATTGTTACATTAGTTCTCTGAATTATCAAAATATAGATGATTATGAGTCCTATTACTTCGTTCTAGTTGAAATTAGCATCAAAAGGGGCAAACCCATCACTATCGCGTCCAAAACGATTCGTAGATCTCACACAAGTCTTCGTTTAGGGAGACCTTCATATTGTTTCATTGGTTGTTTCAAATTTACAAAGAAAGAGGGGATTAGAAGTTGTATTACTTCTTTCTAGTTTGATTAGCGTCAAAACGAGAAACCCATGACTATCTCGTTCAAAACCATGCGTACATCTCATACAAGTCTTTATTTAGGGAGACCTTTTTATTGTTTCATTAGTTCTCTCAAATAGTCAAAACATAGGTGACTATGAATTCTATTACTACGTTCTAGTTGAAATTAGCATCAAAAGGAGAAATCACATCACTATCGCGTCCAAAACGATGCGTAGATCTCACACAAGTCTTCATTTATGGAGACCTTCTTATTGTTTCATTGGTATCCTAAAATTATGAAAGAAAGAGGTGATTAAGAGTCCTATTACTTCATTCTATTTTGATTACCATCAAAAGGAGTAATCCCATGACTATCGCGTTAAAAATGATGTGTACATCTCACACCAAGTCTTGGTTTAGGGATAACTTTTTATTATTTCATTGGTTCTCTCAAATTGTCAAAGAAAGAGGTGATTATGAGTTCTATGACTTCGTTCTAGTTTGATTAGCATCAAAAGGATCAATCCTATCACTATATCTTTCAAAACGATTCGTACATCTCACACAAGTCTTCATTTAAGGACAACTTATTATTGTTTCATTAGTTCTCTAAATTGTCAAAATATAGATGATTATGAGTCGTATTACTTCGTTCTAGTTGAAATTAGCATCAAAAGGAGCAAACCCATCACTATCGCGTCCAAAACGATTTGTAGATCTCACACAAGTCTTCATTTAGGGAGACCTTCATATTATTTCATTGGTTGTTTCAAATTTACAAAGACAGAGGTGATTAGAAGTTGTATTACTTTGTTCTAGTTTGATTAGCGTCAAAACAAGAAACCCATGACTATCTCGTTCAAAATCATGCGTACATCTCTCACAAGTCTTCATTTAGGGAGACCTTTTTATTGTTTCATTGGTGCTTTAAAATTGTCGAAGAAATAGGTGATTAGAAGTCCTATAACTTCGTTCTAGTTTGATTAGCATCAAAAGGAGCAATCCCATGACTATCGCGTTAAAAACGATGCGTACATCTCACACAAGTCTTGATTTAGGGAGACCTTCTTACTGTTTCATTGGATCTCTCAAATTGTCAAAGAAAGAGGTGATTATAAGTCCTATGAATTCGTTCTAGTTTGATTAGCATCAAAAGGAACAATTCTATCACTAGTGCCTTCAAAACAATCCGTACATCTCACACAAGTCTTCATTTACGGAGACCTTCTTAATGTTTCATTAGTTCTCTCAAATTGTCAAAATATAGGTGATTATGAATTCTATTACTTCGTTCTAGTTGAAATTAGCATCAAAAGGAGCAATCACATCACTATCGCGTCCAAAACGATACGTAGATCTCACACAAGTCTTCATTTATGGAGACCATCTTATTGTTTCATTGGTTTCCTAAAATTATGTAAAAAAGAGGTGATTAAGAGTCCTATTACTTCGTTCTAATGTGATTATCATCAAAAGGAGTAATCCCATGACTATCACATTAAAAACGATGCGTACATCTCACACCACGTCTTGATTTAGGAAGAACTTCTTATTATTTCATTGGTTCTCTCAAATTGTCAAAGAAAGAGATGATTATGAGTCCTATGACTTCGTTCTAGTTTGATTAGCATCAAAAGGATCAATCCTATCACTATAGCCTTCAAAACGATTCGTACGTCTCACACAAGTCTTCATTTAAGGATACCTTCTTATTGTTTCATTAGTTCTCTGAATTGTCAAAATATAGATGATTATGGATCCTATTACTTCGTTCTAGTTGAAATTAGCATCAAAAGTAGCAAACCCATCACTATCGCGTCCAAAACGATTCGTAGATCTCAGATAAGTCTTCATTTTTTTTTGGCTAAATTTGTTTGTATATTAAAAGCAAAAACTTAGGATATTACAATGAAGATCATAACATAGACCTCTTCTCCCGAGAGGACTAAAACACCTAGAAAAGACTAGGAAACCAATTTACCTAACCTAAAACCCATAACGCGTCACACCCTGAGGCTAGGTAAAAGGAAACAACTAAATTATCAAAGGACAATTAGTTACATCAAAACATAGGAGATCCCATATAGCAGCCGCATGCCCAGTACATGTCCAATCCCAAAACAAAGTTTGAGCCCACATGCACACGCGGCAAAATAAGGCAGCAGGAAATCACCCACATTAGAAATTTAAAATTAGAAACCCATGGGCCCACTTCCAAGTTTGAAATTTGAAACCGTGTGGGCCCCTCGAGTCATCTCCAGTAGCCCACGGTTTGCTCACATGGCAAACCAATTTTGCAAAAGCATCATCAGCTTTGAAATATGAAGAACTCCCGTGGGCCCCAATCAAACACACTGCCCAAGAGCAACCCAAGGACAAGCAACCCAAGGACAGCAACACTTAGCCCAAGACGGCATCACCCACCGGAAAACCTACCCAGCAAAGAAACTACCGGCAGCCGAAAAACAGTCCACCAGCACAGTCGGTGAAAGCACCATAAATTTCGGAGTGGGAATCAGATCAAAGACTCAGCAAACCAAAACACCAAGAATTGATTAAAAGAAATGAATAATAAAAAGAGAGAAGATCAATTAATGGAAAACATAGAACCAGATCAAAAAGCAACTGGAAAAACCCCGGCACAGCAACCAGATCAAAAGCAACTAGATCAAAAACCTTCATCCATTCAAAAGCTATGAACAAAGGATGAACATAGAAAATGATGGAACGAAATCATCCTAATCTGTACATTAAAGAAATAGGACGTAAACCCCATAGGACAGATCAAAAACACATAGACCCATGTTCCATCAAGGGCAAAGCAAGATCGGATTAAGAACACAATGAATCCTTGACCCAAGCCTCCATACCAGATCATACAACCCAATCAGCCGAAAAGATCCAAGGATTATTCAGCCACAACAACCAATCTGAACATGGAAAAATAATTAAAATAAAACACACATGAAGCAGATTGGAAACCCACAAACCCCTCGGTAGCAACCGGTAAGACCGAAAAACACGAGAAGAATACCAGATATGAGTATGAAAGAAATAATCAATAACAACATACACCCATAACCAGCCAAAATGGAAGACCAGCCCATCCGCCAACAGAACCAAACAACAACCAAAACCCATTCAGCACAGACGAGCAACAAGATCTGAAAGACCCAACCCAAACAAACCAACCGAACAGATCATGACTTCATATAGAAGAAATGGTGGGCCATAAGGAGGAAGAGGAGGGAAGCCAGGTGGGTCGGTTGCAAACGCCGGAGAACACCTACCAGATCCAAAACAACCAGGACCCTTCAAACCGCTGCCGAAATCCTATACTAACAGAGATAAGAAAAATCGTACACCTAAGGCCACCGAACTTTGCCAAAAAAGGTGAAAAATAGCTTTCTGGTTAAGACCCTCAAGGAGTTGTTGGTTAGGCTCCAAAACAGAGTCAAGAAAAGGTAAGAGAAAGGGAAAAGGTAGAACGGGTGGGCCGAAAAGGAGTAAAGAAGGAGAAAGGAGGGTGTTTGAACTGAGATGGAGAGTCCACCAAACATTTCAGCCACAAAGCTCAAACTAGACCAAAGCATCCCAACCCATCCAGATCAGATCCGAGAGATGGGTGGGCCGCAGAATGGAGGGGAAACTGGGCGCGAGGAGGGGAAACTGGGCGCGAAGAAGAGAATGGACGGAAGGAGTGGTGGGGAGAGGGGGGTTTCCTAGAGAGAAGGAGGAGACCTTCATATTGTTTCATTGGTTGTTTTAAATTTACAAAGAAAGAGGTGATTAGAAGTTGTATTACTTCGTTCTAGTTTGATTATCGTTAAAACGAGAAACCCATGACTATCTCGTTCAAAACCATGCGTACATCTCGCACAAGTCTTCATTTAGGGAGACCTTCTTATTGTTTCATTAGTTCTCTCAAATTATCAAAATATAGGTGATTATGAATGCTATTACTACGTTCTAGTTGAAATTAGCATCAAAAGGAGCAATCACATCACTATCGCGTCCAAAACGATGCGTAGATCTCACATAAGTCTTCATTTATGTAGACCTTCTTATTGTTTCATTGGTTTCCTAAAATTATAAAAGAAAGAGGTGATTAAGAGTCCTATTACATCGTTCTAATTTGATTACCATCAAAAGGAGTAATCCCATGACTACCTCGTTAAAAACGATGCGTACATCTCACACCAAGTCTTGACTTAGGGACAACTTCTTATTATTTCATTGGTTCTCTCAAATTTTCAAAGAAAGAGGTGATTATGAGTCCTATAACTTCGTTCTAGTTTGATTAGCATCAAAAGGATCAATCCTATGACTATAGCCTTCAAAACGAGTCGTACATCTCACACAAGTCTTCATTTAAGGATACCTTTATATTATTTCATTAGTTCTCTGAATTGTCAAAATATAAATGATTATTAGTCCTATTACATCGTTCTAGTTGAAATTAGCATCAAAAGGGGCAAACCCATCACTATCGCTTCTAAAACGATTTGTAGATCTCACACAAGTCTTCATTTAGGGAGACCTTCATATTGTTTCATTGGTTGTTTCAAATTTACAAAGACAGAGGTGATTAGAAGTTGTATTACTTCGTTCTAGTTTGATTAGCATCAAAACAAGAAACCCATGACTATCTCGTTCAAAACCATGCGTACATCTCGCACAAGTCTTTATTTAGGGAGACCTTCTTATTGTTTCATTGGTGCTTTAAAATTGTCAAAGAAAGAGGTGATTAGAAGTCCTATAACTTCGTTCTAGTTTGATTAGCATCAAAAGGAGCAATCCCATGACTATCGCGTTAAAAACGATGCGTACATGTCACACAAGTCTTCATTTAAGTAGACCTTCTTATTGTTTCTTTGGTTCTCTAAAATTGTGAAAGAAAGAGGTTATTAGGAGTCTTATTACTTCGTTCTAATTTGATTAGCATCAAAAGGAGCAATCCTATGACTATCGCGTTAAAAATGATGCGTACATCATACACCCGTCTTGATTTAGGGAGACCTTCTTACTGTTTCCTTAGATCTCTCAAATTGTCAAAGAAAGAGGTGATTATAAGTCATATGAATTCGTTCTAGTTTGATTAGCATCAAAAGGAGCAATCCTATCACTAGTGCCTTCAAAATAATCCGTACATCTCACACAAGTCTTCATTTAGGGAGACCTTCTTAATGTTTCATTAGTTCTCTCAAATTGTCAAAATATAGGTGATTATGAATTCTATTACTTTGTTCTAGTTGAAATTAGCATCAAAAGGAGCAATCACATCACTATCGCGTCCAAAATGATGCGTAGATCTCACACAAGTCTTCATTTATGGAGACCTTCTAATTCTTTCGTTTGTTTCCTAAAATTATGAAAGAAAGAGGTGATTAAGAGTCCTATTACTTCGTTCTAATGTGATTATCATCAAAAGGAGTAATCTCATGAATATCGCATTAAAAACGATGCGTACATCTCGCACCACGTCTTGATTTAGGGAGAACTTCTTATTACTTCATTGGTTCTCTCAAATTGTCAAAGAAAGAGGTGATTATGAGTCCTATGACTTCGTTCTAGTTTGACTAGCATCAAAAGGATCAATCCTATCACTATAGCCTTCAAAACGATTCGTACATCTCACACAAGTCTTCATTTAAGGATACCTTCTTATTGTTTCATTAGTTCTCTAAATTGTCAAAATATAGATGATTATGAGTCCTACTACTTCGTTCTAGTTGAAGTTAGCATCAAAAGGAGCAAACCCATCACTATCGCGTCCAAAACGATTCGTAGATCTCACAGAAGTCTTCATTTAGGGAGACCTTCATATTGTTTCATTGGTTGTTTCAAGTTTACAAAGAAAGAGGTGATTAGAAGTTGTAGGACTTCGTTCTAGTTTGATTAGCATCAAAATAAGAAACCCATGACTATCTCGTTCAAAACCATGCGTACATCTGGCACAAGTCTTCATTCAGGGAAGGTAGTCTTCATTTAGGGAGACCTTCTTATTGTTTCATTGGTACTTTAAAATTGTAAAAGAAAGAGGTGATTAGAAGTCTTATAACTTCGTTCTAGTTTGATTAGCATCAAAAGGAGCAATCCCATGACTATCGCGTTAAAAACAATGCGTGCATCTCACACAAGTCTTCATTTAAGGAGACCTTCTTTTTGTTTCTTTGGTTCTCTAAAATTGTGAAAGAAAGAGGTGATTAGGAGTCTTATTACTTCGTTCTAATTTGATTAGCATCAAAAGGAGCAATCCTATGACTATCACATTACAAACGATGCATACGTCTCACACAAGTCTTGATTTAGGGAGACCTTCTTATTGTTTCATTGGGTCTGTCAAATTGTCAAAGAAAGAGGTGATTATGAGTCCTATGAATTCGTTCTAGTTTGATTAGCATCAAAAAGAGCAATCCTATCACTAGTGCCTCAAAAAAAATCCATACATCACACACAAGTCTTTATTTTGGGAGACTTCTTAATGTTTCATTAGTTCTCTCAAATTATCAAAATATAGGTGATTATGAGTCCTATTACATCGTTCTAGTTGAAATTAGCATCAAAAGGAGAAATCCCATCACTATCGCGTCTAAAACGATGCGTAGATCTTACACAAGTATTCATTTAGGGTGACCTTTATATTGTTTCATTGGTTTCCTAAAATTATGAAAGAAAGAGGTGATTAAGAGTCCTATTACTTTGTTCTAATTTGATTACCATCAAAAGGAGTAATCCCATGACTATCGCGTTAAAAATGATGCATACATCTCACAGCAAGTCTTGATTTAGGGAGAACTTTTTATTATTTAATTGGTTCTCTCAAATTGTCAAAGAAAGAGGTGATTATGAGTTCTATAACTTCGTTCTAGTTTGATTAGCATCAAAAGGATCAATCCTATCACTATAGCCTTCAAAACGATTCGTACATCTCACACAAGTCTTCATTTAAGGACACCTTATTATTATTTCATTAGTTCTCTGAATTGTAAAAATATAGATGATTATGAGTCCTATTACTTCGTTCTAGTTGAAATTAGCATCAAAAGGAGCAAACCCATCACTATCGCGTCCAAAACGATTCGTAGATCTCACACAATTCTTTATTTTGGGAGACCTTCATATTGTTTCATTGGTAGTTTAAAATTTACAAAGAAAGAGGTGTTTAGAAGTTGTATTACTTCGTTCTAGTTTGATTAGCATCAAAATGAGAAACCCATGGCTATTTCGTTCAAAACCGTGCGTACATCTCGCCCAAGTCTTCATTTAGGGAGACCTTCTTATTGTTTTATTTGTGCTTTAAAATTGTCAAAGAAAAAGGTGATTAGAAGTCCTTTAACTTCGTTCTAGTTTGATTAGCATCAAAAGGAGCAATCCCATGACTATCGCGTTAAAAAGGATGCGTACATCTCACACAAGTTTTCATTTAAGAAGACCTTCTTATTGTTTCGTTGGTTCTCTAAAATTGTGAAAGAAATAGGTGATTAAGAGTCTTATTACTTCGTTCTAATTTGATTAACATCAAAAGGAGCAATCCTATGACAATCGCGTTAAAAATGATGTGTACATCTCACACAAGTCTTGGTTTAGGGAGACCTTCTTACTGTTTCATTGGATCTCTCAAATTTTCAAAGAAAGAATTGATTATAGGTCCTATGAATTCGTTCTTGTTTGATTAGCATCAAAAGGAGCAATCCTATCACTAGTGCCTTCAAAACAATCTGTACATCTCACTCAAGTCTTCATTTAGGGAGACCTTCTTAATGTTTCATTAGTTCTCTCAAATTGTCAATATATAGGTGATTATGAATTCTATTACTTCGTTCTAGTTGAAATTAGCATCAAAAGGAGCAATCACATCACGATCGCGTCCAAAACGATGCGTAGATTTCACACAAGTCTTCATTTATGGAGACCTTCTTATTGTTTCATTGGTTTCCTAAAATTATGAAAGAAAGAGGTGATTAAGAGTCCTATTACTTTGTTCTAATTTGATTACCATCAAAAGAAGTAATCCCATGACTATCGCGTTAAAAATGATGCATACATCTCACAGCAAGTCTTGATTTAGGGAGAACTTTTTATTATTTCATTAGTTCTCTCAAATTGTCAAAGAAAGAGGTGATTATGAGTCCTATAACTTCGTTCTAGTTTGATTAGCATCAAAAGAATCAATCCTATCACTATAGCCTTCAAAACGATTCGTACATCTCACACAAGTCTTCAATTAAGGATACCTTATTATTGTTTCATTAGTTCTCTGAATTGTCAAAATATAGATAATTATGAGTCCTATTACTTCGTTCTAGTTGAAATTAGCATCAAAAGGAGCAAACCCATCACTATCGCGTCCAAAACGATTCGTAGATCTCACACAAGTCTTCATTTAGGGAGACCTTCGTATTGTTTCATTGGTTGTTTCAAATTTACAAAGAAAGAGGTGATTAGAAGTTGTATTACATCGTTCTAGTTTGATTAGCGTCAAAAAGAGAAACCCATGACTATCTCGTTCAAAACCATGTGTACATCTTGCACAAGTCTTCATTTAGGGAGACCTTCTTATTGTTTCATTTGTGCTTTATATTTGTCAAAGAAAAAGGTGATTAGAAGTCCTATAACTTCGTTCTAGTTTGATTAGCATCAAAAGGAGCAATCTCATGACTATCGCGTTAAAAAGGATGCGTACATCTCACACAAGTCTTCCTTTAAGGAGACCTTCTTATTGTTTCTTTGGTTCTCTAAAATTGTGAAAGAAAGAGGTGATTAGGAGTCTTATTACTTCGTTCTAATTTGATTAACATCAAAAGGAGCAATCCTATGACTATCGTGTCAAAAATGATGGCTACATCTCACACAAGTCTTGATTTAGGGAGACCTTCTTACTGTTTCATTGGATCTCTCAAATTGTCAAAGAAAGAGGTGATTATAAGTTCTATGAATTCGTTCTAGTTTGATTAGCATCAAAAGGAGCAATCCTATCACCAGTGCCTTGAAAACAATCTGTACATCTCACTAAAGTCTTCATTTAGGGAGACCTTCTTAATGTTTCATTAGTTCTATCAAATTATCAAAATATAGGTGATTATGAATTCTATTACTTCATTCTAGTTGAAATTAGCATCAAAAGGAGCAATCACATCACGATCGCGTCCAAAACGATGCGTAGATCTCACATAAGTCTTCATTTATGGAGACCTTCTTATTGTTTCATTGGTATCCTAAAATTATGAAATAAAGAGGTGATTAAGAGTCCTATTACTTCATTCTAATTTGATTACCATCAAAAGGAGTAATCCCATGACTATCGCGTTAAAAATGATGTGTACATCTCACACTGAGTCTTGGTTTAGGGAGAACTTTTTATTATTTCATTGATTCTCTCAAATTGTCAAAGAAAGAGGTGATTATGAGTTCTCTGACTTCGTTCTAGTTTGATTAGCATCAAAAGGATCAATCCTATCACTATAGCCTTCAAAACGATTCGTACATCTCACACAAGTCTTCATTTAAGGATACCTTATTATTGTTTCATTAGTTCTCTGAATCGTCAAAATATAGATGATTATGAGTCCTATTACTTCGTTCTAGTTGAAATTAGCATCAAAAGGGGCAAACCCATCACTATCGCGTTCAAAACCATGCGTATATCTCGCACAAGTCTTCATTTAGGGAGACCTTCTTATTGTTTCATTTGTGCTTTAAAATTGTCAAAGAAAAAGGTGATTAGAAGTCCTTTAACTTCGTTCTAGTTTGATTAGCATCAAAAGGAGCAATCCCATGACTATCGCATTAAAAATGATGCGTACATCTCACACAAGTTTTCATTTAAGAAGACCTTTTTATTGTTTCGTTGATTCTCTAAAATTGTGAAAGAAAGAGGTGATTAGGAGTCTTATTACTTCGTTCTAATTTGATTAACATCAAAAGGAGCAAACCAATGACTATCGCGTTAAAAATGATGTGTACATCTCACACAAGTCTTGATTTAGGGAGACCTTCTAACTGTTTCATTGGATCTCTCAAATTTTCAAAGAAAGAAGTGATTATAGGTCCTATGAATTCGTTCTTGTTTGATTAGCATCAAAAGGAGCAATCCTATCACTAGTGCATTCAAAATAATCTGTACATCTCACTCAAGTCTTCATTTAGGGAGACCTTCTTAATGTTTCATTAGTTCTCTCAAATTGTTAAAATATAGGTGATTATGAATTCTATTACTTCGTTCTAGTTGAAATTAGCATCAAAAGGCGGAATCACATCACGATCGCGTCCAAAACGATGCGTAGATCTCACACAAGTCTTCATTTATGGAGACCTTCTTATTGTTTCATTAGTTTCCTAAAATTATGAAAGAAAGAGGTGATTAAGAATCCTATTACTTTGTTCTAATTTGATTACCAACAAAAGGAGTAATCCCATGACTATCGCATTAAAAATGATGCATACATCTCACAGCAAGTCTTGATTTAGGGAGAACTTTTTATTATTTCATTGGTTCTCTCAAATTATCAAAGAAAGAGGTGATTATGAGTCCTATAACTTCGTTCTAGTTTGATTAGCATCAAAATGATCAATCCTATAACTATAGCCTTCAAAACGATTTGTACATCTCACACAAGTCTTCAATTAAGGATACCATATTATTGTTTCATTATTTCTCTGAATTGTCAAAATATAGATAATTATGAGTCCTATTACTTCGTTCTAGTTGAAATTAGCATCAAAAGGAGCAAACCCATCACTATCGCGTCCAAAACGATTCGTAGATCTCACACAAGTCTTCATTTAGGGAGACCTTCGTATTGTTTCATTGGTTGTTTCAAATTTACAAAGAAAGAGGTGATTAGAAGTTGTATTACTTCGTTCTAGTTTGATTAGCGTCAAAAAGAGAAACCCATGACTATCTCGTTCAAAACCATGCGTACATCTCGCACAAGTCTTCATTTAGGGAGATCTTCTTATTGTTTCATTTGTGCTTTAAAATTGTCAAAGAAAAAGGGGATCAGAAGTCCTATAACTTCGTTCTAGTTTGAGTAGCATCAAAAGGAGCAATCTCAGGACTATCGCGTTAAAAACGATGCGTACATCTCACACAAATCTTCATTTAAGGAGACCTTCTTATTGTTTCTTTGGTTCTCTAAAATTGTGAAAAAAAGAAGTGATTAGGAGTCTTATTACTTCATTCTAATTTGATTAACATCAAAAGGAGTAATCCTATGACTATCGTGTCAAAAATGATGTGTACGTCTTACAAAAGTCTTGATTTAGGGAGACCTTCTTACTGTTTCATTGGATCTCTCAAATTGTCAGAGAAAGAGGTGATTATAAGTCCTATGAATTCGTTCTTGTTTGATTAGCATCAAAAGGAGCAATCCTATCACTAGTGCCTGCAAAACAATCTGTACATCTCACTCAAGCCTTCATTTAGGGGGACCTTCTTAATGTTTCATTAGTTCTCTCAAATTGTCAAAATATAGGTGATTATGAATTCTATTACTTCATTCCTGTTGAAATTAGCATCAAAAGGAGCAATCACATCACGATCGCGTCGAAAACGATGAGTAGATCTCACACAAGTCTTCATTTATGGAGACCTTCTTATTGTTTCATTGGTATCCTAAAATTATGAAAGAAAGAGGTGATTAAGAGTCCTATTACTTCATTCTATTTTGATTACCATCAAAAGGAGTAATCCCATGACTATCGCGTTAAAAATGATGTGTACATCTCACACCAAGTCTTGGTTTAGGGATAACTTTTTATTATTTCATTGGTTCTCTCAAATTGTTAAAGAAAGAGGTGATTATGAGTTCTATGACTTCGTTCTAGTTTGATTAGCATCAAAAGGATCAATCCTATCACTATATCTTTCAAAACGATTCGTACATCTCACACAAGTCTTCATTTAAGGACACCTTATTATTGTTTCATTAGTTCTCTGAATTGTCAAAATATAGATGATTATGAGTCCTATTACTTCGTTCTAGTTGAAATTAGCATCAAAAGGAGCAAACCCATCACTATTGCGTCCAAAACGATTCGTAGATCTCACACAAGTCTTCATTTAGGGAGACATCCATATTGTTTCATTGGTTGTTTAAAATTTACAAAGAAAGAGGTGATTAGAAGTCGTATTACTTCGTTCTTGTTTGATTAGCATCAAAACGATAAACCTATGACTATCTCGTTCATAACCATGCGTACATCTCGCACAAGTCTTCATTTTGGGAGACCTTCTTATTGTTTCATTTGTGCTTTAAAATTGTCAAAGAAAGAGGTGATTAGAAGTCCTATAACTTCGTTCTTGTTTGATTAGCATCAAAAGGAGCAATCCCATGACTATCGCGTTAAAAATGATGCGTACATCTCACACAAGTCTTCATTTTAGGAGACCTTCTTATTGTTTCTTTGGTTCTCTAAAATTGTGAAAGAAAGAGGTGATTATGAGTCTTATTACTTCTTTCTAATTTGATTAGCATCCAAAGGAGCAATCCTATGACTATCGCGTTAAAAACGATGCGTACATCTCACACAAGTCTTGATTTAGGGAGACCTTCTTACTGTTTCATTGTATCTCTCAAATTGTCAAAGAAAGAGGTGATTATAGGCCCTATGAATTCGTTCTAGTTTGATTAGCATCAAAAGGAGCCGTTCTATCACTAGTTCCTTCAAAACAATCCGTACATATCACACAAGTCTTCATTTAGAGAGGCCTTCTTAATGTTTCATTAGTTCTCTCAAATTGTCAAAATATAGGTGATTATGAATTCTATTACTTTGTTCTAGTTGAAATTAGCATCAAAAGGAGCAATCACATCACTATCGCGTCCAAAACGATGCGTAGATCTCACACAAGTCTTCATTTATGGAGACCATCTTATTATTTCATTGGTTTCCTATAATTATGAAAGAAAGAGGTGATTAACAGTTCTATTACTTCGTTCTAATTTGATTACCATCAAAAGGAGTAATCCCATGACTATCGCGTTAAAAACGATGCGTACATCTCACACCAAGTCTTGATTTAGGTAGAACTTCTTATTATTTCATTGGTTCTCTCAAATTGTCACAGAAAGAGGTGATTATGAGTCCTATGACTTCGTTCTAGTTTGATTAGCATCAAAAGGATCAATCCTATCAATATAGCCTTCAAAACGATCCGTACATCTCACACAAGTCTTCATTTAAGGATACCTTCGTATTGTTTCATTTTTTCTTTGAATTGTCAAAATATAGATGATTATGAGTCCTATTACTTCGTTCTAGTTGAATTTAGCATCAAAAGGGGCAAACCCATCACTATCGCAACCAAAACGATTCGTAGATCTCACACAAGTCTTCATTTAGGGAGACCTTCATATTGTTTCATTGGTTGTTTCAAATTTACAAAGAAAGAGGTGATTAGAAGATGTATTACTTCGTTCTAGTTTGATTAGCGTCAAAACGAGAAACCCATGACTATCTCGTTCAAAACCATGCATAAATCTCGCACAAGTCTTCTTTTAGGGAGACCTTCTTATTGTCTCATTGGTGCTTTAAAATTGTCAAAGAAAGAGGTGATTAGAAGTCCTATAACTTCGTTCTAGTTTGATTAGCATCAAAAGGAACAATCCCATGACTATCGCGTGAAAAACGATGCGTACATCTCACACAAGTCTTTATTTAAGGACACCTTCTTATTGTTTCTTTGGTTCTCTAAAATTGTGAAAGAAAGAGGTGATTAGGAGTCTTATTACTTCGTTATAATTTGATTAGCATCAAAAGGAGCAATCCTATGACTATCGCAATAAAAACGATGCGTACATCTCACACAAGTCTTGATTTAGGGAGACCTTCTTACTGTTTCATTGGATCTCTCAAATTGTCAAAGAAAGAGGTGATTATAAGTCCTATGAATTTGTTCTAGTTTGATTAGCATCAAAAGGAGAAATCCTATGACTATCGCATTAAAAACGATGCTTACATCTCACACAAGTCCTGATTGAGGGAGACCTTCTTACTGTTTCAATGGATCTCTCAAATTGTTAAAGAAAGAGGTGATTATAAGTCCTATGAATTAGTTCTAATTTGATTAGCATCAAAATGAGCAATCTTATCACTAGTGCCTTCAAAACAATCCGTACATCTCACACAAGTCTTCATTTAGGGAGACCTTCGTAATATTTCATTAGTTCTCTAAAATTGTCAAAATATAGATGATTATGAATTCTATTACTTCGTTCTAGTTGAAATTAACATCAAAAGGAGCAATCACATCACTATCGCGTTCAAAATGATGCGTAGATCTCACACAAGTCTTCATTTATGGAGACCTTCTTATTGTTTCATTGGTTTCCTAAAATTATGAAAGAAAGAGGTGATTAAGAGTCCTATTACTTAGTTCTAATTTGATTACCATCAAAAGGAGTAATCCCATGACTATTGCTTTAAAAACGATGCGTACATCTCACACCAAGTCTTTATTTAGGGAGAACTTCTTATTATTACATTGGTTCTCTCAAATTGTCAAAGGAAGAGGTGATTATGAGTCCTATGACTTCGTTCTAGTTTGATTAGCATCAAAAGGATCAATCATATCACTATAGCCTTCAAAACGATTCGTACATCTCACATAAGTCTTCATTTAAGGATACCCTCTTATTATTTCATTAGTTCTCTGAATTGTAAAAATATAGATGATTTTTTTTGTTTTGTTTTGTTTTGTTTTATTTTTTTTGTTGCTAATTCAAGCTGAAATCTTAACATTCTTGCCTTGGACAGGAATGGATCCCAAGACCTCTTGGACTCAAAGCCTTATGGGTAGTTATTTTACCATTGAGCCAAGAAGGACTTGGTGAAAATATAGATGATTATGAGTCATATTACTTCGTTCTAGTTGAAATTAGAATCAAAAGGGGCAAACCCATCACTATCGCGTCCAAAACGATTTGTAGATCTCACACAAGTCTTCACTTAGGGAGACCTTCATATTGTTTCATTGGTTGTTTCAAATTTACAAAGAAAGAGGTGATTAAAAGTTGTATTACTTCGTTCTAGTTTGATTAGCGTCAAAACGAGAAACCCATGACTATGTCGTTCAAAACCATGCGTACATCTCGCACAAGTCTTCATTTAGGGAGACCTTATTATTGTTTCATTGGTGCTTTAAAATTGTCAAAGAAAGAGGTGATTAGAAGTCCTATAACTTCGTTCTAGTTTGATTAGCATCAAAAGGAGCAATCACATCACGATCGCGTCCAAAACGATGCGTAGATCTCATACAAGTCTTCATTTAAGGAGACCTTCTTATTGTTTCATTGGTTTCCTAAAATTATGAAAGAAAGAGATGATTAAGAGTCCTATTACTTAGTTCTAATTTGATTACCATCAAAAGGAGTAATCCCATGACCATCGCTTTAAAAACGATGCGTACATTTCACACCAAGTCTTTATTTAGGGAGAAATTCTTATTATTTTATTGGTTCTCTCAAATTGTCAAAGGAAGAGGTGATTATGAGTCATATGACTTCGTTCTAGTTTGATTAGCATCAAAAGGATCAATAATATCACTATAGCCTTCAAAACGATTCGTACATCTCACACAAGTCTTCATTTAAGGATACCCTCTTATTATTTCATTAGTTCTCTGAATTGTATAAATATAGATGATTTTTTTGTTTTGTTTTGTTTTGTTTTGTTTTTTTTGTTGCTAATTCAAGCTGAAATCTTAACATTCTTGCCTTGGACAGGAATGGATCCCAAGACCTCTTGGACTCAAAGCCTTATGGGTAGTTATTTTACCATTGAGCCAAGAAGGACTTGGTGAAAATATAGATGATTATGAGTCATATTACTTCTTTCTAGTTGAAATTAGCATCAAAAGCGGCAAACCCATCACTATCGCGTCCAAAACGATTTGTAGATCTCACACAAGTCTTCATTTAGGGAGACCTTCTTATTGTTTCATTGGTTGTTTCAAATTTACAAAGAAAGAGGTGATTAAAAGTTGTATTACTTCGTTCTTGTTTGATTAGGGTCAAAACGAGAAACCCATGACTATCTCGTTCAAAACCATGCGTACATCTCGCACAAGTCTTCATTTAGAGAGACATTCTTATTGTTTCATTGGTGCTTTAAAATTGTCAAAGAAAGACGTGATTAGAAGTCCTATAACTTCGTTCTAGTTTGATTAGCATCAAAAGGAGCAATCCCATGACTATCGCGTTAAAAACGATGCGTACATCTCACACAAGTCTTCATTTATGGAGACCTTCTTATTGTTTCTTTGGTTCTCTACAATTGTGAAAGAAAGACGTGATTAGGAGTCTTATTACTTCGTTCTAATTTGATTAGCATCAAAAGGAGCAATCCTATGACTATCGCGTTAAAAACGATGCGTACATCTCACACAAGTCTTGATTTAGGGAGACCTTCTTACTGTTTTATTGGATCTCTCAAATTTTCAAAGAAAGAGGTGATTATAAGATCTCTCTGCTGGCAATTCTGCTAGCTTGGACTGTAGAGACCTCTTTGCTGAACTGGGTGTTTCTATACGAAACTCCCCTTCTTCGTCCATTCCCTCTAGAGTTGCGCTTGCTGTCCTTCATCCCTCTCTGGTCCGTTGCAAAAGCATGGGGGAATCTAAGCCTTTCCCTATTCCCTTGGCCCTTGACAGTAACTCCGATGATTCAGATGATCAAACTCTACCGGACTCTCCGGCATAGCTCCATATCGACCCTGCTTTTGGTCCGAATGCTAAATAGATTTTCTTAGTTGCTCAACACTTCACTCAGAAGGATAGGGAAGAAGCTTTGTTTGAAAAAAGGAAAAACGGCCACCTCATGGATTTCCTTTTTGCTCATGGTGTTTCCTCCTCGGATGTACAAACTTACCTCTCTGATGGAAAGATCTCAAACTTTGGTCATGCACGCCAGGTGCCTGAGAATATTCCCCCCTTACCTCTGGCTGGTATTTTGGATGTAGGTCCTTCTTCTTCTTTGCGAAACTCGGTTCAAGTTTTAGTTAAGGAAGCCTCTTCCATCCGTTCCTCTGGTCTTGGTCCTGCGGTCATCTCGTTTAAAGGGAAGGGGGCTACTGTTTCTGCTCCGCCCTTGAACTAACAGTCATTGTCCCCTGCAGAGGAGGGTGAAATAGTTCCTAAAATCTCGGAAGGTGGCTTTAAAAGTTGGTGTGCTGTGGTCACCAAGAACATTGGTAAATCTAGTAGTTCCCTCTCTTTCCATCCTCCGTCTGTTGAGAATGGCGACATTTGGGTCAAGCCTCCCGACGACATGCTCATGAGGGGAAACCAAATATGGTCTACTAGCTTGGTTGGCTACTTTCTGCACTGTAATTTCCCCTTCAAGGTAGTTGAGCCTATTGCCAAACGGTTATAGGGGAACTTGGGGTTAACTAAAGTGTTCCTGGACAATAAAGGCTATTATATATTCAAGTTCAACACTTCATCTGCTCGTGACAATATTCTTGCATCTGGTCCCTGGCACTTTGCCTCCAAAGTGATTATTCTGCAGAAATGGCAAGAAGGTGTTGAGTTCACTAAGTCTGACTGTGATAAAATTCCAATCTGGGTTAAGCTCAGCCAAATCCCTCTCTCTTATTGGTCTGATGAGGGAATCAGCTATATTGCTAGTGCTATTGGTAAGCCTTTATTTACTGATGGGATGACCACAAACAACGATTTCTTGAATTTTGCCCGTGTGTGCATTGACGTTTCTGCCACTTCCTCCTTCCCTTCCTCCATCAAAGTTGCTGTAATGAACTCTGAGAAGTCAGAAAAAGCTTTTGTTCAGGTTGATGTTGAGTATCAAAGTAGACCCCCTACCTGCCCTACATATAAGGTTTTTGGCCACTCTCAGATTAAGTGTCCAAAAGCAAACTTCATTTGGGTCCCCAAGCCTGTTGCTGATCAGCAACTTAATAAGATACCTTCTCTTATAATATCAGCCCCTGCCACTGATCCTCTCTTGGATGGGATAGCTTCTCGTCAACCACCTTCTGTTGGGCCTTCTACTGCTCCAGCTCCAGCTCCCAATGCTTGGGTATCTGTGTCAAGGGGAGCAAAACCTGATTTGAACCCCCCACTTCACCCTAACATGGTCACCTCTAACTCCTTCTCCCCTATTAGCCTCCCCTCTGGTATGGCAATGAACTCTGATTCTGAATCTCCTGCCTCTAATAACCCTCTTCTTGCCAAACTCAAGGCAGTTGATGAAAAGGAGGGCAATGACCTGAAGCACAAGCATGGACCGAGTAGTGGAACTGAAAATACACAAGTTGCCAAAAAGAGGAAGGGCAAAGGGAAAGCTGGATCAAAACCCCCCTAATTTATGTTAGCTTCCTATAATGTTAGAGGGTTAAATAAAAAGCCTAAGCAGGCTTATGTCAAACAACTAATTGTTGATAACCATCTCTCTTTTGTTGGGCTTTTGGAAACTAGAGTTAAAAGCCAAAAATGCACCTAGGGTAGCTAATAGGTTATGTAACAATTGGACATGGGCTTTTAACTATGACTCTCACTGTAATGGTAGAATTTGGGTTGGATGGAATCCTACAATATGGAATGTGGATGTCCTTTTTGTATCCTCCCAATCTATTCACTGTAAAGCTCAG
This sequence comes from Panax stipuleanatus, assembly GCA_020205555.1. Classification (NCBI taxonomy): domain Eukaryota; kingdom Viridiplantae; phylum Streptophyta; class Magnoliopsida; order Apiales; family Araliaceae; genus Panax; species Panax stipuleanatus. Next base: position 26,277 of record JAINUT010002406.1, on the reverse strand, counting down.
CTTATTTTACGATCTAACAACATATTTTTTGTTTCATTTATTTATGGGCTCAATTCTTATCTTGAATGACGTGATCTTTGGAGAGATCTTTTGGCTCTTAATCTCACTGACTGTTGGTGTGTTCTGGGTGATTTTAATGTTATTAAGCATTTTAATGAAACTAACCAAGCTGATGACATTTGGGATACTGGAATGGATGACTTCTTGACGTTTGTTTCTTCTGTTGGGCTGGATGATATTGGAGGGGTTGGTCCCCTATTCACTTGGTGGAATTGTCAGCTTGCTAATCCTATTCTTAAGAAACTGGACAGAGCTCTTGGGAATGCCTCTTGGTTTGATAACTTTCCCCATGCTCAAGCTATCTTCGCTCCTAGAGGCATCTCAGATCACTCCCCTGTCTTTCTCAATATAGGCAATTCTAGCATCAGACCAAAGAAGCACTTCCAATTTTTTAATCACATGCTGCTTCTGGATGGGTTCTCTGAGTGTGTTGTTCAGGCTTGGGCTGATCCTGTTCCTCGAAACCCTTTCTTTGTGTTCTCTGAAAAGCTCAAGAGGACCAAACGTGCTTTGGTCTCCCTTAATATTTCTGCAAGGAACCTCTTTACTGCTACTAAAACTGCTACGAAGGCTCTCCATAGTGTACAAATCCTGCTCCAATCCTCCTCTCTTGACCCTATCCTTCTTGGCTTAGAAAAAGATTGTGCACTGGACCTAAATACTGCTTTGGAGCGAGAAGAAATCCTCCTTCAGCAAAAATCTAGAGCAACTTGGCTCTCCTTGGGTGATAAAAACTCAGGCTTTTTCTCTAACATGATGAAGAGCAGATGGAACACAAACAAACTTCACTCTATTGAAAATGCAAATGGTGATTTAGTGCATGGTCAAGAGGATGTGGAAAATGTTGCTGTCAGTTATTTTCAACACCTGTTCAGCCCTCCTTCTGACAGTTCAAATTTTGATTTCTCTAATTTTGGAGCCACTCCCTTACACTTCGTGAGTCCTACCCAATCTCTTTTGCTGGTTGCTCCCATTTCTGATCTGGAAATTCTCACAGTCCTTAAATCCCTGAAGAGAAATAAAAGTCCGGGACCGGATGGTTTCAACGTAAATTTTTTCATCCATAGCTGGAACATTATAGGGGAGGATTTCACTAAGGCTGTCAAATTTTTCTTCTCCTCCTGCAGACTTACTAAGGGCATCAACTCTACTACTATTGCCCTTGTTCCTAAATGCCCAAATGTCACTTCAATGTCTGATTTTTGACCTATTGCTTGCTGCAACACAATATACAAATGTATTACAAAGATCCTTGCTAACAGGCTTAAGCTAGTGCTTCCTTCCATCATTGATAAAGCCCAATTTTCTTTTATCAAAGGCAGAAACATAAGTGACAACATATTGCTTGCTCAGGAACTATTCAGAAATTACCATAGGAAATCTGGTCCACCGAGATGTGCTCTTAAAATTGATCTGAGGAAGGCTTTTGATACAGTAAAGTGGGACTTCTTGTTGAATACTCTGGCTGCCTTTAAGTTCCCACTTTTTTTCATCAACTGGATCAAATCATGTGTCTCTTCTGCTATGTTTTCTGTCAAAATCAATGGCATCTTAGCTGGGTTTTTCCCGAGCTCCAGGGGGCTAAGGCAAGGAGACCCCTTGTCTCCTTGTCTTTTTGTTCTTGTTATGGAAATGCTCTCCTTGAAACTCAACTCCAGTAGCTCTATCCCTGAGTTCAAGTATCACTGGAGATCCTCTGATTGCAAGCTAACCTATCTCCTTTTTGCTGATGATGTCCTCATATTTTGTCATGCAAACTTACCTTCTATCTCTATTATCAAGTCACGCATCCACTCATTCTCTTTATTTTCTGGACTTATACCTAATGTACACAAAAGTCATTGCTTTCTTGCCAATACCGATCCGATTTCAACACAGGCCATTCTAAGCACCCTTGAGTTCCAACTTGGAGTCTTTCCCACCAAATTCTTGGGAGTTCCTATTATATCATCTAAGCTTTCATTCCAGGATTGTGTTCCTCTGCTCCACAGAGTCACCCAGAGAGCTACCTCCTGGACTTCTAAAACTCTATCTTATGCAGGTCGTCTTCAACTAATTAAATCAATTCTTTTCTCCATACAATCTTATTGGTGTAGCCACTTCATGCTTCCCAAGGCTGTCCTACGTGCTATTCAAACTATTTTATGCAGGTTCTTATGGAAGGGATCCTCTCTTGCCAAATTTGAGGCTAAAGTGGCTTGGTCTACCATTACCCACCCTACTGATGAAGGGGGACTTGGTTTAAAAGATTTGTTGGACTGGAACAAAAGCCTCATGCTACTCCACCTTCTTCACATTCTACAGCCCTCTCCCACATCTCTTTGGGCTATTTGGGTCAGATCTACCATTTTGAAAGGGAGGTCTCTTTGGCAAATTTCCCCTCCTTCTGATTGCTCTTGGATTTGGAAGCAGGTCCTAAAGCTCAGGTTCCTTGCGTTGCAACACTTAAGGTTCATTGTTGGCTATGGGCATACTATCAGCCTTTGGTACGACCCATGGCTGGATGGATGTGCTATTAATCTTAGCCCCAACCTTCTCTCCAACTCGGATCTTTCACATTTGGCAATGGTCAACTCCATCCTCATTAACTCGGCTTGGGTTCTTCCTCCATGCAATAACCATGAAATTATTATGCTTAGAAGACAACTCTCCTCCTTTCCTCCTCCTAACAGCAGCAGGCCGGACTCCATTTTGTGGGGAACTTGGAACATTTCTTTCATCAAGGCTAAGCATGTTTGGGAGTGCATTCGGTCTAGGCTCCCAACTGTGACTTGGCACAACAATATCTGGAATCGCCTGCATGTCCCTCGGTACTCCTTTATCATGTGGCTCGGTATTCTCAAGAGGCTGCCAACTAATGATAGAACGAGCAATTACTCCGGGCATTTCTGGGACTGCCCTCTTTGCCTTCAACATAGTGAAACTTTTGATCATCTCTTCTTCACCTGTCGGTTTTCTTCTTCAGTCCTGCAGCATGTCTTAGGCTTAGGAAATTTTAGGAATATCCCCCTCTTATGGGATGACCTTATTGCCTATCTAAGCTCCTTCCAAGGCTCAAAACTTACCCGAAACATCCTTTTCCTCTCCGTTGCGATCTCCTTCTACAAAGTGTGGGAAGCCAGGAATGCCAGACTTCACAGACTTTCCTCTACTCCTACTTCCCACATTGCTGCAGATATTATTCAGCTGATTAAAGCCCGTCTCTCCACGTGCAAAACTTTTATTAGAGCCACTAACTTGAGCCAATATTATTGTAATTGGCTTATGCACTGATTGTATTATGTTGGTTACTTCTGTTAGTGGGATTTCACTCCCTTTGTAGTATTCTCATCTGCTGGCTTGTCTTCAGATGAATCTACTATATCCTGGGGTATGCCCCTTAGCCATTGTATAGTGTTTCTCTTCTTTATACAAACCAAACTTAGCAAAAAAAATAATAATCCGTACATCTTACACAAGTCTTCATTTAGAGAGACCTTCTTAATGTTTCATTAGTTCTCTCAAATTGTCAAAATATAGGTGATTATGAATTCTATTACTTCTTTCTAGTTGAAATTAGCATCAAAAGGAGCAATCACATCAGTATCGCGTCCAAAACGATGCGTAGATCTCACACAAGTCTTCATTTATGGAGACCTTCTTATTGTTTCAATGGTTTCCTAAAATTATGAAAGAAAGAGGTGATTAAGAGTCATATTACTTCGTTCCAATTTGATTACCTTCAAAAGGAGTAATGCTATGACTATCGCGTTAAAAACGATGAGTACATCTCACACCAAGTCTTGATTTAGGGAGAACTTCTTATTATTTCATTGGTTCTCTCAAATTGTCAAAGAAAGAGGTGATTATAAGTCCTATGACTTCGTTCTAGTTTGATTAGCATCAAAAGGATCAATCCTATCACTATATCCTTCAAAACGATTCGTACATCTCACACAAGTCTTCATTTAAGGATACCTTCGTATTGTTTCATTAGTTCTCTGAATTCTGAAAATATAGATGATTATGAGTCCTATTACTTCGTTCTAGTTGAAATTAGCATCAATAAGGGTAAACCCATCACTATCGCGTCCAAAACGATTCGTAGATCTCACACATGTCTTCATTTAGGGAGACCTTCATATTGTTTCATTGGTTGTTTCAAATTTACAAAGAAAGAGGTGATTAGAAGTTGTATTACGTCGTTCTAGTTTGAGTAGCGTCAAAACGAGAAACTCATGACTATCTTGTTCAAAACCATGCGTACATCTCGTACAAGTCTTCATTTAGGGAGATCTTCTTATTGTTTCATTAGTGCTTTAAAATTGTCAAAGAAAGAGGTGATTAGAAGATCTATAACTTCATTCTAGTTTGATTAGTATCAAAAGGAGCAATCCCATGACTATCGCGTTAAAAACGATGCGTACATCTCACACAAGTCTTCATTTAAGGAGACCTTCATTTTGGTTCATTGGTTGTTTCAAATTTACAAAGAAAGAGGTAATTAGAAGTTGTATTACTTCGTTCTAGTTTGATTAGCGTCAAAGAGAGAAACCCACGACTATCTCGTTCAAAACCATGCGTACATCTCGCACAAGTCTTCATTTAGGGGGACCTTCTTATTGTTTCATTGGTGCTTTAGAATTGTCAAAGAAGGAGGTGATTAGAAGTCCTATAACTTCGTTCTAGTTTGATTAGCATCAAACGGAGCAATCCCATTACTATCGCGTTAAAAACGATGCGTACATCTCACACAAGTTTTCTTTTATGGAGACCTTCTTATTGTTTCTTTGGTTCTCTAAAATTGTGAAAGAAAGAGGTGATTAGGAGTCTTTTTTTTTTTGCTAAATTTAGACTGTATTAAAAGAAAAAGAAGATACAAAACCTCATGGGGAACCCCAATCAGAATAAAGCATAAACATCATAGAACATTCCCTATGATATCAAGACAAAAGCCCAACAAACAGAAAAGTCCAAACAGTCAACAACACTAGACAAAGCTGCAAAACGTATCTAGAGAACCAGTAACAACATTGCAGCAGCAGGAATAATGGCAACAGTTGCCTATGTCCAGCAGCAGCATTTACAGAAAAACCAGCAAAGACCAGCAGCAAGACAACAGCAGAAAGCAGACAAGCAAGACATCAGAAGATCCTTTTTCAACCCAAACACCCAAAAATGTCGATGCAGCAAAAGGCAAGAAAACTAGCAAAACAAAATTACCACAGCTCAGCAAACCCAAGAATTTCAGCAGCAAAATAGGCTACAGCAACAAAACCCACTGCAGCAAACCCCCCAAACCCAAACCATGCAGACAGGCCAAACTACAGAAACTTGCAGACCAAGGTTAAACTGATGCACACGACAGCAGTAGACACCAGCATAAAACAAAGGATCAGCAGCTTTCGAACAGTCAGCAGCCCAATTTCAGCAGTAGCAATCCAAGAAATCCAAAAGTAGCAGCAAACCAAAAAAAAATTCAAAAGCATAAACAGGCTAAAACAGTAGCCCAATCCAGCAGCAGCAGACAAGCACAAACCACAGCATCAACAGGCTAAAACAAACCAGAAGCAACAAGCACACAGAAATTTGGGCAAACCAGTCAATCAACAGCAACAACTGCAGCAAACCCAACAGCATGCAAAACCATGCAGACAGACTAAATTGCAGAAATCTGCAGACTTAGGTCAAAACAGCTGCACGGGATAGCAGCAGGCAATAGCAAACACCATAAACCTGCTATGCACTCTAAGAGACAGCAAAAGACAGCACAGAAGCAGACAGGAAGAGCAAAACCCAGCATCCTACTGCATACAACTGCACAAAGCTGGGAAAACCAGCAGTCGAAAAGTAAGAGCAGAACACACGCAGCAAGAAACTGCTTGTGAAACAAGAGCAGCCCACCAAGAAATTGGGGCAGCAAAAGGGGAATCCACCAAGAGCAGCTAACAAACAGGCAAACTGACAGCAGCACAGACCCGCAGCCCAAACTGGACCAGCTGGACCAGTTGGTTGCAGAACAAAACAAGGATCCTGGAGCGAACCCAAAAAACACGAGACCCATCCTTATAAAGAGAGGTGATGAAAGCATGGTCTTGATTTAAATTTTTGAAACTTGGCATTTGTGTGGAGGCCACACTTAAGAAGATGAATAAGGTCTATGATAATGACCCGAGCAGGAGTGGACTTATTAGAAAAGATCCTAGCGTTCTGTTCTTGCCAGATCCTATAGACAACAATAGCAAACCCAAGGTGTAATAAACTGTGGTGGAATTTGGGGCCAGATCTGTTACATATAAAATTAGTGATTGAAGTTCAGCTCCTGCAGAAACCTTTCCACCCACATCTGCGCAGCATAGCAACCAAGAGTTGAAAAGAAAAGTTACATTGAAAGAAAAGGTGTTGAAAGCTTTCTCTCTCAGAACGACATAGGACACACATGGGGTTAACTGCAAGGCCAAAAAGAGTCAGTTTATCAAGAGTCCTTAGACCTTTGTGAAAAGCAAGCCAAAGAAGGAAGGAGTAACGTGGGGGCAAAATTTTATGCCACACAAGACTATGCCACTCCACAGTTCGCCCAACTTGACGAATAGAGCTCCAAATAGTAAAGGCTTTAACATCCGTAGCCAGAATACCATTCCAAAGAAGCCCATCCTGGATATCAAAATTGCAAGTCCTAGATATGTCAAAAGATGCTCTAAATTGAATGACATCATTATGGTTTGAGGATGACAGAGTCCAACGAGAGTCATGGATGATACAGCTCACAGTAGCATTAGGACTCATACCAGAATTTGTAATCAGAGAGGAGTGAACAGAACGAGCCAAAGGAGAGCAATGTAACCATGGGTCAAACCACAGGCTTGTATTGGCACCATTACCAATAGAGAAGATAATGTGCCAACAAGTAAGAGACCGAAGTTGAAGAACTTTCCTCCATATCCAAGAACAATCATTAGGAATAGGGATAATCCAGAAATATTTGTTTTTAAGATGGAAGGCACGGATCCACTCGGCCCAAAAGGAAGAAAGAGATGGATTAACCACCTTCCAGAGATGCATCAAAATCAGAGCTTTGTTCCAGTCCTCAAGATTTTTTATAGCAAGACCACCTTCATCAAGAGGGAGTGAAATTTTGCTCCAAGCAACTTTAGAGCCATGCTTCTGCATTGAGGGGCCTTTCCAAAGAAATCTAAAAATGGAAGATTTAATGTCTTTCAATACAGAGGCTGGGAAAATAAACTGAGCAGACCAGTAGGCCTGGATAGCGAAGATAATAGATTTAATCAATTGCAATCTACCAGCATAAGAGAGGAATTTATTAGTCCATGAAGAAATTATGGCTTTGATCCTTTCGAGAAGGGGTTGACAATCAGAGAGACTGAGCTTGGATGTGATAAGAGGAACCCTAAGAACTTGGCAGGGAAAACACCCAACTGGAATCCCAAGAGAGAGAGGATAGCATCAGTTTAATCAGGAGGAACATTTGAGAGGAAACACATACTTTTCGAGGTGTTAATGTGAAGGCCTGACAGGGAAGCGAAATGGTCGAAAGACAATGCTTGATGATCTGAATAGAATCAAAGTCACCATGACAGAAGATAATGTGATCATCCGCGAAGCATAGATGAGTAAAAGAGACAGCAGCAGTTTTCCAATGAAAATGGAAGGATGGGAGCCTTGACGCTTTAGAGAGAAAAAGTGAGAGCACTTCCATAACAATGACAAATTGGTAAGGTGACAAAGAGTCACCTTGCCGAAGACCCTTGCCCCCTTTAAAATAGCCACAGAGAGCGCCATTCACCTTAACAGAGAAGCTTGTAGTGGTGATGCAAGCTTTAATCCAAAAAAGGAATTTGGGAGGAAAGTTAAACTATTTTAGTGCAGCCAACAAGAAACCCCAAGACACCGAGTCAAAAGCTTTCCTTAAATCAATTTTCAAAGCACATCTAGCTGGACCAGAATTTCGATGATAGTTCTTGAAAAGCTCTTGAGCAAGAAGAATATTGTCCCCAATCCTCCATCCCTTGATGAAAGTAGATTGGCATGGCGAGATAAGATCCGGAAGAACATTCTTAAGACGGGATGCAATGATCTTTGATATGCACTTGTAAGTAGTATTGCAGCACGAGATAGGCCTAAAATCATTCATGGAGGTTGGGTTAGGGATTTTAGGAACAAGGGCAATGGCCGTAGCATTAGTTCCTCTAAGCAAACAACCGCGACAAAAAAATGAGTGGATGGCAGTAGTGAAAATAGGACCAACAATGTTCCAAGTAAGGAGAAAAAAGTTCACATTAAAACCGTCAGGGCCAGGGCTTTTGTTCTTTTTCATAGACTTTAATGTAGCCAGGATTTCAGTATCAGTTATATCCTTTTCCAGCATTTCAGCTTGGCTTGGGGTCACCTTGGTTTCCACTAATTGCTCCAGAGCTTGGATATCGAGGTCATTACCAAGAGAGGAGCAACCCAGAAGAGAACCAAAATGGTCTACAGCAATACTTTGGACAGCCGAGTGCCCATAACATAAATCACCTTCAGCATTCTCAATTGCTAAGATTTTATTCTGATTCCATCTATTTTTAATTTGGTTAAAGATGTAACCAGAATTCTTGTGCCCTTCCTTAAGCCATTGAATCCTGGATTTCTGCTTTAAAAGTCTCTCTTCACAAAGGAGATCATCCTATAGAGTAGCAGACTGGGTTCGTTGAAAAGCAAGGAGCAAGGGATCAGTAGGATTAACAGAAAGAGCTTGCTGCGTAGCATGAAGAAGGTATCTAGAATTTGCCACATTTGAAGTGAGATTACCATTGACTCTGTTCAGGTGGATTAAGTCTCTCTTAACAGCTCTAAGCTTCCCCGAAAGGATTTGTAAAGGATCACCAGGAATGGGAGCACTCCACGCAGACTGCACCACTTCATAGAAATTTTCCAGCCCAGCTATGAAGTTAAATAATTGAAAAGGCTTCGGAATGGAGGGAGGAGCCAGTCCCAAACGAACAACCACAGGGAAATGATCAGAGAGCTCACGAGGAGTAAAGAGGGCCTGAGAGTTAGGGAAAGAGCCAAGCCACAAGCTGTTAACCAATGCTCTGTCCAGCTTTTTGTAAGTGGGACAAGATAGTTAGGAATCCCACCAGGTGAGAAGAGGGCCCGAAGCCCTAAGATCAACCAGAGATAAGTCAGAAAGCAAGTCCTTGAAGTATTGCATGCCATAATCCCACAAACAAGCACCACCATCAATTTCAGAGAGAGATTGCACAACATTAAAATCACCCAGTAGGGACCAAGATTTATCAATAGACAACACAATAGCCCTTAAGTCTTTCCATAAAACTTTCCTCTCAGAGGGAGTATTAAGACCATAAATAACAGTAACAAAAAATTGGACATCAAGAGTCAAAGAAGAAACAGAATAATGCATAAGTTGAGACGTTTTAGAAATAATAATAACATCCCAAATACTCGGGTACCAACCAACCCAAATCCTACCATTAATATGATAATCATAATTAAAGTGCCATTTCCAATGCTTACATATAGTTTTAGAAATGGATAAGGCTTTAGTGCACTTGATCCTAGTCTCCACAAGGCCCAAAAAGGAGAGACTATGATTATAGATGAGAGCTTTGACACTAGCCTGCTTAGGGGACATATTTACACCTCTAATATTCATAGAGCAAAAACTTGACATAAAAAATAGAAGAGTTAGTTAGGGGACTTGAGGCTCCCCCCTCCTTTAATCTTTTTCTTAGATGCTTGGCCAGAATCAAAAGTACTTTTGGCCTTATGTTTGAGGTCCTTGACAACCTTCTTAATAATTTGCTTAAGTTTTACAACAAGAGGATTGGGAGATGGAGTGTTGTCCGTATCAGAGAACCCTTCCAAGGGAGCAATAATATCAAAAGTATTGGTGGTATGAGCAATATGGGGAGTAGAGCTCTTTGCTACAAGAAGGCCACCCTGCTGCTTAGGCCCCTTTGCAACCAAAGTCCAATTTTCAGAAGAACTAGCAGGAGGAGCAGCAGGTGGAACAACAGCAGGCGGAGACGAATCTGAACCCAAAGGAGAGGCTTTAGGTACCCACTTATAGTTAGCCCTAGGGCATCTTAACAAAGAATGCCAAATGATTTACAGTGTGAGCACAGCTGAGGCTTGTTTTGGTACTCAACGTTTACCGTAGTAATCTTCTCAGTAGTAGATTCCTCATCAATCACTACCAAGTCCAACCTACTAGGCATAGCAGAAGAAGGGGTGATCTCAACACACACCCTTACAAAATTCATCGACTCTAATTTTTCAGTCATCTTATCCACAAACAGAGGTTTTCCCACAGCACTAGCAATGTAACTTAGACCATCGGAGGAGAGGTATGACAGGGGAATGTTGTGGAACTTCACCCAGACAGGGGCTTTGGAGCACGTATCAAATTGAAAGTCCATTCCTTCCTTCCATTGCTTCAGACAAAGAAGTTTTTTTGAAATATACCAGGGGCCCAAGGCCAGGACATTGTCCCGATCCGAATAAGAAGCGAATTTGAAAATGAAGAACCCCTTTTCCTGCAGAAAAACATTAAGTTGCCCATACTTGTCCCACATACTGTGGGCAGCCTCCTCAACCAACTTAAACGGCAAACGAGAATGAGAAAACCTCCCACCAGACTAGAGCTCCAAAGACTTATACCTTTTAACATAATAGTAGGAGGAGGACGCACCACAATAGGTCCATTATCAGAAGAAAGGGGTGAAGGGGGTTGGTAGTCAAGCTTAAAAGGAGGGGGGGTCTGCCTTTGCCACAATAGAACTCCAGGAAGGTTTAGAAAGCAGAGTAGGAGAGGAAACTCCCACCTGAGGGGTCTTTTCCTTAACCAAAAGAGGAATCTCACCTTCCTCAAGAGCAGAAGGAGCAACAAACAGAGGATCTATAGGAGTGGGAATAGAACAAGCCATGTCAAGCCCAGCAGGCCGAGAATGGGATATGCCACCACTTCCTTCTTTAAGGGGACTTCTAACAAACAGGTCTTGTTCATTAACTAAACGAGCACTAGGTACTCCTCTTTGGACGAAATCATTCAGCTGATGAGTGGAGAAACCTTGAGCATGAATAAAATCCATAAGATTATTGCATTTTTTACGTTCTGCAACCGCATCTATACGCCCTTGTTGGGACAGTTGTTGAGATTCCATGAAAATCTCCTTCATATTAGATCCGAAATGGAGCCCTAACCGGTCTGAATCATCCCCACTGGACGAAGAAACTGCAGATCCAACAGATTTTTGGGGATTAGCAAGCGGGACGGCAACAGAATCAACCATATCCATAATAAAGGGACCCAAAGGAGTAGAGCTCGGAGAAGAACTAGGCTTAGAGACACTGAATTCATCAAACAGATCCCTAGAATCTGAGCTCAAGGAGTTTTCGGCAGAAAGGTGCGAATAATCTACCATAATACCGAGACGAAATGAATCCCCAAATAAGATAACAAAGGAAAACGTTTAGAACAGTAATCAGAAATCAGAAGCCAGAAGAGAGAATGGTGGTGAAATAACCCAAGAGAGAAGCTGCCGAAAAAGGGGAGGGGGCCGTGGGGAACTAAAAGGGGAAAACAGAAAAGTTTGGTGTGGACAGAAATTATTGGTTGGTGCGGGCGGGAGACAAAAAAGGAAAAAAGGAGTTAACGAAAAATGGATGGGGGTTAACGGAATAAAGAGTTTCTAGAGAGAAGGGAGAGAGAATCCTAGAGAGATAAACTAAACCATCCTTTTTCACTACTCTGTTAGGCGTCTTATTACTTCGTTCTAATTTGATTAGCATCAAAAGCAGCAATCCTATAACTATAGCGTTAAAAACGATGCGTACATCTCACACAAGTCTTGATTTAGGGAGACCTTCATACTGTTTCATTGGATATCTCAAATTATCAAAGAAAGATGTGATTATAAGTCCTACGAATTCATTCTAGTTTGATTAGCATCAAAAGGAGCAATCCTATCACTAGTGCCTTCAAAATAATCCGTACATCTCACACAAGTCTTCATTTAGGGAGACCTTCTTAGTGTTTCATTAGTTCTCTCAAATTGTCAAAATATAGGTGATTATGAATTCTATTACTTCGTTCTAGTTGAAATTAGAATCAAAAGGAGCAATCACATCACTATCGCGTCCAAAACGATGCGTAGATCTCACACAAGTCTTCATTTATGGAGACCTTCTTATTGTTTCATTGGTTTCTAAAATTATGAAAAAAAGAGGTGATTAACAATCCTATTACTTCGTTCTATTTTGATTATCATCAAAAGGAGTAATCCCATGACTATCGCATTAAAAACGATGCGTACATCTCACACCAAGTCTTGATTTAGGGAGAACTTCTTATTATTTCATTGGTTCTCTCAAATTGTCAAAGAAAGAGGTGATTATGAGTCCTATGACTTCGTTCTAGTTTGATTAGCATCAAAAGGATCAATCCTATCACTATAGCCTTCAAAACGATTCGTACATCTCACACAATTCTTCGTTTAAGGATACCTTCGTATTGTTTCATTAGTTCTCTGAATTGCCAAAATATAGATGATTATGAGTCCTATTACTTCGTTCTAGTTGAAATTAGCATCAAAAGGGGAAAACCCATCACTATCGCGTCCAAAACGATTCGTAGATCTCACACTGATAGTAGTATGCATACAAGCCAATCATGTATGATGATAAAGCACGTACTTTGTAAACAATCTTATTTATTTATTAATAAAATATTCATTTATTAAAGGCATTTAATTATCTACATGTTGCTCTTTTTATAATATGTAAATAACCCATAGTTTTAAGCAATGCTTTTAGAATCATGATGATGATCATGCTAATGAGATCTAAATTCTTAGAAAGTTTTAAAACTAAAATAGTTCCCAATCGTGGGATTACTAAAAAGGGGATTAGTAAATCCGGATAGATTGGTACATATGTTGCTTGCTCATTGGATGAGGATGATTGATCTCATGATCATTTGTGTGGAGACACTAAAGCAAGTATGTAGGTGCTGATTGGAGAATAAGTTCACTGAACGTGATTCGCTATGGAATACCTAATGGAGATTTACTCGCCTGTCAATAGGAATTCCTAATGTGATAGTAGTACAAGTGATCCTTGGACTTGAGATCATCATAGTATCTTGTATGTAACAAATTATACTTTGACTTATTCCTTAAGACCTTTTAAGGCATATATAGGGTATGCTTGGGTATAATGAGTTACATATGGAGATAATGAATGATCAATAAAGAATCTACCACCTCTAGTAAAAGAGGAGATATGTCCTATGTGATTCGTTAAATGACAACCCAGAAATCCTTGGCCAAGGTGAAATGAAATTAGAAAGGAGTTTCTAATTTGCATTATTTGGAGTTGTGCATTTTCTAATCGAAATACATATAATTAAATAAAATAAGACTTGACAGTAAATCCATGTCTTATATTTAATTGGGACATTGTATGGTGGAAGGATTGAATTGTATGGTAACTATTAACTCACAGGTTCTTTTATGATTAATGTTGAAATCTATATTATCTGGAAAGTCGTTGATCGCTAGGGAGGCTTATCCCTATTGTAGAATAAATATTATTTATTTAAATAGATTATTAGTTTAATTTATTTATTTAAATAAGATTAAAATTATTTTAATTGATTTATTCACAACTGGTTTAATATGGAGAACCTAAAGGGTCACACCATAAAAGGAAGAATAATTATTTAAGAAGGTAATGGCATAATCGTAATAATGCATTAAGTGTAATTAATTTAATCTATGGTGATAGAATAAATTAAATAGCTTAATGTTTATTATTTAATATTTTGGAAATATTAAATATAAATTAATAAGAGGAGTCTTATTAATATTATTACAATTATTATTATTTTAATTTCTAAAGGAGTTTAGTAATTAATTTAATATTTAGTACTCTCATTTATTCCTAATAAGATTAGGAGACAAATTAATTAAATAAATTTAATTAATTATTCCCATGTGGTGGGAAGCCTAAATTAATTAAAGGAGTTTAATTAATTAAAAGAAATCCCATGTCTAATAGGATTAGAAGGGTTGACTAATATCTATATAAGAGGAGTCTTATAATAGATATTAGATGATGCAATTCCAATTGTTGGAGAGTACTCCTTTTCTATAGAGGATAGAAAACTAAGCCAACCACCCTCCTTCTTGATAATTCATCTTCCTTGGTGGATCACCTCTAGAGGCCAAACACTTGGGTGGCTAACGTTGATCAAAGGAAGGAATCTAATCCAAAAATTCAAGGAGATCACGAAGAACAAGGAGTTGAACTAGTACCTGTGGAAGCTTCGTTCTACAAGGGTATGATTCCATAACTTCTTATTTATCGTTTTAAATTAATAATTTGCATAAAGGATGATCCGGGTAATGGTTTTGTAGAAGTTTTTTTAAACTCTGATATACCATGCTTCCGCTAATTTTTGCAATTTGATTGCGTCACGATTTCGTACAAACCCAACACACACGTCTTCATTTAGAGAGACCTTCATATTGTTTCATTGGTTGTTTCAAATTTATAAAGAAAGAGGTGATTAGAAGTTGTATTACTTCGTTCTAGTTTGATTAGCTTCAAAACGAGAAACCCATGACTATCCCGTTCAAAACCATGCGTACATCTCGCACAAGTCTTCATTTAGGGAGACCTTCTTATTATTTCATTGGTGCTTGAAAATTGTCAAGGAAAGAGGTGATTAGAAGTCTTATAACTTTGTTCTAGTTTTATTAGCATCAAAAGGAGCAATCCAATGACTATCGCGTTAAAAACGATGCGTACATCTCACACAAGTCTTCATTTAAGGAGACCTTCTTATTGTTTCTTTGGTTCTCTAAAATTGTGAAAGAAATAGGTGATTATAAGTCTTATTACTTCGTTCTAATTTGATTAGCATCAAAAGGAGCAATCCTATGACTATCGCGTTAAAAACGATGCGTACATCTCACACAAGTCTTGATTTAGGGAGACCTTCTTACTGTTTCATTGGATCTCTCAAATTATCAAAAAAAGATGTGATTATAAGCCCTACGAATTCATTCTAGTTTGATTAGCATCAAAAGGAGCAATCCTATCACTAGTGCCTTTAAAATAATCCGCACATCTCACACTAGTCTTCATTTAGGGAGACCTTCTTAATGTTTCATTAGTTCTCTCAAATTGTCAAAATATAGGTGATTATGAATTCTATTACTTCGTTCTAGTTGAAATTAGAATGAAAAAGAGCAATCACATTACTATCGCGTCTAAAACGATGCGTAGATCTCACACAAGTCTTCATTTATGGAGACCTTCTTATTGTTTCATTGGTTTTCTAAAATTATGAAAGAAAGAAGTGATTAACAGTCCTATTACTTCGTTCTAATTTGATTACCATCAAAAGGAGTAATCCCATAACTATCGCGTTAAAAACGATACGTACATCTTACACCAAGTCTTGATTAAGAGAGAACTTCATATTATTTCATTGGTTCTCTCAAATTGTTAAAGCAAGAGGTGATTATGAGTCCTTTGACTTCGTTCTTGTTTGATTAGCATCAAAAGGATCAATCCTATCACTATAGCATTCAAAACGATTCGTACATCTCACACAAGTCTTCATTTAAGGATACCTTCGTATTGTTTCATTAGTTCTTTGAATTGTCAAAATATAGATGATTATGAGTCCTATTACTTCGTTCTAGTTGAAATTAGCATCAAAAGGGGCAAACCCATCACTATCGCGTCCAAAATGATTCGTTGATCTCACACAAGTCTTCATTTAGGGAGACCTTCATATTGTTTCATTGGTTATTTTAAATTTACAAAGAAAGAGGTGATTAAAAGTTGTATTACTTTGTTCTAGTTTGATTAGCGTCAAAACGAGAAACCCATGACAATCTCGTTCAAAACCATGCGTACGTCTCGCACAAGTCCTCATTTAGGGAGACCTTCTTATTGTTTACTTGATGTATTAAAATTATCAAGGAAAGAGGTGATTAGAAGTCCTATAACTTCGTTCTAGTTTGATTAGCATCAAAAGGAGCAATCACATGATTATCGGGTTAAAAACGATGCGTACATCTCACACAAGTCTTCATTTATGTAGACCTTCTTATTGTTTCTTTGGTTTTCTAAAATTGTGAAAGAAAGAGGTGATTATGAGTCTTATTACTTCGTTCTAATTTGATTAGCATCAAAAGGAGCAATCCTATGACTATCGCATTAAAAATGATGCGTACATCTCACACAAGTCTTGATTTAGGGAGACCGTCTTACTGTTTCGTTGGATCTCTCAAATTGTCAAAGAAAGATGTGATTATAAGTCCTACGAATTCGTTCTAGTTTGATTAGCATCAAAAGGAGCAATCCTATCACTAGTGCCTTCAAAATAATCCGTACATCTCACACAAGTCTTCATTTAGGGAGTCCATCTTAGTGTTTCATTAGTTCTCTCAAATTGTCAAAATATAGGTGATTATGAATTCTATTACTTCGTTCTAGTTGAAATTAGAATCAAAAGGAGTAATCACATCACTATCGCATCCAAAATGATGCGTAGATCTCACACAAGTCTTCATTTAAAGAGACCTTCTTATTGTTTCATTGGTTTCTAAAATTATGAAAAAAGAGGTGATTAAGAGTCCTATTACTTCGTTCTAATTTGATTACCATCAAAAGGAGTAACCCCATGACTATCTCGTTAAAAATGATGCGTACATCTCACACCAAGTCTTGATTTAGGGAGAACTTCTTATTATTTCATTGGTTCTTTCAAATTGTCAAAGAAAGAGGTGATTATGAGTCCTATGACTTCGTTCTAGTTTGATTAGCATCAAAAGGATCAATCCTATCACTATAGCATTCAAAACGATTCGTACATCTCACACAAGTCTGCATTTAAGGATACCTTCGAATTGTTTCATTAGTTCTCTAAATTGTCAAAATATAGATGATTATGAGTCCTATTACTTCATTCTAGTTGAAATTAGCATCAGAGGGGCAAACCCATCACTATCGCGTCCAAAACGATTCGTAGATCTCACACAAGTCTTCATTTAGGAAGACCTTCATATGGTTTCATTGGTTGTTTCAAATTTACAAAGAAAGATATGATTAAAAGTTGTATTACTTCGTTCTAGTTTGATTAGCGTCAAAACGAGAACCATGGCTATCTCGTTCAAAACCATGCGTACATCTCGCACAAGTCTTCATTTGGGGAGACCTTCTTATTGTTTACTTGATGTAATAAAATTGTCAAGCAAAGAGGTGATTAGAAGTCCTATAACTTCGTTCTAGTTTGATTAGCATCAAAAGGAGCAATCTCATGACTATCGCGTTAAAAATGATGCGTACATCTCACACAAGTCTTTATTTAAGGAGACCTTCTTATTGTTTCTTTGGTTCTCTAAAATTGTGAAAGAAAGAGGTGATTAGGAGTCTTATTACTTCGTTCTAATTTGATTAGCATCAAAAGGAGCAATCCTATGACTATCGCGTTAAAAACGATGCGTACATCCACACAAGTCCTAATTTAGGGAGACCTTCTTAATGTTTCATTAGTTCTCCCAAATTGTCAAAATTTAGATGATTATGAATTCTATTACTTTGTTCTAGTTGAAATTAGCATCAAAAGGAGCAATCACATCACTATCGCGTCCAAAACGATGCGTAGATCTCACACAAGTCTTCATTTATGGAGACCTTCTTATTGTTTAATTGGTTTCCTAAAATTATGAAAGAAAGAGGTGATTAAGAGTTCTATTACTTCGTTCTAATTTGATTACCATCAAAAGGAGTAATCCCATGACTATCGCGTTAAAAACGATGCGTACATCTCACACCAAGTCTTGATTTAGGGAGAACTTCTTATTATTTCATTGGTTCTCTCAAATTATCAAAGAAAGAGGTGATAATGAGTCCTATGACTTCGTTCTAGTTTGATTAGCATCAAAAGGATTAATCCTATCACTATAGCCTTCAAAACGATTCGTACATCTCACACAAGTCTTCATTTAAGGATACCTTCGTATTGTTTCATTAGTTCTCTGAATTGTCAAAATATAGATGATTATGAGTCCTATTACTTCGTTCTAGTTGAAATTAGCATCAAAAGGGGCAAACCCATCACTATCGCGTCCAAAACAATTCGTAGATCTCACACAAGCCTTCATTTAGGGAGACCTATATATTGTTTCATTGGTTGTTTCAAATTTACAAAGAAAGAGGTGATTAGAAGTTGTATTACTTCGTTCTAGTTTGATTAGAGTCAAAACGAGAAACCCATGACTATCTCGTTCAAAACCATGCGTACATCTCGCACAAGTCTTCATTTAGGGAGACCTTCTTATTGTTTCATTGGTGCTTTAAAATTGTCAAGGAAAGAGGTGATTAGAAGTCCTATAACTTTGTTCTAGTTTGATTAGCATCAAAAGGAGCAATCCCATGACTATCGCGTTAAAAACGATGCGTACATCTCACACAAGTCTTCATTGAAGGAGAACTTCTTATTGTTTCTTTGGATCTCTAAAATTGTGAAAGAAAGAGGTGATTAGGAGTATAATTACTTCGTTCTAATTTGATTAGCATCAAAAGGAGCAATCCTATGACGATCGCGTTAAAAACAATGCGTACATCCACACAAGTCCTAATTTAGGGAGACCTTCTTACTGTTTCATTGGATCTCTCAAATTGTCAAAGAAAGAGGTGATTATAAGTCCTATGAATTCGTTCTAGTTTGATTAGCATCACAAGGAGCAATCCTATCACTAGTGCCTTCAAAACAATCCGTACATCTCACACAAGTCTTCATTTAGGGAGACCTTCTTAATGTTTCATTAGTTCTCTCAAATTGTCAAAATATAGGTGATTATGAATTCTATTACTTCGTTCTAGTTGAAATTAGCATCAAAAGAAGCAATCACATCACTATCGCGTCCAAAACGATGCGTAGATCTCAAGCATGTCTTAATTTATGGAGACCTTATTATAGTTTCATTGGTTTCCTAAAATTATGAAAGAAAGAGGTGATTAAGAGTCCTATTACTTCGTTCTAATTTGATTACCATCAAAAGGAGTAATCCCATGACTATCGCGTTAAAAACGATACGTACATCTCACACCAAGTCTTGATTTAAGGAGAACTTCTTATTATTTCATTGGTACTCTCAAATTGTCAAAGCAAGAGGTGATTATAAGTCCTATGACTTCGTTCTAGTTTGATTAGCATCAAAAGGATCAATCCTATCACTATAGCCTTCAAAACGATTCGTACATCTCACACAAGTCTTCATTTAAGGATACCTTCGTATTGTTTCATTAGTTCTCTGAATTGTGAAAATATAGATGATTATGAGTCCTATTACTTCGTTCTAGTTGAAATTATCATCAAAAAGGTCAAACCCATCACTATCGCGTCCAAAACGATTCGTAGATCTCACACAGGTCTTCATTTAGGGAGACCTTCAAATTATTTCATTGGTTGTTTCAAATTTACAAAGAAAGAGGTGATTAGAAGTTGTATTACTTCGTTCTAGTTTGAGTAGCGTCAAAACGAGAAACTCAATACTATCTCATTCAAAACCATGCATACATCTCGCACAAGTCTTCATTTAGGGAGATATTCTTATTGTTTCATTGGTGCTTTAAAATTGTCAAAGAAAGAGGTGATTAGTGTAATACCCGAGAATTTCCATATATTATTAAATAAATATATTAATGGAAATGAGAATTTATTTGAATATAAATGATTTTGTGTTATGAGATGAATTAATTCAATTATATATAATTGAATAATTATAATAATTGAGAAATTGGTGGAGTTTGTGATAAACTCGTTGATTGCCTTGTGTGGCACAGTGACGTAATATAAGAATGATTATATTAATTTAAGCGAATAATTAATCTATATTAATTGTTAATCGAAGAATATTAATTAACTTTTATAAAATACTAATGAGGATTGATTAATAATATGTGATTATTATTATTGCAAGAAACATAATAATAATGAGCAACGTGTTTATAAATACAATAAGATTTATATCAAAGTGATAATTAATCATATAAGGGTTAATTAAATTGTTATGGAGGTTAACAATTATATTGATTGATGTAGGATATGTGTATATTATTAATTAATATTCAATTTATAAGATGAGAAATTATATGTGCAAGCATGCAAATTAAATATATAGTAACTATATGTTATAATATGTGTAGGTGACAAATGATGTGTGGATATACATTAAAATAATGTATCATGGATCTATTATAAATAATTGTTGAGTAATACAATTTAATAATATATGATATAATGTAATGTGGTAGTATCCGATTGTATTATATCGGTAAGATAAAATGTACATAGATTATATGTATTCAAATTGCATTTATTACATTATGGGGAGAACATTGTAATTATAACCTAAGAGTACATATAATATATAACATAAGTATATGGTGTATATATATATATATACAAGTGTAGCATATAGTCCATTTGTAAGAATGCTGAGGTTTGTTTGGCTTGTCCCTAAATGATAGTCACTATCTCTTCACACGTGAACACTCATGAAGCTAGCCTACTCTCTTCTCTCAAACTCAGCATTCTAGCCATCATGAAGGGAGTGGGCAGAATAGTGGAAATCACCAACTATTTACCAACTCCTTCTTATCTAGCATGCAATCCTTCAATCCGTTGTTTTGATTTGGAAGGAAAAGGCTTTGTCTGGTCATGAATTTCTCTATAAATAAGCTCTCCTCCTTCTTCAGTTCTTTTGCTGAGCATTTTGGCTAAGTGAGACTAGAGAGCATATATATATATATATCAGTGTTATTGAGATAGCAGCAAGCTTAAATCATTTACAGAGGTATAATTCCTCTTCCTGTGTTCTTCATTTCCGTTTTCTGTTTCCGAAGTTTCCTTGAAATTCTTGATTATGCTAAATTGGATCATGATTGGTTTGTAGAACCCTTATATTGTTGTTATATGAACATACACACATGATAGAACCACTGAATAGTCTTTCATTTCCATTGTTCCTCTTTAATTTCTGTGAATACATGAAATTCGTAAATTAGTTAGAGTTCATGAAATTGGGAATTGATAATTGCTATTGACTGTTATATAAGCATATATGTATGTGTTAGTAAGTTAAACAAGTCTAATAGCATTTGGGTATGTTGAAATCGATGAAATGGGAGGTTTTTGGTCGGATTTCGCTGCAGTCTGAACTGCAGAAAACTGCCTCGACGCCGCAGCGCCAGTAGTGAGCTGCTGTGTCGCGCCGCAGCGCCAGCCTCTGTGTTCAGTTTTTTTGTATTCTGCAACAAAACTGTTATGAACTAATTGTTTGATTTTTGTTTAAACAAGCCTGGGAGCATGATTAATACATATATATAAACCTAATGAGGCAATGTAAGCATGTTTTAGTATATTAGCATGCATGATTAACCAAACGACATATAGTTTGGAAACGAATTTAAAGTTTCATAAACGACGTTAACATATATGAAGCATGTTTACATACTGACCTTGCAAGCACGTTAGTACCACCTAGAGACACATGAAGTGCATGTTAGCTTATCTATATTAGTTCCGTAATAAAATATGAACATGTGAACCTAACTAGTGCTCATTCCTAACAAGAATAGAAGTTTGAAGGTGGATATGATCATGTAAATGCTATATAGTCATTTTGATGTTATGAGCATGTTTAGATAGCCTTGAAATACATGAAAAGCATGTTAACTTACATATATAGGTTTCATAAGGAAGCATGAACATGATAGACCTTATTAATGAACTATACTAACAAAGTATAAGCTTTGAACGTGAACGTTGGTATGTTATGACGAGAATTAGAATTTGACATTTATGGACACATGTGATAGTACTCTTAGACTCATTCATGTGTCATGCATATATATATATACCATGATTAGTTGCCATGATTAAAGTTTAGCATGAACAAAGCATGTTTTCAAGATAATAACAATGCTAGCTACATATATGCAATACGAGTACTCATGAGCATGACTAATACAAGTTATATGAATATCTTATGTGTTTAAAAGCGACCATGTTAGACCATATGAGTTCGTGTCCTTGAATGGCTTTAAGTATTAACTTAAGAACCTATACCATGTACGATTGGATTTGGAAAAGTTATACAAGCATGAAAGTATCCTTTAAATATGAATAAATGCTACGCGATATTATATGATGTTACTTGAACCGATTTTTGACGGTTAACTTAAGGAGATGCCGTAACTTGCTAAAATGAATATATTTAGTATTGATTGTGGTCTTATGTGATATTAATAATATGCAAGCATGTTTGCTAATTGTTGAGATCTTATATAATATGAGAATGCGTTTAAACTCTAAAGAAGGAACGTTAAGGATAGAAATTATATTCTATGTAACTGTGTAGCTAGGTAAAACTTAGCTTATGTGTTGATCGTATATTCAAAGAGAAAATGTGAAGTTAAATTATATGACTAATGAATATCATATATATACGTAACTGTATTACGATAGGAATTCGAAAGTGTTGATTTGCTTTTCGTGGATAAGCTACGCTAAAGGCAAGTTCTCTTACTTACACTCTCTTAAAGTGCAAGTATCCTAACCGACGCATTTACTTTATGCAAGGAAAGCTATGATTGTGAAAGTTTCCTAACTTATACTCTTTTACTATGCAAGTATCCTATCTTGTGTATTGCGAACTAGTTTCCTATTTAATCGGTTGAATCGAATTAGCACACTTGAACTCTTATTTCATTAAAGCTATTATTCATGTTGAACTTAGTATTGTTCTTGAATATTGTGGAAGTGTCTATGCCATTTGATTCGGCCGGACTTATGTTATTGAAAAGCAACCCAAACTAATTGATTGGTGCGGGATCTTATATTTGACTGAGAAGAACAACCTTCTTTGAAGGGAATATATAATTGTCGGAGAACCGACGTGCACACTTGAGTATGGTTGATTGTTATGCATAACAAGGGTACTTTAGGCTGATCACCTGTTGTACCTGTTTTTGTTGGATTTTCAGTTTATTACTGTCAATTCTAGTAGAAGTTCATAGTCCGTAGTGACTACTCAGTATTCAATTATTTGAAATCTTGAATTGACTTATTATTGAATCATATTGATATTATCCTGTCCTTAGCAACTGATATTGAGAACTGTTGATATTCTTGTTATTCTTGAACTATCAAATCTTGTTATACCCTTTCGAGAATTGAGAATCTTATTACTCACCCTTATTGTATATTACTTGCTGGGCAATTGTGCTCATTCTTGCTTTCCCTAAAACATTTCAGTTAAGGCAGAGCATGGTGAACCTTCGGGCGTTGATAAGGGCAAGGGCAAAGCTACCAACTAGCTTATGTCTGTTATGTTTTAAATATATTAATATTGTATGAAGATGATGTAGTAAGACTGGATTTGATTATGTTTAAGCTTAAGTTAGATTATGTGACACCCCCAAATCCGGGTACTTCAATTTCCACGGGACTTGGTGTTCACTGTACAAATATCATCTATCTATCTACCCATAGTAAATGCAAACCATGAAATAAATAGAAATAATCCTCCCCTTATGGGGTTACAACATCTGAAAAGAAATACATCAATCCCAGGTCGTACTTAACCTTAAATATCAAATGCGGAAATATAACTAATTAAATAAGTTTTACACAACTTTAACATAAGTCTGAAACATAAACACATAAAATAAACAACAAGTCTTCATCACTTGTTGACTTTGCCCTTGCCTTTGCTAGTAGAAGGCTCGTCAGACCTTTCGTTCTTAACTGCAATGTTATTATTACGCAAGAGTGAGCACGGTTGCCCACAAGTATAATAATATGACAACAATATAATAACATGCGAGTGAATCAAGGACATCTGAATAAAGAAACTCAACTTTTGACTCGAGGATAAATAACAGGAATCAAAATATCATCTGAGGGTCATAAGACCTTGAACTATGTCCTAGGTTGTAAAGTGTTTATACTTAAAACCTTTAACAGTCATAAGACTATGGACTCTACTTCTCGTACTTAGGGGGATCAGCCCTTAGTACCATATTGTGCACAATATCTCAACGCTAAAGCGTAAATAATCCCCTTTTACAGGGTTGTTCATCTCAGTTTTGACATCAGAGTCCGCACCAAAGGAAGTTTGGTTTGGATAAGCTCAATAAGTATTTTGGAATTTAGAACGTTCATCAACTATGGACTAGTCGAATCAATAAGGGTTCACTAGTCCTATAAGGTTCAACAATAACATCGATATTCAACTTGAATAATAAATCTCAAGAGTATACAATCGAATAAGTATTGTATCACTGAATCATGCTTTTAAAAGAGTTACAATATGTAATATGAATTTCGAACTTGAACAATTAAAAACACGAGCTTACTCGATATAGAAACACAAGTCTAAGGCTTAATAAATGAATAAATTAGAATTTAGGGAACTTGCTAAATCAATAAATTAGGGATAGGATACTTGCCTCTTGCACAAGCTACAATTATAATTCACGTTCTTTATTAAACCCTACACATCAATACGTTCACAATACAAATTAATCAATAACTCGATATACGTATCGAATCACACACATCGGTCTTGAGCACGTTATTGGACTATACAATTAACGATTCAAGTCATGTAATTAACTTATTAATTACTCACGTAATATAAGTTATTAACCTCTTATTATATGTTTAGCATATCTTTATGTTCATTACATTAGGTTTTAAACCACCTCTTAGAACACACGAACACTTAGCAAAAAAATTTCAAATTTCTGCAAGGGGCGCGGCCGCGCGCCAGTTACCCTTGGGACCAGCGCGGCCGCGCGGCAACGCAGACCCAGATTTCCAGTTCGCGAATGACACACAGAGCAACCCAAATAAATCCAAATTAAACTAACGAAATGAATTTAAGGCTACCCATGAGATATAGAATTTACAGAAACATCATACCATGTTCTAAGCATGCTTTTAACACTTTAAATCACGAAATTACACAAATCACAACATTTAATTTCACTATTTTCAACATTTTATAAAGTTTTGAAAGAAAACAAGAATTCAACGTTACGGATTCGTTATAACACCGAATCCGTTCGTTTAACTTCCATTTTGTTCGTTTAAATGTACACAATCACATTCAAGTGTTAATTTAAGTTAAATAAACGCATAAGGTGTGTAAATTTTGTACGTAAGGGCCATATGGGCCATATGTACAATTTTTACACTCTGTAACTTTTGAAAACCCAATTATCAACAAAATTCCATGGTGTGATCACTGAAAGTTATGCATATATGGCATATAATATGTTATGGACATCAATTAATATATATATAGCCATATCATGAACAAGTCATCAATTTAGTCTTTTACAGAAAACTTCAAAGTACGTTAATGGAAGTTTTGAAAACTTAATTAAGACGTAATTACATAAAATTGATCACTGTGATTTATGTATACATGGTATAAAACATGTTATAAACATAATTTAACCCATATAAAACCATATAACCAACAATGATTCAAATTGACGATTACAGAGAACTTCAAAGTACGTAAAAATAGAAAGCTTAAAACTTAATATAACTGAATTTACCCTTGCTAGTTGGTGAAGATGATTCAAGGATGATGATATAAATTTCTCAAATTCTTCTCCCTCAATCTTTTCTCTCAAAATTCTCTCTGACTCTCTAAGTTTTTATTTCCTCTGATATGAATATATGAATTGATATAGTATATATGTATATAAGTATAATACGTATAATATATAATGGGTGAGTGGTTGTCAGTTGGTCCCTTAGTGGGTTAACTGACCAACTCCCCTTAAGGCCTTGTTTGGCTAGCTTAAGGAATCCCTTCTCATTTATTTTAATTAATTTATTATAATATAGTTAATTAATGTCACACCCAATTAAATCAAATAATGCTATTTAAATCAATTAAATAAAATAGCATAAATCTACATTAATCACATAGTCACATAATTAAATTCTTATTTATTAATTATGTCTAATCATAAATCTCTAATTAATTAATAAATTAATTAGAATAACATTATGCTTATTAATTAATATATTAATCAAATAAGCTCAATTAAATACATACTTTGAATATAAAAATTCACCACATTAATTTAACTAATGTGACACATATA